>ML780704.1:224335-375571 GCA_009831015.1 Picea engelmannii | reverse complement strand
AAGCACCATTCCCTCCATTTCCATCTGGAGTTTTGTCACCACCGCCTCCCTTATGCATTGAAGGGTTGGAGCCTTCACCCTGCGACAATATGTTCCTTTCCATCAAGATCTTCATCATCTCTCTCATCTCCATGACAGCCTTTATGAGATCTTCATCTTCGGTAGGAACACGTTCATGACTTTTTGCATGAGCCATGCTTGGTGAATGTCTCTCTGAAACTTGCGTTGAATGAATATGCTTCCTCCTTGTCGGATGAGAACTTGGCTCCACAAGTTGACCTTCTCCTCTTGTGATTTTCAACCTTGTGAGCAGCAGAAACAAAACTTGCAAACAATCAAGTCTTCAAAAACCAGTGCTCTGATACCAACTTGATCTAAAAATGAAGAAGACTTGAAAAACTTGAGAATTATTGCAAGTAAATGTTATGTGTTTAAAGCAAATGGATCAGTTTGCAACACATAAATTAAAGGATTACTTATGAAAATTTACATATAGACAATAGCATAATCATTGAACATAAGCACATAAACACATCAATTTGATAAAGGAGTTCACCCCTCTCTTGGGCTACATCTCCTGGTCCAGCTTCCAATGGATCATTATTATTAATTGCTCAAAGTGCTCAAACCCATGTCTTACAATGCTCAAACTGACAAACCGACTGCTCCAATGGTTTCAGAGCATCCCAAAACCCCTGTATGGGCTCTTTCGGAAGTAAGGGAATGTGAAATGCCTTCAGCATTTTATCAGTCTGCCCTACCTAGATAGGGAAAAGAGGTAAACAAGCTTGTGGACTTCTTGTATACTTGTATTAATTTGATTAAAGATGAAAGAGCTGTGTAGAAAATACAACACCTAATAAGACAATATGAAATTGGAAGAGTAGATCCTCTGCTGAGTAGAGATGTGAATCAAGTATATAGAAAAAGGAGGACAAGCAAGGAACCAAACCTTTGTGCTTAGATTTGAGACTACAACATAGACTATGTGGTCCTCGACCTTGGATCAGAAGTAAATGTTATGACGAAGCAGAATTGGGCATTGATTGGAAAACCTAAATTGATTTACTCTCCTATTAGGATTAGGATGGATAATCGTAAAGCAATGATCCCCTTTGGAAGACTAGAGCATGTCCCCGTGGACATTGACAGAGTGAGAACATTTGCAAACTTTGAAGTGATCGAGATTGTTGATGATAGCTGCCCCTATCCTACGTTGTTGGGTATTGATTGGGATTTCAAAAATTTGACTGTTCTTGACCTGAAAAAGAGAAGGATGACATTTGAAGGTGATGGCCTTAGGGTCATTGCACCTCTTGACCTTGAGTAAGGTCACAGATACACAAAACCTATAAGAGAAGAAGACAATGCCTATGAGCTAGAGAACATCTATAAATTAACAGCAGGACATCAAGATTATATTAACCCTACAACAGATGACAATATAAGTTGGCGAAGTGAAAGTGCATGTTCATCAGATTCAGAAGAAGTATTGGAAAATTGGCAGAACAAAATGTATGAAGTCTCTAAGAGGAGGTGTGTGAGGTTAACTAAGGTAGTTCATTGGATTGGCGCAGAAGTAAGTAATCTTCCTACATTTGATGGCTTGAATAATTTAGAGAAACTTCTACTTGAATTTGAAGGAATTGTACCAGTACAACAGAGGTTGTTGGTACTAGCTGAAGCCTTGAAAGAAACACCAACTAGATGGTGGGAAACACACAAGAAGAACATCGTGGAGTGGGTACAATGTCGCACCTTGTTGACAATGCACTTTTCAGACCAAGATGAAGGTTGCAAAGTTTGATACATAGGTCAGATTTGTCCTAAGAACCATGCACGAAGTTGTGAGGAATCCTGGAGCAACATTCCTAAATAACAATGGGTACATAAGTTCATTAACACCTTATATACTACGCCTATCAACTGGTATCTTCAAGAAGAACTGCGCTTAGTCACTACAAATTGGTATGGTATGACCCTAAAATTTATAGCTATGTTTCTATTTGAAATTCAGTACCCCACAGTAGATCATGCTTTACAAATTGTAAGACATAAGGTCTTTGAGGAAACACCTAACCCCCCCCTTGAACAAGAAGAAGAGGAATGGACTGCACCTCTTCAACAATTATAGGGTTGTTATAATATTAATGTTGATGAGGACGATGACCCTAGCAATGTGAACATTTCAGAAACTGAAGGACAAAGAGATATATAAGGACCATGGATTGAATTACATTTTGTTTGGAAACCTATTAAAATTAAGGTTAATATTGGAACAGAGCAGACACCTAAGTTGGAAAATGTTGGAGACTATTGGGATGATTCTATTATTAGTAAGATTACATAACTATTGCATGAGTATCAGGACTTGTTTCCAACCAAGTTCACAGACATGAAGGGAATTAAAGGGCCCATGGGAGAAATGAAGATTCCTTTGAAAGAAGATGCAAGGCCTGTCAAGCAGAGGCCTTACAGTCTGAATCCCAAGTACAAGCATAAAGTTAAGATTGAATTAGGTAGAATGATGGAAGAAGGAATCATAGAACCAATTGAAGAATCTGAATGGATCAGCCGTATGGTGGTCCAATATAAGAAGTCAGGAGAAATCAGAATTTGTGTATATCTATGGAAATTGAATGATGCATGTTTAAACGATCCATTTCCTACACCTTTTACTGATGAAGTTCTAGATAATGTAGGAGGACATGAAGTTTATTCATCCACAGATGGATTTTCAGGCTATCACCATATCAGAATTGCTAAGGAGGAAATACATAAGACTACATTTTCAACAGAATGGTGTTATTTTCAGTACACCGTGATGCCTTTTGGATTGAAGAATGCACCAACCATCTTTTCCAGGGTAGTGGTCAAAGCATTTAAGAATTTTTTACATAAATTTTTGGAAGCATACTTTGATGACTGGATCATTTTTAGTCTACTGAAAAATCGTATTGAATGTTTGAGATTAATGTTTGATAAGTGCAGACAATGTCCAATTTCCCTGAACTTGAGAAGTGTATTTTGTTTTCACCTTTTTTTATGTTGTTCGGACACATTGTGTGTAAGAAGGGCTTGTTGGTAGATCCTTCCAAGATTTCTATCATTGTTGATCTACCTCCTCCTACTTCGGTTAGACAGTTGCGCATTACATTGGGACACACTGAATATTATAGAAAGTTTATTAAAGGTTACACATAGATACCAACACCTATGGAAAATATATTAAAAAAGGATAGTAAGTTTCAATGGACAGAGGAATGCCAATAGAGCTTCAACACACTAAACAAGAAAATGGTCACTGCGCCTATTTTGGTTTTCCCAGATTGGAGTAAGGAATTCCATGTTCATTTTGATGCTTCATCCATTGCATTAGGAGTAGTTTTAGCATAAACAAGTGCAGGAGATATTGACCACCCTATAGCCTTTTCTAGCAGGAAGCTTTCTACATCTGAAATGAATTATACTACCACTGAAAGAGAAGGTTTAGCTATGGTATATGCGCTGTAGAAGTTTAGACACTACTTGTTGGGAGGACATTTTAAGATGTTTACTAATCATTCTGCATTGAATTACTTGGTCAACAAGCCAGTGTTGGGGGGAAGAATATGCAGATGGCTATTATTATTCTAGTAGTATGACTTTGAGATCGTGGTCAACCCAGGAAGAATGAATAAGGGACCTGACCACTTATCCTGGTTAGAATATGGAGAGGAACCTATGAGCTTGGATGATACAGTACTGGATGCACAGTTGTTGGCCATCAGAAAAGTCGATGGTCACTTCACCGAGATAGTCCAGTTCCTGTCCATAGGAATGGAACCTCACAAATATACAGTTATTCAGAAGAAACTGTTGGTAGTCCGTGCTACAGATTTTCAACTTATAGTTGGACAATTATATAAGATGGGACCAGATGACATCTTAAGAAGATGTGTTATGGAGTCAGAAATACCATTGATCCTTGCAGAAGCACATGAAGGCATCGCAGGAGGACATTATGGAAGGAAAAAAACAACACACAAAAGGTTTTCAGAGATGGCCTCTGGTAGCCCACCTTACATAAGGAAGCTAAGGAATACTACAGAGCCTGCAATGTATGTCAAAGAATCAAGAAACCTTATAGAAGGGATGAGATTCATTTAGCACCTTAGTTAACTTTACAAGCATTTGAGAAATGGGCTATTGACTTTGTAGGACCTATCAACCCACCGGGAAATTGCACAAGAGCTCGATACATTATTACTGCTACAGAGTATTTGACCAGATGTGCAGAAGCAAGAGAAGTTTAGGACTGTAGTGCAACTACAACTACGCAGTTCATCTTTGATGATATCATAACCAAATTTGGATGCCCAAATATCCTTATGAGTGATCAAGGAAACCACTTCATTAACAAAACTATTGAAGCCTTGACCCATGAGTTCGAATTTCACCATTAGAAAAGAAAACCTTATCACCCACATACGAATGGCATAGTCAAATATTTCAATAAGATTCTGGAGACAACACTGACTAAGATTTGCAATGTTAACATTGATGATTGGGATTTGAGAATTCCAATAGTGTTATGGGCTTATCGAACTACTTGCAAGAAGATAACAATGTAGACTCCCTTTAAGTTAGTTTATGACCTGGAAGCAGTGGTACTTATGGAATATTTGGTTCCTAGTTTAAGAATTGCAACATTTACAGGTATGGATGACACCGACATTGTTCAAGATAGGATCACGTAGTTGATAGAATTATAGGAAGATAGGTTCATTGCAGGATTTCATCAGCAGGTACAAAAAGAACGAGAAAAGGTTTACCATGACAGACATATGAAGAAGAAATCATTTAAACAAGGAGATTTGGTACTTTGATATGACATCAAGTTCATGAAGCATCTAGGGAAGTTCAAGACACATTGGCTTGGGCCATTCGAAGTTGTCTATGTTACAAAAGGTGGAGTTGCGTAGTTGAAGACTCTTAATGGAGAATGGAAGGATGGTTTAGTAAATGGGAGCCGGTTGAAGATGTATTGTGACAACCAGTTTCCTCACAACTCTCAGTAAAAGAAAAGGAAGAAGGGTGTAGGTATCAGGTGCAGTTTAAATTGGGTACCACACATAGAAAATATAGTCTGCACATGATAGGAAAGGATAGAGCGGAAAGCACAGGCTGCTCCATGCAATCTGCAATCAAATTAATAAAGAAGGTTCAACTCTACAGTGACTTGGGATAAGTCACATGTGAGTGTTAGGGGCCTGTTGGCCCTTGTTCATGTATTAAGGAAGAAAACGAAGATTAAGGAAGAAGAATGACAAAGTATGAAGTGTGCAGAATGCACACAAACCGAGGAAGGGTTGAAGTGGTTACAGAATCATAAAATAAGGAACGAAGTAAAGGAAATCAATCCATTGAAAGAGAAGATCAAGGAAGACAAAGAAGCAAAGAAGATAGATCGTGGACAAGTAAGAGAGCGAAAGAAGACACTAATGGGTGGTTTGGAGCACCTTGCAGAGAAGGAGGAAGAATAGGTCAACGAATTCCTTAAAATGTGGGTTATGTGGACCTAGGGTTTTGGTACCTAAGGTTTTGACAACTAGGCTTTGGTCTAGGGTTTTCTAAGAGTCATGGAATGTATAAATAGAGGTTTAGAAGAGTTGAGAATGGGGTGATAGTGAGGTTGGTATGTAAACTTGTTATGTCTTAGTGAATTATTGTATTTTGGGTCTTCAGCTGGGTGTGAATATTGAATCTATAGTTGGGTGTGTATGGTTAGGAGGTAAAGAGGAGAGAGAGAAGGATTTGTAGCTGAGTGCACAGATAGAACTGTATATTTTCATCTATTTTATCAATAAACACAGTTCTGTGGACGTATCCCTAGGGAGAGGGTGAACCACGTAAATCTTGTTGATCATGTGGTTGATGCTTTGTTATTTACTATATGTTATACTGCTATTGCACTGCTATTTTTTCTATTAAAGATAAGAATATATAACTAACTTTGCGGAGTTAAGCATAATACTATTAGGAATCTCTAGATTATTCCATGTTTTTGTTTAGGAATCATCTTGCATTTCCTCTGGTTGTAGACACCTGTGTCCTGCAACCCCCTGTTGCTACTTCGGGCGAGACTTCATCTGCTTTGCAGGTGTTTCCAAAAGGGCCAATAGTTAGGGTTTGTTGGTTCACTGTTAGATTTGAACCCTGGGTCTACCCCTGTGCCTTGAGAATTGTACATGTGAAAGATATGCATGATCATCCTGTTGACAACTTCGGTTTGTCCATCCGTTTGGGGGTGGAAGGTCATGGATTTTGTGAGCTTGGTGTCCAGTTGTGACCAGAGGCTCGACTAGAATGTGTTGAGGAACCATATGTCCGAATATGAGATGATGGTTTGTGGTATCCAAAAATGTACCCACACTCTTTTGAAGAATATCTTGGTAGTGACCTCTGATGTGATGCTCTTCTTGCAGGCGACCATAATCGCCATCTTGAAAAATCAATCAACAACCACGAAAACAGGGTCATTTCCCTACTTGGTTGAAGGAAATCCTGACATGTAGTCCATAAAGATGGATTCTTGCGGCCTGTTGAGAGTAGGTAGATGTGTGTACATGCATTATTTCTTAATGGATGGTTTGGAAATGACGCATGCCATGCATGACCTGATATACTTGTTGATATCCTATCAGAGTTTCAATGAATAGAAATGTTGTTGCAAAACTACCACTGTCTTTTCTACATTGAAGTGTCCTAGAACCTGATTGTAGTGTGCTTCCCAAATCATCTTTGCTCACTCTCCTATTGGAACGTAGAGATGGCCCAGATGGCCTAGATGAAAATGAGTGACAACTATGTTTTTTCCCAGCATATGGTAGGTAGTGGTGAAGTCAGGATCTCTCTCATAGAGTTGGGGCCATATAGAGGTCTCATGTTCGCAAGAGTGTAGCACCATGGTTAGTGATACAACTGGAGGTCGATTGAGGCAGTCATTGACGCAGTTGGTGCTCCGTGTCTTATAATTGATGTTGAGATGGACCTGCTGCAAGTATATGGACCACTTCTGATGGTCGTCATTCTGCAATTTCCCTTGTGTCTTCATGAACTATAGAGGATTATGATTAGTGTGGATGAATGTCTCTATATTGAGAATGTAATGTCTCCACTGGAAAGAAGCTTGTACAATGGAGTACATTTCTTTGTCGTAAGTGGCGTACTTAGAGACAATATCTGATAGCATCGCACTATGATAGGCCACAAGATGTCCATGCTGAGTGAGAAATGTTCCCACAACATAGTCTGAAGCATTTGTCTCAATCTTAAATGATTGTTGCAGGTCGGGTAATAAGAGAATCAGGGATGAGCACAAGAGCTGCTTCAAATCATCGAACGCTTTATGTTGCAACTGACCCACATGAATTTTTCCTTGCCACTGCTCATGGCCACTTGTATAAGGGCCCAAGCAATATGGTATAATCCCAACAACAACCTTCGATAGAAATTGGCAAGGCCTAAGAAGCTCCGAATCTCAGTGAGTGTGGTCAGGGATGGCTAGTTAAGGATGACTTGGATCTTGGCTAGATCAACATGCACCCCATTCTCATAAAAAATGTATCCTAGGTACTAGACCTTGTTCATGTTTAAGGAGATTTTTTCCAAATTTTCATATAGATCGTGTTTCTGCAGAGTGTTCAAAACCTGCTGAATATGTTGCAAATGTTCTGTCGAATTCTTATTGAAGATGAGGATGCCTTCCAAATACAACACCACAAAATAATTGGTCAAAGGATGCAAGATATTTTCCATCATCCTCATGAAATTTACTAGGGAATCAGTCAAGCCAAATGGCATGACCATCCATTCAAAAATATCTTCTTTGGACTTGAAGGAAGTCTTCCATACATCGAGCTGATCTATTAGGACTTGGTGGTAGCCAGACTTCAGATCAATCTTACTAAGGCATTTGACCCCTTTGAGCTGGTCAAGGAGATCTCCAATTCGAGGAATTGGGTACTGGTTCCCGATTGTGATTTTATTTAGGGCCCAATAATCAATGCAAAGTCGCCAGGTCCCGTATTTCTTCTACACAAGCACGATTGGGTTCCACAAGGTGATGATCTTGGGAGGATGTGCCCCTTTTCAAGAAACTCTTGGATATGGCACTTGATTTCCTTATTTTATGACAGAGAGTAGTGGATTACCCTTCACCCACATATGTGAATGAAAGAAGAGTACCCCTCACCTTCCTATGGTTCATCAAGTTCATTGGGATGGACCTTGGTGGTGGTAGCAATGGTGGCACTGGGTTTTGCATCAGTGATCTGTCTCCCTTTTTCTGGTTCAGACTCAGAGTTGGAGCATTCATCTGATTCATAGGATTTCACCTCAGCCACCAATGACTTCTTTGAGTGACATTCATCGGTGTTATGCCAGGGCCTCTTATGGAAATCACACCATTTACCAATGTATTTCTTTGTCTTCCCATTATCCTTCTTTGTTTACGATTTGGACTCGTTTTATTAAGGTTGTCCATCCTTACTATTCCCTTTGTTTTGCAGATTTGTGTCACGTTTTCCCTACTTCTTCTCTGAGGGGTTTGCAGACCCAAACTATCACGTCTTTTTTTTATGCTTCTGCTCGATTTGACAACATATCGATAGGTCGTTCCCAAGGACGAGATGTCTATAAAATCCATTTCTTTCTAGATGTATCTATGAAAACCGTCATTGTACTTGAGCATCACATGTCACTCAGAGTCTTTGATACCCAACTTTTTGTGCATGGTATGGAAGACATTGGTGAACTCTAGCACCGTTTGGTCCCTTTCTTGTCGTAGTGTAGTCTATCTTGTATATAAGTCATCATAACTTCCAAAAGGGTAGTATTGTTCCTTAATAAAATCCTTGAAGGAACCCCAAGTGGGTGCAACTACAAATAATGTAGATCCCTCTGTTTATTTTTTCTCACGTAAATCCTCCCACCAATATTTGACATGGGGGGGCCTAATGGGGTAAGTTGGTACATCAACTTCCCGGGGTCGTAACTTTTTCATACGATCTATGTTTTAGATGCACAACAACTAGTTGGAAATTTGTATCCAAGGACTACACATTATTTCATAACACTCTATCTTTAAATTTAGTGTGACTATGGTGGGCCCAAAAAATGTTGTTTAGGGTCTCAAAACAACCCCAGAAGTTTAGGACCTAAAAAGATAGAAAAACACTGCCAGGATGAAAACTGTAATTGCCAAGATGAAAGTTGTATGTGAGTGAACTAGAAGAGGTGGGTGGTTTTGGCACATACCATTTTTGGGAACAACACAACAATTAATTAAGGCAGTTAGAAAATGGACCAGAAAAGGAGCGTGTGTTGGAATACAAGGAAACTAGGCATGAGGAAGCAAGAAATTCAAAGGAAGAAAGAAGGATGCAAATCAACCACATGCAAGGATTTAGAAAGTGGACAAACCTAACTCACCTAGGGTTAGTGGGTTAGGGTTTTGGTCATTGTTGTAATGGGTATTAACCCATTTTTCTAGTACAAATATGTATTGTGAGATCTGAGGAGATCTGAGGAGATCTAAGGAGTGATATGTGAGATCTAGTTGTTGAGATAATACTTAGATGATCTTAGAATAAATTTTGGAGAAAAAAATATGCATTGTAATAGAGGGTAAGGTTGCAAGATGTGGAGCTTGGTGTGATCTTGTCAGCCTTAGCAGTGATGTTCACAATGCTATAAACACTTGTTCATTGTAATGCACACAATGTTATCATTTTGATGAAGAATAATAAAAGAGAGAAGAATGCCAAATCTTTGTGGACATAGCCCAGGGGGGTGAACCATGGTAAATTTGTGTCTCTATATGCAATGGTTGTATTATTTCTTGTGATTATTCAGTTATGATGAATGAATGAATGAATGAATATGGTAATAGTAAAATGCAACGCGCAATAGAATAGTCTGAATATTTACTGCATAATGAAGGTTAAATGAATGCAAGTGATTACATAATGATAGATATAGATATAATGATGTGTTAGAATATTATATATGATGTATTTGAGGTATAAATAATGTCTAACATCCCCACAACAACCCCCCTTCCAAGAATGTATACATCTGGGTCCTATAGTCACCCATAAGGCATCTCGGGTGAGATTGCATTTTGCACTTTGTGTGCAGTGTTACCTTCCGGTCTCCAGAGGGGTCGATGATTTGTAGGTATTTTTTGGAAACCTAAATTAGAACCTGGTTCAACGCAAGATAAACATCCAACACATGGTTATGTTGTTGACTGGAACCTATAAGAACATATTGGAGGGGACTTGTTGAGAAGATAAGTGAAGATAATGAAGTATTATAAGGGGATGTTCATACCATGTAATCCCACTGAGAAGGATATTGAATGATGGTTGTCAACAAAATAACTTGATTTTGTGTAGAAGGACAATAGAAACCCTAAGTACACACCACACCAATATTTGAAAAGGTATGTATTTACTAATCTTCATGAGGCATTTTTTTGTGAATTTCCACATTTGTTGCAGGAGTGGATATTGAGATTGAAGGATACTCATCCAAATAATCAGATAAGACCAATATAATGGACTATTGATAATATTACACATATATAGAAAGTCAATAATAAATTCATGCACACAAAGGATTTTTGTCTAGACAACATTATTGCAGGATTCATTACCGATTTTGCAGTCGATATTGCAAAATATTACACTGCTGCAAAGAAGGATTTTTTTAAGGGGCCAAGAGGAATGTATATTAGATCATTGTACATGTCAATCAAGATTTTAATGCATGATAAAGGCGTGATGAAAATGGAGATCGACAACTAAATAACTCAACGTGCATGGGGAGACTGGGGGAAACACTAAGGAGGATCTGAGATATGGAGAGGGATCTAAAGAGAGGTAAGAAGAAAGAATAAATGGACCCCATTATGATGGATGAAGATCATTTCAAGGAAATAATGGATAGAGCAGGAATGATGCGCAGTGGAAGGCCCTACCAATATAAGATCAATAGGAAGAAGAGGGAAGTAGTCGAGCGAGAAGGCTTGGAAAGTGATGGAGAGGAGGTAAAGGATATCTGTGATATGGAGCATATTGAGGAAATACTGCACACCACATATGAGAGAAAAACTAGAGGTCAAGGGCTTGGTGCAGAAGAAGGCTCTCCATTCCAGATTCAAATTAGTGTGGAACCCACAACCCCATGTGTGACTAAGACATCATAAAAGAAATAATCTTTTAGAAAACCAAAAATTATTGGAAGAAGGATTCCAATAGGTCAAGGAACCAGTGGAAATTCAAGTGTAAGTACAAGTTCAAGAAGTAGTAGTCAGATATATACACTGTGTGGAGGAAGTATCGCCAATTTTACAATGACAGGAGCAGATCCAACCATTCTTTTTCCATAATTTTATGGAGAAGGGTCAGAAGATCCAAAGAAACATTTATTTATTTGTGAACATATTTGGGAAGATAAACAGATCACAGATAAAGACACGAAAGTGTCTCATCTTGCAATCACATTCATAGATTTCACATTGGACTGGTTTATGAATCTAGCAGTAAACAGTCCACAAGGAACACCAAAAATCATCGCAGATGTGAAGAAGACACTCATCAATGAGTTACAGTGACCAAGTTTAGAATATCAGTTTATGAATGAGATGATAGAAATAAAATAGAATCCAAGAGAGTCATTTTGGGAATTCGATCAAAAGTTCAAGAGATTTAAAGGTAAGTTGAAGTTTCCTATAACATACATGCAACATAGAAAACTATTTCAAATACCCATTGAGGAAACATAAGTTCCAAACTTAGGCAAAGGCTCTGCAGACAACCTTACAATTGGAAGAGAATCAATATAAACATACAGAGCCAATTGTAGAAGATTTGAGAGAAGATATTAATAATTTGGCATTTCAGTTGAATCAAAACAAAGGAAAGGAGAAGAGGGAATTTGTATGGTGTACCTTATGCAAAAAAGAAGGACACCACAAGAATGAGTGCCCAACATTTGCACAATATTTGGGAGTAGGATTTCCAAATACCTTACCTACATGAGGAGTATGGTGTGAAATATGCAAAACACATGGACATGATCCCTATCATTGTCTTCCGATGAAAAAATATCAAACAATTCCTAAGAGTACATTCTGCAATTTCTGCAAGTTTGTAGGACATGAGGATAATGATTATAGAACAATGGAGCGTATGCAGGAAAGGAGTTTAGATTATTATAGGATGCAAGATGAACTAATGATAGTTCCACCAACACAACAATATAATAATTCACATCAATATAATAATGCGCAACAGTTTACAGAGCCACCTCAATACAATCAGGTACCATAGTGCAATACATCATGCACAGATAATCAAGGAAACAAAGGAGAATTTGGAAGAGGAGGACATGGAATAGGAGGATTTGGAAGAGGAAGAGGGCCAGTAACCTACCACAATTTTCAACATCCAGGAAATTATGGAATGGATTGTCCACTACAACCAACGACATGCATGTACTATCGCACAACAGATCATAATACATAACACTATCTGACACTTCTGACAAATATACAGGAAAAAAAGAATGAAAATAATTAGAATGTTCAATGTATTTACAAAGAAACTAGAGAAGATGATGTGAAAAATATCAATATAGTTACTAGAGGTGGAATCAAAACATGAGCAAATGCAACAAATCAGGATCAAAACCAACACCAATGGGTCAGAAATAACACAACACCTCAACAAACATTTGATGCGTACAAGGAGAAAGAGACATTCAAGAAGGCCACACAAGAAATTTTGAAGGAGAATATTGCTTCTACTTCAAATGCACATCCATGATATGATGTGTCAGTATATGATATGCGTCATACATAGGATCATACCAGTGGGGATCAACCTTCAAAAAAGGTAAGTAGTCTAAGAAACTTTCTGGCATCTTGCTTGAAGTTATTGAATGATCAAACATCTATACAAATGTTACTAGGTTTGTTAGAAAAATGAAATTCTTGAGAAGAGATACAAATAGAGAAAAAGAAAGTAAATCATTTCCATAGGAAGACAAGAACAAATAGGGATTTTAGATTGACTAAAAATATTGGAGACTTTAACATGGGTGACATCATATTAGATTTTGGATATGAGGTAAATGTTCTTCCTAAGAAAACATGGGAATGCATGGGGGAAACTAGAGTGGGATATTCACCTATTTAGCTGAAATTATAAAACCAACATAGGGTAGTACCAATTGGTCAATTGAAAGTAATACCAATGCATTTAGATGGTGTGCGCACTATGACATATTTTGAGGTAATTGATATCGTGGATACTACTACACCTTATACAACATTGTTGGACTAGATTGGGAATTTGATAATCAAACTATCATCAATTTGAAGACTAGGAAAATGATCTTTGAATCAGGAGAATATAAAGTTATAGCACCATTATATCCTTCAAAAGGAGGAATATATGTTGAACCAACGACATAAAACTTCATCACCAAAGAGATAAACCAATTTTATATAACTACCGCACGTGAGGAAGATTTCATTAAACCAAAAGAAGATGGAATGCTTAGCTAGAGAAGCATTAGTTCTTGTGCTTCATATTCTGACACGAGACTGGATAATTGGAAACAACGCTTACACGAGATATCTACCAGAATATGTGCAAGAATGACGCACACACTAAGATGGGTTGGCATAGAGGTAATAAAACCTCCAAGTTTTTATGTTCTAAATGATTTGGAATAATTAACAAAGTTTGAGTTAGAAGATTTGGAAAGTCATAGGTTACCAATTTTAAATATTTCCTTGAAAGCAACACCTGCACATTGGTGGGGTACTCATAAAGAAAAGATACATGATTGGTATCAATGCAAAATATTACCGTGCATCATATTTGGCGCAAAACAAGAGTATAAATGTAAATGTGTTGAACCTGGACATAATAGATCTAGCTAAACAATAATACACACATTTATAGAGAGAATTGGAGAAAGAAGAAGAATGAGAGAAAGAATGAAAGAATTCTCATTAACTGTTATGAATAACGAATAATTTACACATGATATACTCTATATAACTCAATGAGTGTGCACTGGAGGAGAAACAATGCGCCATAGTGGTGGTATAGAGTGATCTGGACACACACCAACAATAACGAGAGTGAACTGCCACCTAGTCTAGTCTCTTAGGCAGTTACGGGAGTGAACTTACAGCTAGTTGAGTTAACTAGTCAACTAGTCTTTAGTTAACTGACTGAACATAGAGTAGCGAGGAGTTAACTTAGGAAATCAAGGGTAATGTGATAGCACGGTGATGATCCCAAGGAAAGTGTGCATTAGCTGGTGATGATCCCAATGTTGCATGGTGAGAAAACCAATACAACATCTAAACTCAACTCAACTAGTCACACTGAAGTGTCAATTGAAAGAGAATATTCTCCAGGTGGAATATTCTTCAATAAAATATAGGAGACTGGTTAATGAATAATTATGATTAATAAACAAGGAAAAACCTTAGGAAAAATAAATCCTAGGTGTGTGTGAAGTAACTCCAACACCCCCCCTGAACATCTCTATGGTGCAAATAAAGAGTGGGTCCTGACAACAAGGTCATGTTAGGTACCCAAATGAAAAAGATACATTGAAATAAAGTGAGGAAAGAGGGAAAACCTCATGGGAAACCCCCCCCTCAAGGTACAATGTATGTAAAAAGAATAACTACAGTTGTTAGGCAACTGTGTCCACTCCAAGACAACTTTGCAGAGAATGAAACTTTTTCTCAGTGAAGGTCTTGGTGAAGATGTATGTCATCTATTTTATTGAAGGACATAACTATAATTACATGATCTCCTCGTGTACTATGTATTGGATGTAGAGCATGTGGATCTTGATGTGCTTTGTCCGCTTCCTCTGAATTGGATCTCTATAGAACTTCAGAGTGCTTTGGTTGTCACACCAGATGACGATTGATCGATGAAACTGAATGCCCAACTCAGTGAGAAAATTTTGCAACCACATAGCCTTAATGGTTATGTTAACTACCCCTCTGTACTCTGCCTCGGCTGAATATAGAGCAATGGAAAATTTCTTCTTGCTCGACCAACAGATAGGCCCAAAACCAAGACTGAGTGAGTAACCAGATGTGGACTTGCGATCAGTGTTATCTCCAGCCCAATCAAAATCAGTAAATCCGATGAGATCTAATGTAGATTCTACTGCATAATGAATCCCAAAGATGATGGTGCCCTGAACGTATCGAAGGTTACGCTTTACAACCTTCCAATGTAGCTCATGCGACTCCTACATGAACTTGGAAACTACGCCAACTTCATATGAGAGGTCTGGTCTGGAGTGTGTGAGATACAACAAGCTCCCCACTAGTTGTCTGTATAGTGTGCTTTCAACTAGTGGATTCTCCCCTCCATCCTCAAGTTTGAATCCTGATAGAAAAGGAGTCAGAGCAGACTTGCAGTCTGTCATGTGAAATCTCTCAAGGAGATATCGTGTATACTTGTCCTAAGACAGTTTGATGCTTGATGCATCCTGACTGATCTCGAGTCCAAGGAATAAGTGTAGAGGACCCATGTCCTTCATCAAAAACCTGTCATGTAGAATCCTCGTGACTGCAACAATCGCTGAAGTCAAGCAGCCAATGATCAACAAATCATCAACATAGAGAAATAAAAGTAGAATTGAATCAACCGCCCTGAGCATGTAGACGTTCAGGTCTTATTTACAACATACAAATTTATGTGACAACGGGTACGAGTCCATCTTGGCATACCATGCCCTCGGAGCCTGCTTGAGGCCATAAAGGGAATTCTTCAGTCGACAGAACAAAGATGAGTCCTACATAAATCCCTAGGTTTTCTCTATGTAGATATCCTCAGGGAGATCACCATGAAAAAATGCATTCTTCATGTCCATCTGATGGACTTCCCATCCCTTGGCTACCACAATGGCAAGTGCCAATCGTATGGAATCCATTTCCACTACTGGAGCGAAGGTCTCATCATAGTCAATACCATGAACCTGTTGAAATCCTTTGGAAACAAGCCTGGATTTGTATTTGTTAATGTGTCCATCCGTTATGATCTTGGTCCTGTAGACCCATCTACATCTGACAAGTTTCCTCCCAAAAGGAAGGGGAACTAGATCCCAAGTCTATTTCTCGAGGAGGGAGTTGTACTCCTCCTACATGGGGGATTCCCAAAAGGGGTTTCAACCAACCTTTCCATAATACCGTGGATATAAATACTGAACAAAGAAAATATGTATGGAGGGAAATGGTTAAGTGGTAGTGAGTGCAACAGGAGGATCCTTGAAATCAGATCGAGTCATCCTAGTATCGACTGGATCACCAACTAGATCCCATGCATCCTGAAGAGTAGTATGTGCCCACTTGGGCCTCTTCTCTGGCTCTGCAACTACATCTGGATGATCTGAATCTGCATCTGACTGTACTAACTATGAATTTGAATCATCTGAGTCCTCTGAATCAAAACTCTTGTCTGAAGAAGAGTCGGCATGTGCATGCTCATCATCTTAGACATGTGGAATAATGAAGGTGTTTGCATGCAACTGTTGAGGTGCATGTGAGACACTTTCCTTGAATTGGACACTTTGCTCAATGATGAGCCTGTCTGAGGAAAGATCAATAAGCCTATATCCCTTCAGACCGTCGGGGTATCCAAAAACAATTCACTCAATTCTCTGTGGATCAAGTTCCTTCCTCTTTTCAGATGGAATCTAGGCCCATGCATGTGAACCAAAAATACAAAACTGGGTCACTTCCAATTTGAGGCCACTCCAAGCCTCGTAGGGGGTATTATCCTTGACAAATATATGGGGAGATCTGTTTTAGATGTATGTTTCACAATTAAGTGCTTCGGCCCATAATATCTGTGGTAGTGACTTTGCATGCAACATGCAAGATTCCATCTCCTTTAGAGATCTGTTTTTCCACTCAACAACTCCGTTTTGCTGCGGAGTATAGGGAATTGTATGTTGCAACTAAATCCCTACCTCATGGAATGGATATCATGATTTACATACTGCTCCCTATTATCAGTTCAAAGGACTTTGATCTTATTTCCAGACTATTTCTCAACCAAGGCTTTAAAATCTTTGAGGTGTTGAAAGACCTCAGATTTTTTCCTGAGGAAGTAGATCCATGTAAAATGTGATAAATCATCAACAAAAATGAGAACAAACCTCACTTTGTTGATGGATGGATGCATAAAAGGACCCATAATGTCATTGTGGATCATATCTAAAGGTGCATAAGTTCTCTGAGACTTTCCTTTGTCGAATTTCTCTTGAGGGTGTTTTTCGATAACACATCCCTCACATACTCCTTTGGAGAAATGGATGTCTGGTAGACCATCAACCAATATTTTCTTGCTAATATGTTGCATGTATATGAAATTGAAATGTCCAAACCTTTCGTGCCATATCCTACTACTGTCATAAGCATGATTAAGCAATAAAGCAAAATCAGGTTCAATGAATTCAAAAAAAGTATACAATATAGACTGATGATTTACCTCACCAGTAGAAACCCTGGAGTTGGTTTGTATGTAATATATTTCCACGGAATTTGGTGTGAATATGAATTTATTTTCAGTGTTGGAATTCGTTATCTGATACATGGAGAGAAGGTTGATAGAAAGTTTGGGAATGTGCAACACATTCTCGAAGCTTCTGTTGGTGAGTTCAACCCTTCCTTTGGCGGTGACTTCGATAGAAGAGTTGTACCCCATATGAATAGGAGGAGCTTTGCATGCATCCAATGAAGAATATACTTCTTTTGAGGCAACCATATGATGTGATGCTTCTGATTCAACAATCCAAGCATCGGGAGAGGAGTTGATGGAAATCAAGGCATGGCTAGAATTTCCTTTCTTGGAATTCAGATTTTCTGGCTTCTTCTTCTTGGCACCCTCGGGGATGCAATCTCCAAGGTTGTTTTTCTGAAGTATTTGAGACATTAGATATATATTTTTTTGCATGCATGCAGATTTCGAATGAAATCTTTTGTGACAGTACATGCATTTCTCCCCTTTTCCCCTTTGGATCTAGAGGCATCAGTGAAGGGTTTTGTGTACCCTTCCTTTTTTAGGATGTGCATGTGATTTCCGTTTATCTCTATATTTAGATTTCTGATATTTGTGGCGTCCATCATGCATAGTGATTCCATGTGCCCTTGGGACTTTAAATGTGTCCATGTTGATGAACTTGGTTTTCTCTTGTGTCAAGGATTCGATAAAGTCCTCAAGAGAAGGCATCTTCCAGGTGGCTCCAGAGGCGAATCTGACAGAATGGAATGTGGATACAAATACAGAGAATTCAGGATCAAGCTTGGAGAGAATGATGAGAACCATTTGTTTCTCCTCCTTCTACTTATCAACATTGCAAGCTTTGAGTTGGGACAACAAATCCTTGAATTTTGTAAAGAAATATTGGATATTTTCGAAGCTTTTTGGATCCAATGTGAACAACAACACCTCCATCATGTGTCCCCTCATCTCATCCTATTTTCCAAAGATCCCTTCCAAGGTGGTCCAGGCTTCATTGGGAGTCTTACAGGAAGATATGTGAAAAAGGAGATCGGGAGAAATAAGACTGCAAATTGTTCCGAGTGCCTCATCCATGCGATTCAAGTACTTGTATTTTACTATGGAGGATGTCGGTTCTATATCTGTATTCAAGGTTAACCTATACAACCCTATGGTTTGGATATTTATGGCTATTTTCTCCTTCCATGAAAAATAGTTGTAAGGTGTAAGAATGAATTCTTTTTGGAAATCCATATTTCCGCTATCTTCAATCTTTTGTACCTGCAAAACATTTTGGTGTAGCTTTTGATGATAAGTTTGTCGGCTCTGATACCATGTAAATTTGTTGAACCTGCATAGAATAAATCTAGATAAACAATAATACACACCTTTGCAGAGAGAATTGGAGAAAGAAGAAGAAGGAGACAAAGAATGAAAGAATTCTCATTAACCGTTATGAATAATGAATAATTTACACATGATATACTCTGTATAACTCAATGAGTACACACTAGAGGAGAACCAATTTCCATAGTGGTGGTATAGAGTGATCTGGACACACAACAACAGTTACAGGAGTGAAATTCCACCTAGTCTAGTCTCTCAGGCAGTTACGGGAGTGAACTGCCACCTAGCTGAGTTAACTAGTCAACTAGTAGTCTTCAGTTAACTAACTGAACAAAGAGTAGTGAGGAGTTAACTCAGGAAATCAAGGGTAATTCCCCAGTTTGGTGATGATCCCAAGGAAAATGCGCATTAGCTGGCGATGATCCCAATGTTGCATGGTGACAAAACCAATGCAACATCTAAAATCAACTCAACTAGTCAAACTGAAGTGTCAATTGAAAGATAATATTCTCCAGGTGGAATATTCTCCCCTAAAATATAGGAGTCTGGGTAATGACTAATTATGACTAATAAACAAGGAAAAACCTTAGGAAAAATGAATCTTAGGTGTGTGTGAAGTAACTCCAACAATAAATATATGGAGAAATATGATGGAATAGGACATCCCAGAGAACATATAGACATATGTATAACCCAATGGAGACTGGTACCACTAGAGAAGTGACCACATCACTTTATTCATACATTAGAAGACATACCAAGAAATTGGTATACAAAATTAGAACTACATAGAGGAACTTTAAATTGGATAGAGTTGCAAAAAAATTTTGTGATCACATTTTCATTTGAACATGAGAATCATGTGATGGATGCAACACTGAATTTGATAAAAGAGAATATTTTTGAAGAGCCTAAAGTTGAAATTGTAGCATGCTATCAAAATCAAAATCGACATATAGTCAGATAGTTGTTACACTGTTACCACATCGCAAAAGATGAACCAACACAAGAAAATGTGTGTGATATTCATATAATAGAAGTTGAAGGGGAAAGAGAAGTAGAAGGTCCTTAGTTACAGTCAAAAGAATTTGATACACCACTGAAGATAAAGAAGGTAAATATTGGAATAGAGGATAATCCAAATATTGCAAGTATTGGTGACTATTGGGACAACCAGACATTGGAAATAATAATAGAATTGCTGCGTGAATATAGTGATCTATTTCCAACGACATTTTCATAATTGAAAGAGGTAGCAAGAGAACTTGGAGAAATGAAGATTGCTTTGAGACCAGATGCCAGACCAATAAGACAAAGACCCTATAGGTTGAATCCAGTATATAAATAGAAAGTTGAGGCACAAATTGATAAAATGTTATAGGATGGAATAATAGAACTTGTTGAATAATCTGAGTGGATTATCCCGATGGTAGTTCAAGAGAAGAAGTAAGGGGGAATAAGGATTTGTCTAGACTTGAGGAAGTTGAATCATGTTTTTCTGCATGATCCCTTCACTACCCCATTTACATATGAGGTATTGGAGAATGTAGGAGGACAATAAGCATACTCATTTACTGATGGATTTCCATGGTATCACCATATCAGAATAACACCATAGGATCATAATAATACTAAATTTTCCATAGAATGGGGATCGTATTAGTCAAAGGCAGTTGTAGTTGGAACCACTACAAGAAGGAGCAGAGAAAATGTTGACAGATATTGATGCAGCTAAGGGTCAGGTTGAACATGTTGGATTGGAGAGTGGAGAACTACTAAAGGATCCTATTACTACACAGACTATGGATATTGTCGCAGAGAAGAGAACACAAGTAAAATCTAAAGTTGAAGAAATTTCAGGCGGGTTCCGGGAGCTAGAGAAGTCAATGTAGATGGCACACACTACCTGAGTGTCTAGGGACGAGCCACGAGTGAGTGTTGGGGGCATGTTGACATAGACCATTTTTGGGAACAATGTAGTAATTAATGAATACAGTTAGAAAATGGACCAGAAAAGGAGCATGCGCCAAAATGTAAGGAAAAGCAGCACGAGGAAGTAGGAAAGTTGAAGTAAGAAATAAGGATTTGGATGAACCGCACACAAGGATTTAGAAAGTGGAAAAACCTAACTCACCTAGGGTTAGTGGTTATGGTTTTGGTCATTGTTGTAATGGGTATTAACCCATTTTTTTTAGTATAAATATGTATTGTGAGGTCTAAGGAGATCTAAGGAGTGATATGCAAGATCTATTTGTTGAGATAATACTGAGATGATCTTAGAGTCAGTTTTGGATACAGATATATGCATTGTAATAGAGGGTAAGGTCACAAGCTATGGAGCTTGGTGCTATATTTTCATCCTCAGTGGTAATCCTCATAGTTCTATAAACACTTGTTCACTATGATGTGCACAATGCTATCATTTTGATGAAGAATAATAAAAGAGTGAAGAATGCCATATCTTTGTGGACGTATCCCAGGGGGGGTGAACCACGATAAATTTGTGTCTCTGTGTGCAATGGTTGTATTATTTATTCCAATTATTTAGTTATGATGAATGAATGAATATGGTAATCATAAAATGCAGCGCACAATAGAATAGTTTGAATATTTACTACATAATGAAGCTTAAATGAATGCAAGTGATTACAAAATGATATATATGGATATAATGATGCGTTAGAATAATAGATCTTATGTATTTGAGGTAGAAATATTGTATAACATCCCCATAGTATCCTCCCTTCCAATACTACAAACATATGGGTCTTGTAGTGACCCATAAGCCATCTCGGGTGAGATTGCATTGTGCACTTTGTGTGCAGTGTTGCCTTCTGGTCTCCAGAAGGGTCGATGGTTTGTAGGGTTTTGCTGGAAACATAAAGTAGAACCTGGTTCAAAAGAAGACAAAAATACAATAGGTGGCCATCTATATCCACCTAGATCAATCATGGACTTCATAATTAGTCTCAAACTGATTAAATTGTATATTCAATTCCCTTGTGTCATAAGTAGGTAAATGAAAACTAGGTGATGGAATGGAAAATAAATCTGACCTGAGATTTTTGTGTGAAGTTTTCTTCTTCTTGATATTTGGCTGCTCTTCATCGAAGTATTAAAGTTTAATAACCCCTTTGTCCTAGGATTCATTGCTTTCATGCTTCTCTACTACCAATTCTTTTGTCATATGCCTTGTAATTCTTCACATGATGGCTTCAACTTTCCTTTTCTTGCTCTACACTGCTTCTACTCTACTTCCTAATGCTCAAGACCTAGAATTCGCATCTCCCAACTTCAATTCACTGTTCTAGACCTTATTATCTCCATTTGATGTGCTTCCTCTAGGTCTTCCTTTTTATTTCCGAGGTTAAGGGTTCAAAACCCTAACTTCTTCTACCTTTTTCTCTATGCGTTATTTCTTCACTTGTATGCTCTTTGATGTATTTGTTTTATTTTTCTTAGGTTCTATAAGCTCATTGAATTCTATGTTCTATAGTCTCTAGCTCAGGTACGTCAAGAATTTATTGCTATGTTTCCAATATTCCCAACTTGGAAACCCTCATTTTTGTACCTGAGACCCTATTCCCGCTACTCTTTCATTTTGACCCTGTTGTCACCTATGGTTCTGGGGCTTCAATATAATGATTTTGAATTAAGAATTGTTCCCAATTCATTCTATTCTTCCAGTCTCACTTCCACCAACATTTTAATCAATCCAAAATGAAACAGACTACCTTCCACAGACCTAGGGTTATATTGTTTATGGAATCCATTTTCTTTAAACTACTCATCAAATAAAAGAGCATATACAACTCATAACATTTCACAAAATTCATGAGTATTTTGAGATGGTAGTAAAATACTAACATATAATGTCCCTCACAGATTATATAATTTTGTAATATGAACAACATGTTGCACCATTTCATTTTAAATGAAGAGGTAGGCATGCCCTTCTTCCAGTATGTTTCTCATTCTAGATTCTTGAGGAAACCCTTCCAGAATTTGCTTTGAATTCTCTTTTTTTTAAACCAAATTTCTCCACCTTGAAGAAGCTCTTTCACTTGATATATGAATGCCTAAGTCAATTGGAGCTCAAGATCTGGAATTCCAGCTTTCATTCGATCAAATGTTATTGCAAAATATTTAGCCACTTTTTTCTTATGCCCTCGAAACTTTTGTAGAAAGGGAAACCACCCAACCTTTTGGAATCAACTCATTCCAATTGACTCCCGTCTAACCACAGGCCCCATACTTCAATTGTACATAGCTTAGTGACAATTCACAACAAAATAAGAGTATTTTCTAGAGGATAAGATAGGAAATAGTAATGATTGAAGGAATATTTTGCAAATAAAATGAAAAAATTTCACGATTTCAGCAAGGACAACGTTCATGATTCAAAATAATGCAAACGGTCATGTCATTTCTCGTGATATTATTGTAGTTTGTGGTGGTTCTTCTTCATGATTGGAATGATTTGATGGTCCAATAAATCACTTTGAAATATAATGCACGATGAAAATAAATTTTCACCATGCATATTAAAAATCATATGATAGAGTGTTTGATATAAGGAATTGCATGGTTAAGGCAAGTATTCAAGAGTATGATTAAAATTAAATTTAGGAGACAAATGATAGGCTTAAGAAAAATAGGGTATCCATTATTTTAAGTTCGAGTTTATGTCCATATTATATATAATCCATAAACATAATTCCATAAATGATTTAAGAAACCATTACCTCTATGATTTACCTGTAACCTAAAGAATTAATCACATGGAATTGAATCAAGGCTTGAATGAACGTGAAGTGTTTATTCTCATGATTGAATTATTTCATTTTTAAGAGAAAGTTATGGTACTGAAGATAAATGTTGTTGAAGAATGAATCATGGAGACGAAAAATATGTGATGTTGATATTGAAGGAGATCTAGTGTTGATGTTGAATAAGAAGCCGATGATAATGAAGAAAATGATGTTGCAACTGAAGAAGAAGTTGATGTTGCTACTGAAGAAGAAGCCGATTTTTTTGTTGAAGAAGAAGTTGAATTTGCTGCAATTTGAAGTTTCCATAATTTAATTTCATATCAAATTGCATGAAGGTCACAACATGTATTATTCTCATATTTGCAGGTTGATAAAATGAATTAGTATCTGGCAATTTATTTAAGAACATCTACAGGTAACTTTTAGTAGATGCAGAAATTGCTTGTGACTGCAGAAAAAGTATGCAATTGTAGGAACCAATTTTTTTGAAAAAGCATTTTTACCCACAAATCTGAGATCATGAAACATACTACCTAGTAAAAAGATAAAACTTTTTATAGTGATAAAACACTAGGACTAAGGAGAAAATATCAATCAATATGGTCACTATTTCTAAGCTTATTATATGAAAACCAATGAATTGTTTTGAAACAAAAACTTCTTTAATTCTGAAGTGAAAAGAATTTATCTGACTGATATTGAAAAATGAATCTCTACAGGATGTTGATAACTCGTTGTTGAAAATTTAGGTTCTAGAAAGAAATGTTGAATGGGAGTTAAATATGTCTTGTTTATTTGAATAATTTGAACAATTATGTTTTCCATCTCTAGTTTTCAAACAAAATTCTTGCACAGTTGCACCATGTTGGCGCAGGCCAATTTTGGGAGAGAAAAACCTATTTTTGGGCACAAACATATTTTTGGAAAGACAAGTCTATTTTTGGAGCGCACGCCATAGGTGGCAGAAAAGAAGAATGTAGAAGATGAAGGAAAATCAGCATGCAGGAGATGAAGGAAAAACATCATGCAAAAAAAGAAGGAAAAACAACATGCAGAAGATGGAGGAAAAACAACATGGCACACATGCAGGAAAACCTAGCCATGTTAAGGTTAGGGTTTTGGATATGAATTTAATGGCTATGATCCAATAGAATAGTATAAATAAATGCCTAGGAGGTCTAGTAGAGGTTGTTGGGTGGGTCGTTGGGAGACGAGATATAGTGTGGTCCNCAGGAAAACCTAGCCATGTTAAGGTTAGGGTTTTGGATATGAATTTAATGGCTATGATCCAATAGAATAGTATAAATAAATGCCTAGGAGGTCTAGTAGAGGTTGTTGGGTGGGTCGTTGGGAGACGAGATATAGTGTGGTCCGAGTAAGCTAGTTTTTTAGGGTTAGGTCAGAAGTTGTGGAGCTTGGTGTGGTCTAGTCTGCCTCACAGAGGGTACTTACCCTCATTTTTTATTGTAAGCCTGAAATATGTAATGCGCGCAACACATATTTTCCAGAAAGATGAATAAAGAGAAGAAGAGACAAATCTTTGTGGACGTATCCCTAGGGGGGTGAAACATGGTAAATATATTTTGTTAATGTGTCTGAATGGTTTCTTTAATGTTTATGTTCTTTATCAGTTAACAAATGAATGGTTAGATAGATTATAGGAGCATGCATGGACGATTTATTAATGAATGAATACTAGGTTTAAATGAATGGATAATAAATGTTGATGCATGAGAAAAAGGAACAAAATACAGTCCCAATCCCTTCCCTAACTGTAGACACCTAAGTCTTGTTGTCCCCCATAAAGCTATCTCAGGTGATACTGCATTGTGCACTCTGTGTGCAATTTTTCCTTCTGTTTTACCAAGAGGGTCGATAGTTTGAGGTTTTTTTTGGAAACCTTTGAGATCAGAACCTGGATCAACCCAAGAGTCGAAAAAATAGTTCTATTGATGACTAGAACTGCACATGATTGATTGGAATGGATCTATTGAAGAATATCACTGAGAATGAAAACGTAGAAGGGAATGTTCAGGCCATGGAATCCAATGAAGGAGGAGATTGAAAGATGGTTAAGGACAAAGGAACTCGAGCTTGCAAAAAAGGAAAATTAAAACCCTAAATACACACCATGCAAATATATCGACAAATGCATGTTTAGTGACTTGCATGAAGTATTTTTCTGTGAATTCCCGCATCTGTTCTAGGAGTGGTTATTGAGTTTGAAGGAAAACCATTGTTGGTTGTCTCTTATTCTATACACTGTTTGAGTTTATTGACCCAGGGTTCATGTCGATTCGGGTCTCCAACAAAGCCTATAAAACTATTGGCCCTCCTGGTAAACCATAAGGCAACACAACACACAAAATGCGCTGCACAGTCTCACTTGAGATATATTTAATGGGTGGTTGTAAGACTTGGGTATTTACAACCTAGGATTGAGTGTGAGATATGAGAACTGAATATTGAACCATTATTATAACTAGTAACCACAATGTTTTGTTATTGATGAATAAGCAGAAAATATAACGACTCATTCATTAACCATAACAATAACAAATGAAGACAATAAAGAGATGCATGCATTCATCACATAACACAGATGTTATCGTGGTTCACCCCCTCCTGGGATACATCCAAAAATATTTGGCTCTCAACTCTTTTATTATAGTATTTCTGCATCTACAATGCCGCATGCTTTACAATCCTTCATAATCGGGTAAGATCTATATGAGGCGGAGTATATCACACTAGGATAATCAACCTGTGATCTAACCCTCAATATATACCTCCCTTCATCCTCTCTAGCTGAAAAAATTATACAAAATAGATCATATAGAAAAATCTCACATATCATCTCGCTACAATACTTCTCGCTATAACAACAACTAGTCTTTCTGATTCCCCAAAACCAAACAATACCTAGGTATATATCCGAACCCCTTATGATACCTAAGTATATATATTTATACATTTATGGCTCTTCAACCATTACAATACGTTACCAAAATCCTAACCCTAGCATCGTTAGGTCTCCCCTGCATGCGCGTTTGTTGTTCTTCCTTCCAGCTGTCGCTTTCCTCATGCATGTTGTCTTTCCCAAAAATGCCTTTATTTTCTGCTTTAGCTTTCCCCAACACTAACATGTGGCTCATCCCGAGCCACCTAGCCTTTGTGTGCTTCCTCAAACTCCTTGTTGATCACCTGGAACTTTTCCTTGAACTCTGTTTCCTGTGTCTTCTCCTGCACAGTCTTATCCTTGAGTGTGTCCACTATCTGGACTGTTATTTCATCATTAAACAATTCCACACACTCTTCTTGGGTCTGTGATATATGTGTCTTGGCTTCTTCTTCCTGTGCCAGGACTTCTGCTACCCACTCTTGCAGCGGTTCCATTTGAGCCTGCCACTTTTGTTTCTGTGTTTGCACAATGGTGAGATCTTCCTACAACTTCTTCATGTCCTATGCCCCTTTGATGTGTTCTATGATTGTAATTGTCTTCTGCCTCTTCTTTAGGTCTTGGATCATTGAGTTAATCCTATGCAAAAGTTACGACCCCAGAAAGTTAATGTTCTAACTTACCTAAATGGGGCCCACATGACTTTTGGCGTTTCATCTCCTAGGGTTAGGTTTTTGGATGTGTAGGGTTTTTTTCATTCCATTTTATTGTAAAAATGCCTTCAGAGCCTCATTGTAATCATCTTCTTGCGAATGAGCGCAACCATCACATCCCTTCTCAAAGATAAGCCGCCACCATTCTAGCGAGTCTTTCACTCTGTATTTTTACAGTCTCTGTACATTTATTTCATTAATAGAAATCGTGTATTACTGTATCTTTGTGTTTATGGTTGCATCTTTGGTACATTTTTGTTATATTATTGAATATCCACGATATCTCTGTGCATTTATTTATTATATCTGCACTCTCATTTTGTGCTGAAAATAATTTGGATCAGTGATATCAGAGCATGATGCTCTTGATCGTTTTTTTCAGTGCATGTCCCTGACAAGGTTCGAGTATAGAAAGTTGGGTCTCGAGCTTGTCTCTCTTGAAGACAATCACTCTCACACACCCAAGAAACCCTCCATGGTAGAAGAAAAGAAAAATGACCTTGCAGACGATTCTATCGATATGTTGCTTGAGAAAGCTCTCATGCGACAGAGGGAAGAAATGATGGAGATTTTTTCCCACATCCTTAAACACCTGCTGATAGAAATAGGTGCATCTTCATCAAAAAACCACTTTGGACACACCTATCCTTTCAAGGTACATGTCAATTTTGATACTCCCATATTTGAAGGTCAGATAGATGCGGATGCCCTAGACAAACGGTTAAATCTGTTAGAAGTTTATTTCTATGTTCAGAATTTTTCCGACAGGGAAAATATCACCTTAGAACTCCTTAAATATCTCCTCCATGTCAAACATTGGTGGGAAACTTACTGGGAGAAAATTTCCATGGAGGAGTATGGAATATATGGGGCCGAGCCCACTTTGGATTTTTTTGTGGATGCGGTAAAGGAAAAATATTACCATGTTGGCAACTATGAGGACCAGTACATGAGATGGACCACACTACGACAAGATAGGGTCCAAGCAGTTCCAAAGTTCACCAATACCTTCCATACCTTACACACCAAGCTGGGTATCAAAGAATCCGAAGAACATTTGGTTCTGAAATACCATAGGGCTCTACATAGATACATCCAAACTGAAATGGATTTTCTGGATATCTCATAACTCGATGTTGCTTATCGATATGTTGTTAAAACTGAGAAGAAATTTAAGCTCCAGAACAAACGGGAGTTTGGGTCTGCAAATACACAATAACCAAAGTATGACAAAGACGGCCCTAACAAAAAGTCTCCTGAAAACCATTCCAAGCCACAGGAAAATAAGGGTCACGGGAAGACAAAGAGGGATACCGAAAAATGGTGTGATTTCCACAAAATCCCCTAGAAAAACATCGATGAATATCGCTCAAAAAATTCATTGGTGGCCAATATCAAAGACAAGGAGTCGAACCCTGATTCAAAATCTGATTCTGAAAATACTGGTAAAGGATAGATCATTGACGCATACCCCACTGTTATTTTCGTGACCGCAACAATTCAACCAAAAGAACCAATAGATCCTGAAGAGGGGGAGCGCCTTTTTCATTCAAATATATAGGTGAAGGGGACCCCTCTACATTTTATTGTTGATAGTGGAAGCCAGAAGAACCTCATCTTATCAGAGTTCGTCAAATAGTTGGGATTGTCGAAAACACCACACTCGCATCCATACAACATCAGGTAGCTTCTCCAAGGATGAGATATTCGTGTCAGCCAATAGTGTCGATTGTCATATGACATCCATCCCTTCAAGGATCAGGTATTATGTGATGTTTCCCCACTGGATGTTTGTGATGTTCTCTTGGGCCAACCATATATGTGGAGATTCCATGATGTTTATGAGTCTCGACCCCACGGTGTCATTGTTTCTCTAGTGGGTCATCTCTACAAAATACCAGAGGTAGTTCCAACTATTGTTCCACCTAAACAGATCTGCAAGGTAGTATCTCATATTGCAAAATTTAGCTTCTTCACAATTGGTTCAAAAGCAGAACATAAGGAAACTGCAACCATTACAGCCTCGCCCCAAGCACCATCTCTCCAATAGAAGTAGGTCAACAAGGTTGCAACAAAGAACACATATTCCTTCTGCACACATTACTCTCATGTAGCTTGACTTGTTGAATAACCTCAGCCTCAACAGGTTCATGACAAACTTCCACAAACTGAGCAGCGCGACGTCTCCAGCAAGGGAAGCAACTCACCAAGATTTAGATTCAACAAACATGTTTTCCTCTCTCTCGGGAACTCAACGCAATGGAGACCATTACTTCCTAAGGAGAGAGGATTGATCTAGGTGGATATTGGTGGCCACCCACCTTTTCCAACTGGCTCAAAATAGTTCTCTGACAATTTTGGTAATTTACTATTTTTACTAGGTCTTAACTTTCGGGGCCATTTTGAGGCCCAAAACGACGTTTTTGGGAAAAAGGGGAGAATTACAGAATTTATTTCGATATTTCCTCTGAAATGAATCTCCTCAAAGATACCTTTCCAACATGCTATCATACACCTAAAACGAAGATCATATGCAAAAGTTACGACCCCGAGAAGTTGATGTACTAACTTACCCAAACAGGGCCCACATGACTTTTGGCGCTTCATATCCTAGGGTTAGGTTTTTGGATGTCTAGGGTTTTTTGAATTATTTTTTACTGTAAAAAGGCCTTCAAAGCCTCATTGTTATCATCTTCTTGCGAATGAGCATGGTCATCACATCTCTTCTCAGAGATAAGCCGCCACCATTCTAGCGAGTCTTTCACTCTGTATTTTTACAGTCTGTACATTTCTTACATTAATAGAAATTGTGTATTATTGCATCTTTGTGTTTATGGTTGAATATATGGTACATTGTTGTTATATTATTGGATATCCATGATTTCTCTGTGCATTTCTTTATTATATCTCCGCTCTCATTTCATGCTGAAAATAATTTGGATCAGTGGTATCAGAGCAGGCTGCTCTTGATCATTTTTTTCAGTGCATGTCCACAACGAGGTTTGAGTATAGAAAGTTGGGTATCAAACTTTTATCTCTTGAAGAAAATTGCTCTTGCATGCCCAAGAAACCCTCTATGGAAGAAGAAAAGAAAAACGACGGAGCAGACGATTCTATCAATATGTTGCTTGAGCAAGCTCTCACATGACAAAGGGACGAAATGATGGAGATTTTTTACCACATCCTTCAGCATATTTCGATAGAAACAAGTGCATCTTCATCAAATAACCACTTTGGAAGCACCTCTCCTTTCAAGGTACAGGTTAATTTTTATATTCCTGTATTTGAAGGTCAGATAGATGCAGATGCCTTAGACAAATGGTTAAATCTGTTAGAAGGTTATTTCTCTATTCATAATTTTTCTGACAGGGAAAAAATCACATTCACTGTCTTTAAATCTATCCCCAATGTCAAACATTGGTGGGAAACGTACTGGGAGAAAATTTCCAGAGAGGAGTCTAGAATATATGGGGTCGAGCCCACTTGGGAATTTTTTGTGGATGCGGTAAAGGAACAATATTACCCTGTTGGCAACTATGAGGACCAATACATGATATGGACCACACTACGATGAGAGAGGGGCCAAGAAGTTCCAGAGTTCACTAATACCTTCCATACCTTGTGCACCAAGATGGGTATCAAAGACTCTGAACGACATTTGGTTCTGAAATATCTTGGGGCTCTACACAGATACATCCAAACTGAGTGGATTTTCTGGATATCTCATCTATTGATGTTGCTTATCGATATGTTGTTAAAATCGAGCAAAAATTTAAGCACCAGAACAAATGGGAGTTCGGGTCTGCAAATCCGCAACAACCAAAGTATGACAAAGACGACCCTAACAAACAGTTTCCCAAAAACCAGTCCAAGCCATAGGAAAAGAAGGGTCATGGGAAGACAAAGAAGGACACCGAAAAATGGTGTGATTTCCACAAAATCCCCTGGCACAACACTGATGAATGTCGCTCAAAACAGTCATTGGTGGCCGAGATCAAAGACAAGGATCCAAACCTTGATTCAGAATATGATTATGAAAATACTGGTAAAGGAAAGATCATTGATGCAGACCCCATTGCTATTGTCGCGATCGCAACAATTCAAACAGAAAAACCAACAGATCCTGAAGAGGGGTAGTGCCTTTTTCATTCATAGACGTGGGTGAAGGGGACCCTGCTACATTTTATTGTTGATAGCAGAAGCGAGAAGAACCTCATCTTAGGAGAGGTCATCAAATATTTGGGATTGTCGACAACACCACACCCACAACCATACAACATTGGGTGGCTTTGCCAAGGATGAGATCTTTGTATCAACTAGCAGTGTCGATTGTCATACGGGATCCAACCCTTCAAGGATGAGGTATTATGTGATGTTTCCCCATTGGATGTCTGTGATGTTCTCTTGGGCTATCCATATATGTGGAGACTCCATGTTGTTTATGAGTCTCGACCCCGTAGTGTCATTGTTTCTATAGGAGTTCATATCTATAGAATAACAGAGGTAGGTCTGAATATTGTTCCACCTAAACAGTGTCGCAAGGTAGTATTTCATACTACAAAATTAAGCTTCTTCACAATCTCTTCAAAAGGGGAACAAAAGGTCACTGCAACCACTACAACCTCACCCCAAGCACCTTCTATCCAACAGAAGCAGGTCGAAAAGGTTTCTGCAAAGTGCATAGATTCCTTATGCACACCATCCTCTCATGTAGCTTGACTTGTTGAACAACATCATCCTCAACAAGTTCGTGACAGACTTCCACAAACTGAGCAGCGCGACATCTCCAACAAGGCAAACAACTCACCAATATTTAGATTCAGCAAACGTTTTTTCCTATCCCCCGGGCACTCAATGCAATGGAGACCATTTCTTCCTAAGGAGGGAGGATTTATCCAGGTGGATATTGGTGGCCACCCACCTTTTCCAACTGGCTCAAAATAGTTTTCTAGCAATTTTGGTAATTTACTTTTTTTAGCAGTTTTTAACTTCTGGGGCCATTTTGAGGCCCTAAACGAAGTTTTTGGGAAAATGAGGAGAAATATGAAAATTCCTTTGATATTTCCTCCAAAATGAATCTCCTCAATGATACCTTTCCAACGGGATATCATACGCCTAAAACAGAGATCGTTAACAAAAGTTATGACCTTGGGAAGTTGATGTACTAACTTACCCAAACGAGGCCCACATGACTTTTGGCACTTCATCTCCTAGGGTTAGGTTTTTCGATGTCTAGGGTTTTTGGCATTCCTGTTTATTGTGAAAAGGCCTTCATAGCCTCATTGTAATCATATTCTTGCGAATGAGTGCAGTCGTCACATCTCTTCTCAGAGATAAGCTGCCACCATTCTAGCGAGTCTTTCACTCTGTATTTTTACAGTCTTTGTACATTTATTTCATTAATAGAAATCGTGTATTATTGTATCTTTGTGTTTATGGTTTCATATTTGGTACATTGTTTTTATATTATTGGATATTCGTGATATCTCTATGCATTTATTTATTATATCTCCACTCTCATTTCGTGCCAAAAATAATTTGGATCAGTGGTATCATAACAGGTTGCTCTTGATCGTTTTTTCAGTGCATGCCCCTGACAAGGTCCGAATATAGAAAGTTGGGTCCGGAGCTTGTCTCTCTTGAATAAAATCACTCCCGCACACCCAAGAAACCCTCCATAGAGGAAGAAAAAAAATGACGGAGCAGATGATTCTATCAATCTATTGCTTGAGCAAGCTCTCATGCGATAGAGGGACGAAATGATGGAAAATGTTTCCAACATCCTTCAACACCTGTCGATAGCAAAAGGTGCATATTCATCAAACAACCACTTTCAAAGAACCTCTCCTTTCAAGGTACAGGTTAATTTTGATATTCTTGTATTTGAAGGTCAGATAGATGCGGATGCCCTAGACAAATGGTTAAATCTCTTAGAAGGTTATTTCTTTGTTCATAATTTTTCTAATAGGGGAAATATCACCTTTGCACTCCTTAAATATCTCACCCATGTCAAACATTGGTGGGAAACTTACCGGGAGAAAATTTCCACAGAGGATTTTGGAATATATGGGGTCGATCCCCCTTGATATTTTTTTGTGGATGCGGTAAAGGAATAGTATTAACCTATTGGAAACTATGAGGACTAGTACATGAGATGGACCACACTATGGAAAGAGAGGGGCCAAGAATTTTTGGAGTTCACCAATACCTTCCATACCTTGCACACCAAGTTGGGTATCAAAGACTTTGAAATACATTTGGTTCTGAAATGTCGTGGAGATGTTGGACCTTGGTTATGGAAGAAAGCGAATATTACGAAAGAAAAGGTGAAACACGAACTGCGCGAAAGGAAGGTTGACTGAGATCAAGTCGAAGTGGTTAAAGAATAAGAAAAGACGGAGCGAAGTTCGAGAAATCAATTTGTTGGACAAGGATATCGAGGAATACAGATCAACAAGGAAGGTGGATCATGGACAACTGAACAAGAGGAAAAATCCACCGATAGATGCTTTGGATAACCTCACGGGAAGGAAGGAAAGACACACTGGAGAAGACCTGAAAGAACGGTTCAATTTTACCTAGGGTTTTAGACACCTAGGGTTTTGTATCTAGGTTTTTGACACCTAGACTTCGGCCTAAGGTTGTCGGTGAGCTATTGTAATGTATAAATAAAGGTCAAGAGGACCTAGGATGGGTTCATTCTGAGTTGGTTGTTGTTAATGAAGAAAGAGAAGTATTGTATTGTGAGAGCATTTGGTATTGTAATATCTTCAACTAGGTGTGAAGATCAACCTGCATTTGGGTGCGCAGGGAAGGGAGATAGAGAGAAGAGAGAAGGAGAGAAGATCTGCAAACTAAGAGTGCAAATAGAATTGTAAGCTTTCACCTAATATATTATAAAGCACAGTTTTGTGGACGTGTCCCTAGGGAGAGGGTGAACCACATATATCTTGTGTTGTGAGTGATTGATGTTGTGTTCTTTACTTATGTTACTCTGATTATGCATTAGCATGTTAGATCTGATATACAACTATGCGAAGTAGGTTTATGCTTCGAAAGAATAATCTGATCTCCGGGTGTGGTTTCTTGATTCCACTTGCATTTTCTCTGGTTGTAGACACCTGTGTCTTGCAACCCCCTATTGCTACTTTGGGTGAGACTGCATCTTCTTCGCAGGTGTTGCTGAAAGGGCCAGTAGTTAGGACGTGTTGGTTCTCTATTAGAGTTGAACCCTAGGTCTGCCCCTGTGCCAAAAAATGGTTTTGTTGCCAGGATCAGGATCTTCTTGAGGGAATGTCAAGGTGGTTTCCATCAAAGACAGAGATTCAGAAGTGGATAGAATAACAAGAGAAGGAATTTGTAGAAGCTCATAATAAGAACCCTAATATTAGCACATAAGACTGGTTGGGAAGGTATATCTTTACTGATATACACGAGATTTTCTTTGGAGGGATTTATAAGGAGCTATATGAGTGGTTGGCCAGATTAGAAGATACCTAGTTTGAGATAAAATATAGACCACCTATGGTTTGGATGTCAACGTTGATCAAGAAGGTCAAGAGAGTTGATAATGTTGTGTCGAGAGCAATATATCACTAGTTTGATAGTACCATTGGAGGGTATATCACCGAGTTTTCTATTGACATAGTAGAATCGTATAGCCAAGCAGAGAGATATTTCTTTAAGGGACCTAGAGGAAAAATTTTACACTTCTTGAAGTTGAATATCAAGATGCTATTGCATGAGAAGAAGAGTTTTTGAATGAAGAAGATTTAGAGTCCGCTAGGGAAGAAGAAGGGAAGACTGAAGAACCTTGTCGAGAAGAATAAGAAACTTCAGGAACTGTGTACATTGTTGAAGTAAGTACTGTTACACCTCCCATTGTTTTAACAACATTAAGTAACCTAAGTTATCATAGCAATGGTACAAGTGGTTCATTTCACACTCAGTCAAGAAACCTAGGAATATCTATGGAAGATAAGATGAAGTTACCCACCTTTAGAGGATATGGATTTGAAGATCCTGAACAACAATGGTTTCTATGTAAATTTATATGGAGTATTAATAATTTCATCGATGAAGCTGTTAAATGAGCTCAGTTTAGTACTACCCTAAGAGACCGCACACTGAGCTGGTACATGAAGTTCGTTCAAGGAGTTGTCCAGCCAAAACCGTTGAACGAGATTAAGACTGCGTTGATTTCTGAATTCAAGAAACCCAAGTCAGAATCACAGTGCATCACATAGTTGAAAGAAATCAGGCATCAAGTAGCTGAACCTGCTTGGGAGTTTGATCATAGGTTTAAGACCCTAATAGGTCATTTGATTTGATTTTTCAGATCCCAGAAGAGCAAAACAAGGAATGGTTCATTGCTTCCCTCCTACCACACATCAGAGTCCCTCTGATGCAGCAAAAGATTGTTTCGCAGGCTGAGGCGTTGGAGATCGCCATGAAACTAGAATCGACCCCTATGGCAGAATCCATCTTAGGTATGAGTCAAATCTTGAGCCAACTAACTAGCTTATCACTACAGGTCGAAGATATGAAAAAAGATAAGGGAAAAGATAAGAGAGAATACATTTGGTGCATTACATGCAAATCAGAAGGCCATGATAAGGAGAAATGTCCCCTATTTCATGAATACTTGGATTCTGGAGCTCTGAGCCCTTTGAATCAAGTTACTTTACCTTGGTGCAAGGTATGTAGAAATAGACATCACCCTGGAGAATGCTATTACATGAAAAAGTATGTTCAGACACCTACAAACCTTTACTGCACATTCTCTAAATATGTGGGTCATGATGAGAAGGATTGTAGAGCTTATGACCTCTTGCATGAAAGATCAATGGATATCTACAAAATTCAAGGCGGAGTATATCAAGAAGGGAACACTATGTAGTATAATTACCCTCGAAGAGGAAACTTCAACCCTCGTGGTGGATTCATAGGAAGAGGACAAGGAGGAGGCATGGGTTGAGGTCAAGGTCATATCATTTGTTATAACTATGCATAGCCAGGTCACTTAGAAAGGGACTGTCAGAACCCTTGTACCACTTGCAATTATTGCAACTCATTTGAACATGTCATAGAAGATTGTCCTACGATGTTAGCCAAACTTCAGGAATGATGAGAAGGAAACCAACACGTACAACTAATCATAGCATCACCTCATGGAGAAGATCCCATAGTCATTGTTATCACTAGAGGAGGTGCTTCTATAGGAGAAGACAGGGTGACTCCAGGGAAGACTACAGAACAATCAGGAGTCAGAAAAGCTACGAAGAAGACACGGGAGTTTGATCCAAAGAGAGAGAAGCATACATTTGAAGAGGTAAGAAAAGAATTTGGAAGAGATTAGGATTCTTCATCAAAGGAACAACCAGAAGTGAGAGAATGTGGAATGCCCCTATCCTTTGATCAGTCTGCTTCACCTGGAGAAGGAAAAAAGGTAAGTAGACTCATGGAATTCTTATACACTTGCATTAATTTGATAAAGGATGAGATCATTGTACAAGAGCTACAAACTTTGATCAGACAGTATGAGATAGGAAGGGTAGATCCTCTACTTAATAAAGAAATACATCAACTATCCAAAAAGAGAAGGACAAATAAGGAACTACACCTTAATGCTCAAATTGGAGATTATGATATAGATTATGTGGTCCTCGACTTAGGATCAGAGGTCAATTTTATGATGAAGTAGACCCGGGTACCGATGGGAAAACCTAAGTTTATCTATTTCCCCCATCAGGCTTAGGATGGCCAATCAACAGTCTGTGAGCCCCTTTGGAAGACTGGAACATGTCCCTGTGGACATTGATGGGGTCAACACATTTCTGGAATTCGAGGTAATTGAGATACTTGATAATAGTTGTCCTTATCCTGCACTGTTAGGAATTGATTGTTGGATTACTAAGTGGGGGGCTGAATCATTAATAACGTAATTATAATCCTTTTTCTTCAAATGTTATATCAATGTAGAATTATTATCCAATAATGAGCAGTAAGAAATAAACAATCACAGGCATACACAATACACCATTGTTTTACGTGGAAACCCAAATTGGGAGAAAACCACATAATCATTTTTCTTATATGTGTTGAATAATTAAATTCATTGGAAGCACCAAATTCCTTTGTTTTCTAGCTGCAACTGGAAGGAGGCTCCAAACCCCTAGTTTCTCAGGCTACAACCTGAGGGAAGCTCCAACTCCCCAATTCTCTGGCTACAACCAGAAGGAGGCTACAACCCCCTATGTTCTCCGACTACAACCACCTATCCTTGCCCTGTCCTTCCACCCTAAAGTAGAAGTAGAATTATGGAACCACTGTCACACTATCAATGTGAGATATATCGATGTAAACCTATACCAATAAATCTCTACCATGCATCAACTTGTACCTCAACCTGTAATCAACCTGTACCATGAACAAGTGCATCAAACATGCACCAAAATGTACCAAACAACCTGTAATAAACCTGTACCATAAACACATGCATCCAACCATGTACCAATCATGTACCAATCATTTTTCAACTACTCATCAATATGTACTAACATCATCAACTATATACCTCATGTATGTGCCAACTCATCAACTACTTGTCTCAACCATGTACTCAACATGTACCTCAACCAAAAGCCCTCATCAATTTCATCATCCAAATTTGATTTGTAGCTCTATAATATACTTGGTTTATATTATCACATTCTTGCAAACCTTCCTGAACTTTAACAATAAGAGAATATCATTTTCATCAAACTTTGTTTTAGTCTCACATGCCTAGTTTTGGATTTGTCAACAACCCTAACTTGAAGTAATCATAACTTTGAACCTGTAATGTATAAATATCTAAAACTGATACACAATTTTCTTTAGTGTGTTTTGTGTAATTCCTCTGGGTGTCACTACTTGTAACCTCTCATAAAAGGATTTATAGCAAAAATGGCATACCTTGCTGAATTCTGGCTTATTCTAGAGAGCGACCGTGTAGAGCATGCCCCACATGAAATATTAGTTGAATTGATTTGAAATTATTACACAACATACTAAATATTGTAACCTAACCAAAACATTTATTCTCATTGAATTTTGATCTTCTATGAACAAGTTATGACATTTGTACCCGAAACACCTGTTTTTGACTAGTTTCAGGACTAGCCACAAACCCTATTTTCCACGGAGTGTAACTCCCAAAATACAACAACCCACAAGATGAATTTTTTACCACAAATACTTGGGTATGTTTTTTCAATTTTGTAGCAACTTCATGGTTTGAATAATTATAGAAAAAAATTTATAGTGAAAATGGTGAGATGACTTGTAAATAACATACCTTAGAAAGCACCATCAAAAGAATTTATCCTTCCTTGCATTTTGGCCTTCTTTTCTTCATATTCTCTCAGAAATTCAGCTTATATATCCTTGGTTACCTCAGACACCTATAGATATTCAATATTCTCAAGTGTGATTAAAATGAGAGAGCCTTGCCTCTTATTTATACTCTCCAAGTAGCTTCCTTAAAAACATCTTCTAGGTCGCTTGGCCCACTTTCCTTATTTTAGGGTTAACCCACTTCTAATTTATCCATTAAATTTATTATTGAAATAATTTATTTTGTATTCACTTTGAATTATAATACACTCATCACTTCACTTTATTATTTACCTTTTAAAATCTCTTAAAACACTTTGACTACTTTGACCTTTTGGGGCTTCTAGATGACATGAGGGTCCTCCAACTTCGTAAGGCCATAACTCTCAAACCGTGAGGAGTTATGTGGAATTCCACATACCACCAGAAATTGAATGACATGTACTATCCATCTATAATAGTATTACCTTCAAATATAGCAAAAATCATACCATTATCCATCAAACAAACTTGGGTCCATTACCCAAACATGAGTTCTCCAACTTCACATGGTCATAACTCTCTAACCGTGAGGAGTTATGTGACGTTCTACATACCACCGGAAATGGCACGCCAAGAACTATCCATCTAGGATAGTTTCCCTAACAAATTCACTATCCTTCATCTCATTATTCCAAAATTTATCATGGGTTATCTTACTCCTCAAAGCATCTTCCCGTGAGGGCTTTCACCATAAGGGGACCACTTTGGAGTTCATCCATATTTGCTTCTTATAAACCATGAAAAAACAATAATGAGTCATATTTACTTCAAAAAATATTGGGTCCATTACCTAAACCTTTGTGCTATGGGGATTTCTTCAAGGTTTGACATCAATCACAACCAACCTTAATCAACAATCTCCCCCTTTATTATTGATGGAAATACTCTGATGCAATACTGAAATCATATCACTCATGATCCCCCTGGAACCATGCCTCTATCCTCTACATATGATAAATCTCTCACCCTCTGTCATCAATGGAAAAGGTATATTTCCATCTTGGGCTACTCCCCTGACTAAATTGTCCTCTTATGGTGCTTCCTCGTGTACATCTAAGAGATATAAGATAAGCATTCAAAAAAAATTCCAAAGGAATTCATTTTGGAGTAGAAATAACTCTAAGACTTTGGCGAATATATTCAAAGGATTCCTGTGGGAGTGGTTTTGTAAAGATGTCTGCCAATTATTCTTTTGTACCCACATACTCAACTCTGATGCTCTTTTCTGCAACCTGTTCCTGTAGAAAGTAATACTTGATTGGAATGTGCTTCATCTTGGAGTGCATCATCGGGTTTTTTGAGATACTGATGGCACTTGTATTATCACAATTTATTGGAATAGGTTCATCATAATCAACCTGCATACGTGTCAAAAAACAATTCATCCAAAGAACCTGTGTACAACATGTTGCTGCTGTAATATACTCTGCCTCGGTTGTAGATAGAGATAATGATGATTGTTTCTTGCTTAGCCATGATACTAAACACTCACCTAAGTAGAACGTCGATCCACTGGTGCTTCGTCGGTCATCAATACAACCTGCCCAATCTGCATCTGTGTAGGCAATAAGTGATAGATCTTTTCCTTTTGGATACCATAATCCAAACTCTTATGTTCCTTTGAGATATTTGAAGATCTTCTTTACTACTAATACATGTGATTCCTTTGGTGTTGCTTGAAATCGTGCCACCTGTCCAACTTCCTGCATTACATTTGGTTTAGATGTTGTCACATATAGTAGGTTGCCAATCATTGATCTGTATTGCCTCTGATCTGTAGACTTCAAATCATGATCTTTTCTCAACTTACAACTGGTTTGCATGGGAGTGATATCTGGTTTGGAATCTTCCATTCTAAAACTCTTTAGCGTTTCTCTGATATACTTTGTTTGAGAAATAAAAATTCCTTGGTTTCTTTGATGTATCTGAAGTCCCATAAAGAAGGATAGTTCTCTAAGTAACGACATTTCAAATTCATTTTACTTGTATTTTGCAAATTTTTGGCTTAACCTGTCATCATCACTACCAAAAATAATATCATCAACATAAAATTCAATTAATAAAATATTACCTTGACTTACCTTGCTGTAGAGGTTTTTGTCTGCACTTCATTTTCTGAACCCTGCCTATTGCAGATACTTATCTAGTCTGGAGTACCATGCTCTAGGAGCCTGTTTTAGACCATACACGACCTTGTTTAATTTACACACATAGTCTGTGTTCTCTGACAACTGAAATCCTTCCGGTTGTTCAATGTATACTTCTTCTTCAAGTTCCCCATTCAGAAAAGTTGATTTTACGTCCATCTGATATACTTTAACATTTTTGGAGCATGCATAAGCTAAAATCAAATGGATTGCTTCCATTCTGGCAACTGGATAAAATGTCTCTTCAAATTCGATTCCTTCAATCTATGCATATCCTTTACATACCAATATAGCTTTGTTCCTTGTAACATGTCCATCTTCATTCAATTTATTCTTGAAAACCCATTTTGTGTCGATCACATTCTTATTATTTGGTCTTGGAATCAATTCCCAAGTGTCATTTTTCTCTATTTGATCCAATTTTTCATCCATGGCCTTATTCCAAAATTCATCCTTGCTGGCTTCTTCAAAATAGTTTGGTTCAATTGTAGATAAGAGTGCTAGGTGTGTTTGTTCTGGTGAACGGATTTTTCTTCTAGTCTCAACTTCTACATCTTTGTTTCCAATAATCTGTTCTGAAGGATGATTCTTCTGTACTCGTTTGCTAGGTGTCTTTGCAAATACTTGCTAAACTTTATCTTCTACTTCTGTTGGATTCTCTTCATCTTCATCTTCCTCTTCTACTTCTTTTTCATCTTCTTCTTCGGAAAGTTGTTCCATTGATTTGTTTTCTTCTTCCTTTGATTCTGGTCTGTTTGTTTCATCAATTGTTACATTGATTCTTTCCACAACTTTGTTTAATCTTAGATTGTAACACTTGTATGCTTTCCTTGTACTTGAGTAACCAACAAGTATTCCTTTTTCCACATGAGAGTCAAACTTTCCCATTCTGCCATCTTCTCTTTTGATGTATCATTTGTTTCCAAAAACTCTGAAGTGCTTCATATTTGTTGGTCTTCCTTTCCATAGCTCGTAGGGAGTTTTATCAGTGTTGTTTATGAGCATTACTCTGTTTTGAATGTCAACTTTTGTATGCACTGCCTGTGTCCAAAAAATATCTGTCAACTTTGAATCTATTATCATTGTTCAAGCCATTTCTTGTACTGTCATGTTCTTTCTTTCAACAACTCCATTCTGTTGAGGTGTCCTAGCGACAGAGAATTGACTTTTTATTCCATGATTGTTGTAGTAGTCCATAAATTCCTTTGAGGTGAATTATCCTCCATTATATGATCTTAAGCATTTGATTCTTGAATCCATCTCATTTTCAATCATTTCCTTGTAGATATTGAAGTTTTCAAAAGCTTCTGACTTGTTCTTGAGAAAGAAAACTATAGTCACTCTTGTATAAACATCAACTAATAACATAAAGTATCTCTCACCTTTGAATCGTTTTGTTGTAGTTGGTCGAAATAGATCAGTATGCACAATTTCCAGTGGTTTTTTTGTTGAATATTCCTTTGATTTGAACCTGGTCTTTGTTTGATTTCCTTTTTGGCAATGCTTTCATAAAGTGTTGGTTGGTTTCATGATCTGGGGCATTTCTTTGACTACTTCTCTTTTGTTGACTTTGACAAGGTTATCAAAATGCATGTGACCCATTCTTTTGTGCCATAGCCAAATTTCATCTTCCTTTCCTAGACAACACTTTTCGTTTCCAATTTCGCTTAACATATATATGTTTCTTGAAGTTCTTGTAGTTGTAGCGACCAATTTCCCTGAACCTTCTTTTCTTATCTCACACTTTTGTGAATCGAAAGTAACTTTATGACCTTGGTCACACATTTGACTCACACTTAAAATATTATGTTTCATATCTTCTACTAGTAGAACATTTTCTACCTTTTCATTCTTGTTCCCAATTCAGACTGTGCCTTTTCCAATGATTTTGGCTGAATCATCATTTTCGAAGGAGACTGATCCATCTCTTTCCTTTCGTAATGTAAGAAACTTGTCTCTATCACCTTTCATATGTTTTGAACATCCACTGTCAACATACCAACCGTGTTTCTTCTGCTTATCTTGTAGAGCAACTGTGCATTCTTCATTGCTATACTGATCTTGATTTTTGGTGCAGACCTCTTGCCCTCAGGCCAAGATCCACACATTATAGTCTCTAAACCATGACAAGGGTTAACTAAACTCCTTGTTTAAGCTCGCAAAGTATTTCGGGTCTCGTGATTTGGGCACTTCGAATACAACGCCGCATCCCTTGGCAATAGACAAAACACAAAATTGTGAATGGGCTTAAGGTGTAAGCCCCCTCTTCAGCCCCTTTTCCAATATGACCACAACCAAACCTTCACACAAGCGCCTTTTTCAACTTGCGACTTTGCAAGTTGGAGTGCCAACCTCTCGTGCTCTCCCCTTGCGAATCCCCGAAATGCGATATGTCAACGAGGGCTGACTCCACCCAAAGCGATGGGCACATGACACCTGTCACCTCTTTTTACTCTACTTACAGAGTGGGTCCTTTCCACCTATTCGCACGAGTCTTAGAATTTCACAACTTGAGAGAACAACGAACAACCATTCTTCTCCCTCTACAAATCCCCGACTCCGAAATCGTGCCTTCAGCGAGATCGATGGTTGTGTGCCTCCCTCGATCCAACGACCCTCGTTGTATCGGGATTTCATCAATCGAAAATCCACAACACTCGACCCAAACCAATGGTCACTCCATTCCCCTAATTCCGATATGTGAATTCTCATACGAGATAAACGACTCTCGTTGATCCGAATTTGACAGTCACTCTCCTTCCTAAAATTATGGGTGTTGAAAGACACTCAGTCTTAATCCTTCCGTTGTTCCACAAGATCCAATGTCTCACAAAACTTTGGCACTTCCTCTTGAGGCGATTCTACCATTCGATTCAACTTCTCAAGGAATTTTGGCCAAATGACTTGGTGTCCTTCCTCCTGAACTTGACTTCTGTGAGACGATTTCGGCCTTCACCTCCCTTTGAACACTTCAAAGGTTCTATCCCTTCTGATATTTTGCTTGTGAATCCTAGGCTTCCAAAAGGGTCTCTGCGTGCACTCCTTGCGAAAAATAACCTATGGTTATTTGGACCTTCTGACTCTGTGCACCTCTTGCAATAGCAGTCTCTCAATCTCCCTCTTGAGTTAGTAAAATCCCAAACCTCGCTTAGCTTGTGCACACCTTGCACGACTTTGAGCTAACCTTGCACTTTGGCCTGTAACAACATGATTTGAATCTCCTCTAAGGGTTATGAGATGAAACTCATAGCTTGGTTGACACACTCCTTGCGGACTCTCCCCTAGACTCTTTGCAGGAGTTCTCAGAAAGAGAAACAACTGAAACTCATTCCCCCCCTATACAGAATTCAAATATTCAACATATAATTCTAGAGCATACACACATAGATTTCATGGAAATAAAATGCACACAGAGAATATAAACTAGCCTGCAACATACCATTCAACAGGTGGTTCCAACAACCATAACAAACACATAGATTGGAATCAAAGCTTTCTTCTATTAATTCCAGTGCTCCTATACATGGTAAATAACAACAACTAGAATGAATAAAATTATTTGTTCTCCTGTGCAGCTCTACATCTTACGAAATCTGAATTATGTTATAATGATACAAGGGTTGAGGGTGTCTATCATCCGTTTTCCCTCCTAATATCCCAAAACTGTCTAATCTATCATTTAAATATACCTACTTGCATTAAACACACATAAATAACTATTACATCTGGCGGATGGGAACATACGCTCCAAAATCAGTTTGGATCTTCAAGATATAAATGCGACTCCACTTTCCTCCTGTCCATCACATTAATGCTTTAGATTTTAAACTTCAAAATGGTTTCACAAAAATGTGTTCAAATTTCATCTGCGCGTCCAATTGTCTCTTTGTCTAGGCGCATGCCTTGGCTTTCTACGATGCTCCTGCATCAATTTCTTATCCATGTCATTTTCTGAGGTTCTTGTTTGTGACTCTGTTGAGGTTCTTTAGGAGGGACTGTCATTCTGCAATTTTTGGCCATGTGTCCAAAATTGTTACATTTGTAACATTCCACTTCATTGCTCAAAGATTCAAGCCTGGTGTAACTTCTTCTCTGTGTTTCACTAGGTCTTATTGAATAACCCCTTTGTGTATGGCTCTGAAAGTAGTTATTGTTCCTATTGTTAGATCTGCAATTTACAACTTTATGTCCAAAATTATTACATGCATAACATAAACAAAAAAATATAGTTTGATACCTGGTAGTTGAATACCTTCTGAAAGGAGGTGCTCTTATGAATCCTTCTTCTTATTGAGGTCTATCTATCTATTGTTGATTCTGAAATATGAATCTTCTCGATGGAGGAGTGTCCCTATAATCTTCCTTATATATCCTTTTATCCCCTTTGATTGTTTCTGCATAGCTTTTTGAATTTGTTTCTTGCTTTGTTGTTTTGGAGCTTGATCCCTTTTTTGTCTGATTGTATCCAAGTCCAGACTTGTCAAGATGATATTTTTGACTGTTAATAATGTCATCCAGAACTTTTGAGCTATTCTGCATATTTTTCTTGTGAATATCCTTTCTTAGTGTGACAATATCTACTTCTAGGTTTCCAATGATCCTGTCCTTTCCTTCTAGCTATTCTTTGAGTGCATCTTCAATTCTTTTATCTTCTTCTATTTGAACCTTCAATTTTGTGATCATTTGTTCTAGTTCTTGAGTGTCATTTTTCTTATCTAGTTCTGCTTGTACTTTCTTGTTTTTCTTATTATCTCTTTTGATAACTTCTATGACACTCATTAATTCTTATCGGAAGTCAACTTCTACCTCTTCAATTTCTTCTTCATATGCTTCTTCATATTCTTCTTCGAAGTCTTCTTTATTAGAGTCTTATACTTCCATGAATAGAACTCTCCTTGTTTCACTAGCACTGACTTCATCTTCATCTGATGATGAGATGTCTTGTTTGGTGCAAAAGCTTTTCTTGAAAATTTTCTTTGTAGTTTTACCTTTATATGTTTGTCTGCCTTTTGAGTAACCTTCATCATTTCTCTTTTTCTTATGAGGACATTTGTTAGCAAAATGACCAATACCATCACAATTAAAACAAATTAAAGGAAGCTTATCTCTATACCTACCGTTGGTTCCCTTATTCAGTCTTTTGACGAAGTTGGCCACTTCTTCATCATCTTCCGAGACGTCGCTATTGCTGCTATATTCTTCTTGTTCCTTTTTCTTTTGCTTTGATATTTTGGATTCTTTGAAGGCTGCCTCTTTTACATATTGATTTTCCTGTTCATTTCTCATCTCATATGTTGTGAAGATTCCATGTAGTTTGTCCATGCTTATTGAGTTTAGATCCGATATTTCTCCTAGTGCTAATATCTTAGGGTTGAATCTCATAGGAAGAGATATTAGTACCTTTTGAACAATTACATATTCTTCGATTTCTTCTCCCAAACCTATGATTGCATTCACTATTTCATTGAATCGTAAGAAGTAGGTTGTGATATCTTCATCTTCCTTCATTTTTAGTTGTTCCAACTGACCTCTGTAAGTTTGAAGCTTTGTTTCTTTGACTTTTTAATCTCCTTCATAAATATTTCGAAGATTGTCCCAAATCTCTTTAGCAAATTTACAATGTGCAACTTTGGTGAATACCGTATCACTGAGACCATTCAAAAGTGCATTTTTGGCTTTGGAATTATTCTCACCGAGTTTCACTGCTTTGTCATTTGTTGGTGGAATTATTAGTGTTGTGTATCCATCTACAATTGATTTCCAAACTTGAAATCCTTGTTCCTGTATATATGTCTTCATCCTTATGCTCCAAAAAACATACTTATGTCCATCAAACTGTGGTATTACATTTTTATACGAGTTGGTACTCTCCATGATCTACCTTTCAGCGGTTAAACTAATTTCTGAAGGAACCTTCTCTGATTCCAATTGTTGGATTACTGAGAGGGGGGGTGAATCAGTAATAGCGTAATTATAATAATTTGTCTTCAAATGTTATATCAATGTAGAATTATTATCCAATAATGAGAAGTAAGAAATACAAAATCACACACATACACAGTACACCAATGTTTTACGTGGAAACCCAAATCGGGAGAAAACCACAAAATGTTTTTTCTTATATGTGTTTAAGAATTACATTCATTGAAAGCATCAACTTCCTTTGTTTTCCAGCTGCAACTGGAAGGAGGCTCCAATCCCCTAGTTTCTCAGGCTAAAACTTGAGGGAAGTTCCAACTCCCCAATTCTCTGGCTACAACCAGAAGGAGGCTACAACCCCCTATGTTCTCCAGCTACAACCGGAAGGTGGCTTCAACCACCTATCATTTCCCCATCCTACCACCCTGAAGTAGAAGTAGAATGATGGAACCACTATCACACTATCACTGTGAGATATACCTATGTAAACCTATACCAATAAATATGTACCATGCATCAACCTGTACCTCAACCTGTACCATAAACAAGTGCATCAACCATGCACCAACCTGTACCAAAAAACCTGTAATCAACTTGTACCATAAACATGTGCATCCAACCATGTACAAAGTATGTACCAATCATGTTTCGACTACTCATCTATATGTACCAACATCATCAACTATACACCTCATGTATGTGCCAACTCATCAACTACTTGTCTCAACCATGTACTCAACATGTACCTCAACCAAAAGCCCTCATCAATTTCATCATCCAAATTTGATTTGTAGCTCTATAATAGACCTGGTGTATATGATTACATTCTTTCAAACCTTCCTTAACTTTAACAACAAGAGACTAGAATTTTCATCAAACTTTTCTTTAGTCTCACATGCCTAGTTTTGGATTAGTCAACAACCCTAACTTGAAGTAATCATAAATTTGAACCTATCATGTATAAAAATATGAAACTGATACACAATGTTATTCAGTTTGTTTTATGCAATCCCTCCAGGTTTCACTACTTGGAACCTCTCATAAAAGGATTTATAGAAAAAATGGCATATCTTGTTGAATTATGGATTATTCTAGAGAGCGACCTTGTAGAGCGTGCCCTGCACGAAATATTTGTTGAATTGATAGGGAACTATTACATAGAATACCAAATACTGTACTCTAACTAAAAAAAATTGTCTCACTGAATTTGGATCTGTTATGAATAATTTATGATGTTTGTACCCAAAACGCTTGTTTTTTACTAGTTTGAGGACTAGCTACAAACCCTATTTTCCACGGAGTGTAACTCCCAAAATACAACGACCCACAGGATGAATTTTTTACCACATATACTTGGGTATGTTTTCTCAATGGCATAGAAATTTCATGGTCTGAATCATTATAGAAAAAAAAATTATAGCGAAAATGGTGACATGCCCTGTAAATAACATACCTTAGAAAGCACCATCAAAAGAATTTATCCTTCCTTGCATTTCGGCCTTCTTTTCTTCACCTTCCCTCAGAAATTCATCTTAGATATCCTTGGTTACCTCAGAAATATATAGATATTCAATATGCTAAAGTTTGATTAAAATGAGAGAGCCTTGCCTCTTATTTATACTCTCCAAGTAACTTCCTTAAAAACATCTTCTAGGGCACTTGGCCCACTTTCCTTATTTTAGGGTTAACCCACTTCTAATTTCTTCATTAAATTTATTATTGAAATAATTTATTTTGTATTCACTTTGAATTATAATACACTCATCACTTCACTTTATTATTTACCTTTTAAAAACTCTTAAAACACTTTGACTACTTTGACCTTTTGGAGCTTCTAGATGACATATGAGGGTCCTCCAACTTCGTAAGGCTATAAATCTCAAACCGTGAGGAGTTATGTGACATTCCACATACCACTAGAAATGGAATAACATGTACTATCCATATAGAATAGTATTACCTTGAAATATAGCAAAAATCATACCGTTATCCATCAAACAAACTTGGGTCCATTACCCAAACCTGGGTTCTCCAACTTCACATGGTCATAACTCTCTAACTGTGAGCAGTTATGTGACATTCTACATACAACCAGAAATGGCATGACAAGACATATCCATATAGGATAGTTTCCCTAACAAATTCACTGTCCTTCATCTCATTATTCCACAATTAAGCATGGGTTCTCTTACTTCGCAAAGCGTCTTCCCATGAGGGCTTTCACCATAAGGGGACCACTTTGGAGTTCATCCATATTTACTTCTTATCAACCATGAAAAAACAATAATGAGTCATATTTACATCAAACGATCTTGGGTCCATTACCCAAAACTTTGTGCTACAGGGCTTTCTTCAAGGGTTGACATCAATGACAACCAACCTTAATCAACACATCAACTATCCAAAAAGAGAAGAACAAATAAGGAACTACACATTAATGCTAAAATTGGAGATTATGATATATATTATGTGGTCCTCGACTTAGGATCGGAGGTCAATGTTATGATGAAGAAGACCTGGGAATCGATGGGAAAACCTAAGTTGATCTATTCCCCCATCAGGCTTAGGATGGATAATCAACAGGCTGTGAGCCCCTTCAGAAGAATGGAACTTATCCCTGTGGACATCAATGGGGTCAACACATTTTTGGACTTCGAGGTGATTGAGATAGTCGATGATAGTTGTCCTTATCCTGCATTGTTAGGAATTGATTGTGCTTTCAACAATTCTACTGTTGTTGAATTGAAGAAAATAAGAATGAAATTTGAAGGTGATGGCCTTAGGGTCATCGCACCTTTGGATCTTGATTAAGGTCCCAGATACACAGAGCCCATCAAAGAATAAGACCACGCATATATGTTGGATAATATATAGAAACTGACATTAAGACAACATGATTACATTAATCCTACAACAGATGGGAATTTAAGATGGCGAAGTGATAGTGCATGTTCATCATACTCAAAAGAAGCACTGGAGAACTAGTAGAATAAAATATATGAAGTATCTACATGGAGATGAGCTAGACTGACCAGAGAAGTTCATTGGATTGACACAATAGTAAGTAATTTACCCACATTTGATGGTTTGAATCACTTAGAAACTTTCTTACTGGAATTTGAGGAAACTGTACCAGTACAATAGAGACTATTGGAACTGGATGAGGCTTTTAAATCTACTCCAACAATATGGTGGGGAACACATAAAAGGAACATCGTGAACTGGATACAATGTCACACTTTGATGACAACGTGATTTTCAGAACAAGTCAAAGGATGTGAAGTTAAGTACACAAGTCAAATTTGTCTGAAAGACCATGTGCGAGGTTGTGAGGAGACATGGAGGAACATTCCTCAAGAAAAGTGGGTGCATAAATTCATCAATACTCTAGACACAACGCCTATCAACTGGTACCTTCAAGTTGAACTGCACCTCACCACTGTAGATTGGAAAGGTATGACTTAGAATTTTGTAGCTACATTTTTATTTGAAAGTCAACACCCTCTGGTAGATCAAGCTTTACAGGTTTTAAGACAGAGAGTCTTTGAGGAGGCACCTAGCCTCTCTATGGAGTAATAAGAGGATGAATGGATCACACCTCTTCAAAAATTGCAAGGATGTTACAATATCAATGTCGATGAAGACGATGATCCTAGGAATGTGAACATCGTAGAAACAGAAGGACAAAGAGACATAGAAGGACTAGGATTTGAACTACCTTTTATTGGACAACCAATCAAAATCAAGAAAGCTAATATTGGAACAGAGAAAGAACCTAAGCTTGTTAATGTTGGAGATTATTGGGATGATGCCACTATTGATAAGATCATAGAGTTACAGCATGAATATCATGACTTGTTTCCAAACAAGTTCATTGATATGAAGGGCATTAAAGGGACCATGGGAGAGATGAAGATCCCCTTGAAACCATATGTAAGGCTGGTTAAGAAAATACCCTATAGATTGAATCCAAAATATAAGGAGAAATTGAAGATTGAATTAGACAGAATGTTGGAAGCCGGAATCATAGAACCTGTTGAAGAGTCAGAATGGATTAGTACTATGGTGGTAAAAATAAGAAGACATGAGAGATCAGGATCTGTGTAGATCTCAGAAAGATGAATGATGCATGTTTGCATGACCCATTTCCTACACCATTTACTAACGAAGTGTTAGATAATGTAGGAAGATAGGAGATATATTCCTTTACAAATGGATTTTCAGGATACCATCATATCAGGATTGCCAAGGAATATCACCATAAGACCACCTTTTCCACCGAATGGGGATCCTACCTGTACATAGTGATGTCATTTGGATTGAAGAATGAACCAACCATATTTTCCCGGGTGGTGGTTGAACCATTCAAGGAGGATTTACATAAATTTTTGGAAGCATATTTTGATGATTGGACTATTTTTAGCTTATTACAAAATCATATTGAATGTTTAAGACTAATGTTGGATAAGTGCAGGCAATGTCAGATTTTCCTTAATATGAATAAGTGAATCTTCTTTTCACCCTTTGGAGTGTTGTTAAGCCAAATTGTGTGTAAGCATGGGTTACTAGTAGATCCGTCCAAGATTGCCATTATTGTTGATCTACCCCCTCCTACTTCAGTCAGATAGTTACGCACTGTGCTAAGACATATCGGATACTACAGGAAGTTCATTAAGGGATATGCACAAATCATAGCACCTATGGAGAGGATTTTGAAGAAATATTGTCAGTTTCACTAGACAAAAGAATGTCAGCGGAGCTTCGACACACTGAAACAGAAAATGGTTATTGCACCTATTCTAGATTTTCCAAATTGGAGCAAGGAATTTCATGTGCATGTAGATGCGTCCTCTATTGCATTAGGAGCAGTGTTAGCACAACTAGGATCAAGAGACATTGAACACCCATTAGCCTTTGTTAGAAGGAAACTATCTACAACTAAAATCAATTACACCACCACCAAGAGAGAAGGGTTAGCCATGGTGTATGTGTTGTAGAAGTTTCGTCACTACTTGTTAGGAGGAAACTTTAATATGTTCATTGATCACTCCGCACTGAAATACCTAGTCAACAAGCCAGTGTTGGGGGGAAGGATATGTAGATGGCTTCTGTCAGGAATATGATTTTGAAATTTTGGTAAAGCCAAGAAGGATGAACAAGGGACCTGACCACTTGTCTAGGTTGGAACATGGAGAAGAACCTACTAGTTTGGAGGATACACTGTCGGATGCACAGTTGCTGGCCATTAGAAAGTTTGATGATCACTTTGCCAAGATAGTTCAGGTCCTATCAGTAGGGATAACACCTCACGAATACAAAGTCATTAAGAAGAAACAATTGCCAGTGCATGCTACTAATTTTTCGCTTATAGTTGGACAATTATATAAGATGGGACCTGATGAGATCCTAAGAAGATGTGTTATGGAGGCAAAAAAACCACTAATTTTAGCAGAATCTAATAAAGGCATGGCATGAGGACACTACACAGGAAAAGTAACAACGCAGAAGGTTCTTAGAGTTGGCCTCTGGTGGCCCACTTTACACAGAGATGATAAATAATACTATAGAGCCTGTGATGTATGCCAAAGAGTTGGGAAACCTTCTAGAAGAGATGAAATGTCATTAGCACCCCAACTAATGTTATAATAATTTGAGAAATGGACCATTGACTTTGTGGGACCTATAAACCCACCAGGGAAGTGCACAGTATCCAGATACATTATCACTGCGACATAGTATTTGACCAGATGGGTAGAAGCAAGAGAAATTAAGGACTATAGTGCAACTACAACTGCGCATTTCATATTTGATGATATCATAACTCGGTTTGGATGTCCAAATATCCTCATGAGTGATAAAGGTACGCATTTTATTAATAAGACTATTGAAGCCTTGACTTGGGAATTTGAAGTTCACCATCAGAAGAGTATCCCATACCACCCATAGGAAAATGGTATGGTTGAAGCCTTCAACAAGATCTTGGAGACAACTCTGACGTAGATTTGCAGTGTAAACAGAGATGACTGGGATTTAATACTACCATCAGTGTTATGAGCCTATAGAACCACTTGTAATAAAATGACAATGCAGATTCCCTTTAAGTTGGTTTATGGCCTAGAAGCAATTGTACCCATGGAATATTTAGTTCCTAGATTAAGAATTGCAACCTTTACAGATATGGATGACAATGGCACTATTCAAGAGAGGCTCACATAGTTGGTCGAACTAGAAGAAGACAAATTTATTGCAGAATTTCATCAGCAAGTTCAGAAGGAACGAGAAAAGGCCTACCATGACAAGCATATCAAGAAGAAAGGATTTAAGCAAGCATATATGGTATTGGTATATGATACCAAGTTCATGAAGCATCCAGGGAAGTTCATAACACATTGGTCGGGGCCATATGAGGTTTCCTATGTTACAGAAGGAGGAGTTGTGCAACTAAAGACTTTGAATGGGGAGTGGAAGGAAGGATTGATGAATGGGAGCTGGTTGAAATTGTATTATGACAACCAGCTGCCTCACAAATCTTGGTAAAAATAGAAGGAGAAGGGTCTAGGTACCAGGTGTAGTTGAGACTAGGTACCAGACACAAGAAAGACAGTTTGCACACAGGGTGGAGGAACAAAGAAGAAAGCACAAGCTATGCTGCGCAGTCTGGAATCGAGGTACAACAAAAGATTCAGATCAGAGTGCCCTGAGATGATTCATAGGTGAGTGTTGGGGGCCTGTTGGCCCTTGGTTATGGAAGAAATAAAATATTATGAAATAAAAGGAGAAACACAAACTGCGTGAAAGGAAGGTTGACTAAGATCAAGTCGAAGTGGTTAAAGAAGAAGAAAAGATGTAGCGAAGTTTGAGAAAGCAAGTCGTTGGATGAGGATATCGAGGAAGACATATTAGCAAGGAAGGTGGATCGTGGACAACTCATCAAGCGAAAAAATCCACCAGAATATTCTTTGGATAACCTCACAGGAAGGAAGGAAAGACAAGCTGGCGAAGCGCTGAAAACGCGGGTCAAATTTACCTAGGGTTTGAAAACCTAGAGTTCATCCTAAGGTTGTCGGTGAGCTATTGTAATGTATAAATAAAGTTCAAGAGGACCTGGGATGGGTTCATTCCGAGTTGGTTGTTGTTAATGTAGAAAGAGAAGTATTGTGTTGTGAGAGCATTCAATATTGTAATATCTTCAGCTGGGTGTGAAGATCAACCCTACATCTAGGTGCGCAGGGAAGGGAGATAGAGAGAAGAGAGAAGGAGAGAAGATATGCAAGCCAAGAGTGCAGATAAAACTATAATATTTCACCTAATATATTATAAAGCACAGTTTTGTGGATGTATCCCTAGGGAGAGGGAGAACCACGCATATCTTGTGTTGTGAGTGATTGATGATGTGTTATTTACTTATGTTACTCTGATGATGCATTATCATGTTAGATATGATATATAACTATGTGAAGTAGGTTTATTATTGGAAAGAATAATCTGATCTCCGAGTGTATAGATATGATATATAACTGTGCGAAGTAGGTTTATGCTTGGAAAGAATAGATATGATATATAGATGTGCGTTATTAGAGATGAACCCTGGGTATGCCCATGTGCCAACAAGGGCTCTACACAGATACATCCAAACTGAAATGGATTTTCTAGATATCTCATCACTCGGTGTTTCTTATCGATATGTTGTTAAAATCGAGCAGAAATTTAAGCACCAGAAAAAACGGGAGTTCGGGTCTGCAAATCCACAACAACCAAATCATGACAAAGATGGCCCTACCAAACAGTCTCCTAAAAACTAGTCCAAGCCACAGGAAAAGAAGGGTCAGGGGAAGACAAAGAAGGAAACCGGAAAATGGTGCAATTTCCACAAAATCCCCTAGCACAACACTGATGAATGTCGTTCAAAACAATCATTGGTGGCCGAGATCAAAGACAAGGAGTTGAACCTTGATTCAGAATCTGATTATGAAAATACTGGTAAAGGACAGATCATTGATGCATACCCCACTATTATTGTCACGACCACAACAATTCAACCAAAAGAACCAACAGATCCTGAAGAGGGGGAGCTCCTTTTTCATTCACAGATGTGGGTGAAGGGGACCTCGCTGCATTTTATTGTTGATAATGGAAGCAAGAAGAACCTCATCTCAGCATAGTTCATCAAACAATTGGGATTTTCAACAACACCACACTTGAATCCATACAACATCGGGTGGCTTCGCCAAGGATGATATCTTCATGTCATTCAACAATGTCGATTGTCATACGACATCCAACCCTTCAAGGATGAGGTATTATGTGATGTTGCCCCACTGGTTGTCTGTGATTTTCTCTTGGGCCAACCATATATGTGGAGATGCCATGTTTTTTATGAGTCTCGACCCCATAGTGTCATTGTTTCTATAGGGGGGTCATCTCTACAGAATACCAAAGGTAGTTTTGACTATTGTTCCACCTAAACAGTGATGCAAGGTAGTATCTCATACTGCAAAATTCAGCTTCTTCACAATCTGTTCAAAAGGGGAACATAAGTACACTGCAACCACTATAACCTCACCCCAAGCACCTTCTATCCAATAGAAGTAGGTCAAAAAGGTTGCAACAAAGCACACAGATTCCTTCTGCACATCGTCCTCTTGTGTATATGGACTTGTTGAACAACCTCAACCTCAACATGTTCATGACAAAATTCCACAAATTGAGCAGTGCGGCGTCTCTAGCAAGGCAAGCAGCTCACCAAGATTCAGATTCAGCGAACGTTTTTTCCTCTCCCTCAGGAACTCAATGCAATGGAGACCATTTCTTCCTAAGGAGGAAGGATTGATCCAAGTGTATATCAGTGGCACCCACCTTTTCCAACTGTCTCAAAAAAAATTTCTAGCAATTTTGGTAATCTACTATTTTTAACAGTTTTTAACTTCTGGGGCCATTTTGAGGCCCTCAACGAAATTTTTGGGAAAATGGGGAGAAACATGCAAGTTCCTTCTATATTTCCTCCAAAACGAATCTCCTCTACCATACCTTTCCAATGGGCTATCATACGCTTAAAATGGATTTCGTATGCAAAAGTTACGACCCCGGGAAGTTGATGTACTAACTTACCCAAACGTGGCCCACGTGACTTTTGGCGCTTCAGCTCCTAGGGTTAGGTTTTTGGCATTCCCGTTTATTGTAAAAATTCCTTCATATCTTCATTGTAATCATCTTCTTTCTAATGCGTGCAATAGTCACATCTCTTCTCAGAGATAAGCCGCCACCATTCTAGCGATTCTTTCACTCTGTACTTTTACAGTCTCTGTACATTTATTTCATCAATAGAAATCGTGTATTATTGTATATTTGTGTTTATGGTTTCATATCTGGTACATTTTCGTTATATTATTGGATATCCATGATATCTCTGTGCATTTATTTATTATATCTCCGCTCTCATTTCATGCCAAAAATAATCTGGATCAGTGGTATCAGAGCAAGTTGCTCTTGATCGTTTTTTTCAGTGCATGTCCCCAACGAGGTCCGAGTATAGCAAGTTGGGTCTTGAGATTGTCTCTCTTGAAGAAAATTGCTCTCGCACGCCCAAGAAACCATCCATGGCGGAAGAAAATAAAAATGCCGAAGAATACGATTCTATCAATCTATTGCTTGAGCAAGCTCTCACACGACAGAGGTACAAAATGATGGGGAATTTTTCCCACATCCTTTAACGTATGTCGAGAGAAATAGGTGCATATTCATCAAACAACCACTTTGTAAGGACCTCTCCTTTCAAGGTACAAGTTAATTTTGATAGTCCCATATTTGAAGGTCAGATAGATGCGGATTCCCTAGACAAATGGTTAAATCTGTTAGAAGTTTATTTCTTTGTTCATGATTTTTTCGACAGGTAAAATATCACCTTCACACTCCTTAAATATCTCCCCCCATGTCAAAAATGGTGGGAAACTTACTCGGAGAAAATTTCCACAGAGGATTCTGGAATATATTGGACCGAGCCCACTTGGGATTTTTGTGTGGATGTGGTAAAGGAACAATATTACCCTGTTGGCAACTATGAGGACTAGTACATGATATGGACCACACCGTGACAAGAGACGGGCCAAGTAGTTCCGGAGTTCACCAATACCTTCAATACCTTGCACACCAAGATGGGTATCAAATACTTCTAATGACATTTGGTTCTGAAATACCGTGGGGATCTACACATATACATCCAAACTGAAATGGATTTTTTGGATATCTCATCACTCAGTGTTGCTTATCGATATGTTTTTAAAATCGAACATAAATTTAAGCACTAGAACAAATGGGAGTTCAGGTCTGCAAATCTGAAACAACCAAAGTATGTCAAAGACGACCCTAACAAACAGTCTCCCAAAAGCCAGTCCAAGCCACAGAAAAAGAAGGGTCACGGGAAGACAAAGAAGGACACCAGAGAATGGTGCGATTTTCACAAAATCCCCTAGCACAACACCGATGAATGTCGCTCAAAAAATTCATTGGTGGCCAAGATCAAATACAAGGAGCCAGACCCTTATTCGGAATCTGATTCTGAAAATACTGGTAAAGGACAGATCATTGACATAGACCCCATTTCTATTGTCGTGGCCGCAACATTTCAACCATAAGAACCAACATATCCTGAAGAGGGGGAGATCCTTTTTCATTCACATATGTGGGTGAAGGGGACCCCGTTGCATTTTATTGTTGATAGTGGAATCCAGAAGAACCTCATCGCAACAGAGTTTATCAAATAGTTTGGATTGTCGATAACACCACACCCGTAGCCATACAACATCGGGTGGCTTCGCCAAGGACGAGATCTTCGTGCCAGCCAGCAATGTTGATTGTCATACGACATCCATCCCTTCAAGGATGAGGTATTATGTGATGTTTCCCCACTGGATGTCTGTGATGTTCTCTTAGGACAACCATATATGTGGAGATGCCATTATGTTTATGAGTCTCGACCCCGCAGTGTCATTGTTTCTCCAGGGGGTCATCTCTACATAATACAAGAGGTAGTTACAACTATTTTTCCACCTAAACAGTGTCACAAGGTAGTATCTCATACTACAAAATTCAGCTTCTTCACAATCGGTTCAAAAGGGGAACATAAGGAAACTTCAACCACTATAGCCTCGATCCAAGCACTATCTCTCCAACAGAAGCAGGTCAACAAGGTTGCAACAAAGCGCACAGATTCCTTCTTCACACTTTCCTCTCATGTAGCTCGACTTGTTGAACAACCTCAACCTTAACAGGTTCATGACAAAATTCCACAAACTAAGCAGCGCGACGTCTCCAGCAAGACAAGTAGGTCACCAAGATTCAGATTCAACAAACATTTTTTCCTCTTCCCTGAGCACTCAATGCAATGGAGACCATTTCTTCCTAAGGAGAGAGGATTGATCCAGGTGGATATCGGTGGCTACCCACCTTTTCCAACTGGCTCAAAATAGTTTTCTGACAATTTTGATAATTTACTATTTTTACTAGTTTTTAACTTTCGGCGCCCTAAACAACATTTTTGGGAAAATGGGGATAATTATAGAATTTCTTTTGATATTTCCTTTGAAATTAATCTCCTCAATGATACCTTTCCAACAGGATATCATATGCCTAAAACAGAGATCGTATGCAAAAGTAACGACCCTGGGAAGTTGATGTACTAACTTACCCAAACGGGGCCCACATGACTTTTGACACTTCATCTCCTAGAGTTAGGTCTTTGGATGTCTAGGTTTTTGGCATTCCTGTTTATTGTAAAAATTCCTTTAGAGCCTCATTTTAATCATCTTCTTTTGAATGAGTGCAACCATCACATCTCTTCTCATAGATAAGCCACCACCATTCTAGCGAGTCTTTCACTCTGTATTTTTATAGTTTATGTACATTTATTTCATTAATTGAAATCGTGTATTAATATATCTTTGTGTTTATGGTTGCATATCTGGTCCATTGTTGTTATATTATTGGATATCTGCGATATCTCTTTTCATTCATTTATTATATCTCCGCTCTCATTGCATGCCAAAAATAATCCAGATCAGCCTACGCTTCGCAGAAATCCTTCTCGAGCGCGTTGACAAGGTATCTTGCCCAGTTCATTTTCATTCCTTCTACACACTTCTTTGCGAGGTCTACTACAAATCCAATGACCTGTGTTGGATGGTTCTTTCTGATGAGCTTACCTTCTATAAGTTGACAAGATAGGTGCACTGCAGATCCTGGATGGAGGCTACCTTGTAGCCTCACTTTCCCTTCTCTACATCACCATAGTCTTCCTTTATGCAATGTGCCAAGGAGTGATTTGAAGTCTTCCCTAGGTAGAACTGGTGAGGGTCTGGTCCTTGCATGCGTAGTCCTGTGATGAGTTGGATCAACGTCAGATCCATAGTGACGGGATTGTCAAGCCACAAATAGCCTCCATGATAGCATGATAGGATGAGTTTAACGCAAGAGTTAACCTCCTGATGTCAGCTAAAGTGAGGGATCTTCATCACCTTCAGGATCGTTGATTGTGCGAGATCCTTTATACATGGTTGGGAGACTATGCACGGCTTCTTCCTAGTCTCCCTCATCAAATACCTATGCAATGCAAGCGTTGCGCAGTTCTTTGGGTCTTTGAGGTTAAATTCGTTGTTCTTCAAAGTTGGAATGTGTCCTAACTGGGGTCCAACTACGAGTATCCCCTTCGGGATGTATGCGGTGATTATCGTGTACTCAAAGTCACGCGGGATATTGTAGCAGTTCACCATGCCAGCCAAAGGCAATATGTACTCTGGCAAGACTGATGGGATCTGCTTCGTGTTACCCAGATCATCCTAGTGTTTTCTTTGCTTCTCAGAAGTGCGGCCAAAATGTCATCCAGTCAATGGCGATGCCTGCAATCTGCCAGTTGACGATGCTTGTATTCCCACAAACATGACTCTCTCAGTCATGAGGTCTACAAGTATCTCCTCCATAAACTTCTCTAACGTGCTATGTTCACTCGACATTCACACTTGTAAAAAAACAAATCAGGTAGGTGAATGGACAAGCAAGGTAATCGAATGAATGGCAAGGTCTAGAAATCACAATGTGATATGCAATCGATTCTTTGTTATCTCGAATATCACAGTTTGGAAAAGTGGTCCCGACCCAACGTCTGATGGGTTAAATAAGAAACGTTGTAACAGATTCCTCCAACGGGCAGGAATTCCTCAATCAATACGAATCCATCTGTTATGGTGTGGTCCCAACGGTCCGACGAAGGTATTTTCGACAATAACTGTGTTTCTAGCCGTTTCAAAGCGTCATTCTAATGGTCGGGGCACCTCCAACAGTCATATAGCTTCACCGTGGAGAAGTCCCATTCTGTGTGTTTATGTTATTTCAATGAAGTTCAAGTTCTGTAGATCTTCCTCCTATGAAATATTTTTTGGAATTTCCCATAGTTTTTCTAACTTGGCTTTCTTCTTACTGAGGTTCCTTTCCTTCTTTCCTGTGATCTGAGTCTCTGAATTCCTCTTTCCATTCTTATTCTTATCTTTTCTTAGCATGTTAACTTTGCACTGTCGATGTTCTTTCAAAGGGTTCAAAGGTAATACCTCTTTCTTTCTTCTTGCATGGATAGGTCCTTCAACCCTTCTTGCACTCTTTCAAAGTAGACAACTACTTCTCTTTCATTCTGCTGCTTCGACTCAACTTCTCGTTCATCTATTAGTCGCTCTATTTTTTTGGCTATGAGGTCCCTTAGTTCTTTATTTTTCTTTCATGTAGCTTCCTCTTATGTTTTCCTTCTGATATGATCTTCCTCAATCCAAGTCTTTCCTAATAAAAGGGGGAAAGGGGCGTTGTTCTCAACAAACCTAATAACTTCCAATTCTTCTTCAGTTGTATTTCCATGAGCAATCATAGGTATATTAGTAACTCTTCCACATAGGGTTATCATCTTTCCTTTAAACAAGCCTATCCTTCCCAATGAAGGTATCATAACAGGCTTTCCCAAAATTTCCCAAGTGCTTTCTGGCATAATATTCACATGTGTTTCTTCATATAATACACAGTCTATGTCAAAGTCTTCTAATATTGTAACAATGCCTTGTTTTTCTTCCAGGATCTCTGGTAAGATGATGTTTCTGTGATCATCCATTTCTTCTTTTAACTGTATTAACATAGTCTCTGAATCTTTTTCTGTATGGCTCTTTAGCATATCCTTAGTCTCTTGACCTTATTTATAGTTTTCTTGTATCTTGTTCATATTTTCAACTTTACCAATCATTCTTGGACAATCCTCAACCTCATGATCAATATCTTTACAACAAAGACAAATAGGACCTATACCAAGGCATTCCTTAGCAAGATTTCCCGATCTTCTACAATTATAACACAGTGTCAATCCTCTCTTTCTTTTAAATGAGCCCTAGTATTTCCTGTACTACGCATTGGGATCACATTGTTGTACCTGCAATTTGCAAAAATTCTTTCTAGGTTCCTGCATCCACTTATTAGTCCAAACATTCTTTCTATGCATAGGAATAACATAGTTTTCTCTATTTATTTCAAATTTTTTCATATCAACTCTTTCTTCTAACTGTGCTATAACATTCATGCTAGGAAAAAATCTATCAAACATACCTAGATTCATACTTTCGAAGCAAAAATTTCCACTTATCTTACCTTTACCAGAGAAAAAAGCTTTAAGATCTTACCTCTTTTCTTCAGATCTGGTTCCTTTCTTAGCACAAAGATTCACAAGTCAAGTAGAATACTGTGCACTATAGCAACAGATCTACATACAAAGCTTTCTCTTTTCTTCAGTTCCCAGCAATCACAGTTTTAGGTCCCGGCAACATTTGTTGGCACACAGGGGTAGACCCAGGGTTCAACGCTTCAACAGTGCACCCACAAAACTCTAACTACCGGCCTTTTCGGCAACACCCGTGAAGTATATGAAGTCTCACCCGAGGTAGAGGCAGGGGCGGTTGTAGGAATAAGTTGTCTACAACCAATATGGGACACATATCTGTGATTACAACACTTAACAGAGCACTTAGCCAACAATATGCATTAGGTTATGATTCTCATGTGCATCGTAGATTAACTCTTATTACAGATCAACATAGTAATAATCAATATCAAGCCCTTAAAACCTCTTATAATATAACATTATCTTATATCTAGCATTCATTCATCTCATTAAGCACTAATCTACAACATTAGATGAATTCATTATACATAACAACAACAACACTAAGAAAATAACCACATAAACAACATCGCACAAATCACATCAAGACACAAGATATACGTGGTTCACCCCAATGTGGGGCTAAGTCCACCAACTTATTCTTCTTCTTTATTCGTCTTCAAGCTCCTTGCATTCATATTCTCCTGTGCACAAATCCACAGAGCCAACTCCGCAATGAAAAGGTGATCTGCGCACAACGCGCTAGATCCACCTTCCTCAAAATCAGGTCAAGGCACAGATCCAACTCCTTAATAGCATAGAGCATATACGTACAATGTTTTTTCACAAAGAAACTTACAAAATACTTTCACTTAGCTCTGCAAGCCTTAACACATTCTTGCACACAACCAACCCAATCTCTTGCACTGAGCCAAACATATTGTGCACATAGCTAACATTACTACTTACATCACTTAGCTACTTCTTATTTATACAATTACAACAAGGCATGATCATGGGTAACCCCATGGGCCGACATCCCTTAACCCATTACATAAACCCTAAAAACCCTTTTTTGGGTCGAAAAAACAAGTGGGATCCCGCAATATCTGTTTTTCCTGGGTGATCCATCTTTGTCCAGCCTGTCGAAGTCCCAAAACTGGTCCAACATAACCAACGTTTCCTCAAAACTTGATCAAGGGTCAACAAGAACCTGAAAGAAAAATGAAGAAATGTTGATACAAACCTAAAACTTGTGTCAAGTTATTTGTGTACTTTGAAACAAAAATAGGTTTTATGGTTTACGTGATGAATTGATGATGGAAACAAGTCGGCGTGTGAGTCAAATTTGAGTCCATAAACCCTCCCATATCGTTATGACATGTGAATAGTCTATGCATGTCAAATTGAAGTGCATACAGAAATAGTTTAAAAAAAATTCAACGTTGGCCCCATTCACAGACCATTGTTGCCCATGTCTAGTCCTAGTACAATGTCTTTTCATTGTTTCTTTTAAAATTCGTTCGGTGGTACAAACATTCCTGCATCTAGTACTGCAAGGGCATATTTTTATGGTGTTGATTAAACAATTAACGAAAAAGAGGGATTTTTCATCACAACTATGAGACACATACATTGTATATACAATGTAGAACCTAAAATAAAAAAGAATAAAGGCTGATGCAAACTTAAAACTTGTGTCAAGCTATTTGTGTAATTTGAAAGAGAAATAAGGTTTATGGTTTACATGATGAATTGATGATCGAAACAAGTGGGTGTGCGAGTTAAATTTGAGTCTAGAAACCCTCTCATATCATTAAGGCATGTGAATAATCTATCTATGTCAAATTCCAGTGCATACATAAACAGTTTGAAAAAATTTAAATGTTGGCCCCATTCACGAGTCATTGTTGCCCATTTCTAGTCCTAGTAAAATGTATTTTGTTGTTCCTTTTAAAATTGGTTCGACACACACGTTCCCTCATATACTACTGCAAGGACATATTTTCGGGACCACATGATATTAGGTGGTTTTTCGGCACATGGTTTTTTGCCGATGGTTTTCTATTTTCGGTTAAAGAATTAGGGTTTTGGACTAATCCAGGTCATTGGGTTAGGGTTTTGGATGTCGTTGGCTCCTATATGTATATTGTATTGTAAACAATGTAACACAATGTATGAATATAATATATGTTGGTTTTCCCGGTTTGGGTTTCCAGGTGAAAAATCTCTGTGTAATGTTTGTATTTTCCATTGTATCTTTTCCATTCTTTTCTGAATATCAGTTTGCAGTAGATATTGTACAAGGTTAGAATTTACAAAACAAACATTGACCAAGTCAATGTTGACTTTGTCAAACAGTGTAAGGGTCATTGTTTACTTTGTCAAATAGTGTAATGATCATCATTGGATCGTTCGTCTTGCAACAATAACCAACGGTCGTCACAAGAGAGACGGTAGTCCATTATCTTCACGTTCGTCTCTCTTTAGACATACAGTTGGTTTCATCTACAGAGCGACAAATGCAGGCTGGATTTATAAAAAAATTGAAATATTCAACTCTTTATCTTTAATTTTCGGATGAAAGGGTACTTTTGTCACAAGTAGTCGTCGCAAATTTTTCAATATGTAGTAGTGCCAATTGTTGGAATACTAAGAGGAGAGGGTGAAATAGTATGAAAAATTTTACCACTTTTAACCACAATATATATATGTTAACTTTATCAACAATATATCATCAATGTATAATGAAAATATAAACATAAAAACATCACATCACATCAAATACACAGTACACCATACTTTACGTGGAAACCAAAATTTGAGAAAACCACATAATGTTTTCTTATATATCAAAGAATACATTCATAGGAAGCACCAAATTCTAAATTCTCCATCTGCAACTAGAAAGAGGCTACAACACCCTATTCTAAGGCTCCATCCTGAAGGAAGCTACAACTCCCTGAATTCTCTGGCTCCAACCAAAAGGAGGCTACAACCCCCTGCGTTATCCGACACCAACCAAAAGGAAGCTACAACCCTCTTTCCTTTCTCCTTCCTTCCACCCTAAAATATAAGTTTAGGTGAACTATCACTACCACAATCATTGCCACTATCACTGTCATTGTCACTGCCAACCTATCACTGTCACTGATACTCAACCAGGTCCTTTCACATGGATCATATACCTGTTGATATTGAGAGGGGGGTGAATAAGTATCAAGTACAATTTAAAACATTTTTCAACTTATACTTAAACCATTCAACTATATCCAATGAGCAATGAACAATAGTATAAGAGTTACACCAATACACCATAATCCACCATGCACAATATATGAGAAATAATGAATAGTTATTGTTCAAGGGAAGTAATGACTTCCAAAGGTAGCTACAGCTTCCAAATGCAAAGGGAGGGATAAAACTCCAATAGGAAGATACAATCCTCCAATATCAAGAGAGAGTTTAACTATCCATCCTTGCCCCTTCCTTCCACCCAAGAATATATGAGAGATAATAAAAATTTACATTAAATCATCACCATCAACCAATCATTACATAGAACCTGATAATGCTTCCTGAGACTTCTTCAATTTCTGTAATTATTCAATTCTTGGAGTACTTTGATCCTATAGATAATATTACTCAATGTATTCTCTGAAACTCCTCCAATTTTCACTCCTCGAACAAAAAGAGGTTATAGAAAGAATGGTATACTTTATTCAATTATGGTCTATTCAGGAGAGTGAACTTGCACAGAATTTCCCACGCTCAATAATTAACATACAATTCTAAAACTTGCACACAAGCAACTACAGTCCGTAATATTTCCAATGAAATTTGTCCCACTTCATTTGGATTCTTGATCAATAAGTTATGATTGTTTTACCCGGAACACCTGTTTATTGACTAGCTTCAGGACTGGTCACAAACCCTATCTTCCATAGAGCGTATCTCCATAATTATAGCGAATCAAGAGATGGAATTTTTACAAGAGGTACCTTGATATGTCTTCTCAATACCATAGAGATTTCACCATTTGAATCGTTCTAGAAAACAATTTATAGCAAAAATGGTAAGATGAATTGAAAATAACATACCTTGGAACACATCACCAAAAGACTTCATCCTCCCTTAAAATTCGGCCTTCTTTACTTCTTATTTCCTCTTAAATTTGACTTGTTTCAAAATGAATGTATAATGATTTTTATTTATACCATTTATGTCACTTCATTTTAACATTAGGGCCGACCTGACACTTTCTTATTTTGTAATTTTTTTCTTTAATTATCTTCAGGGCCTACATGTACTTCCTTCTTCAATTCACTTTGTCATCTTCAAAAATTCATTTCTCCTCAACCATGAGGATCCATGTGATGTGCCACATACCACCGGAAACAACATGATGTATACTATCCATTAATGGGTGTTGTATATGCATGTGCATTGTCCTTCATGTCCAAATACCTTTATCAATCTTGCAGTCCAAAACCCATGACTAGGGTTGACATCAATAACAACAACCAATCTTCCAACAATACCAAGGAAACCTCTCAACTAGATTTCAGACATCACCAACACATGCCTAGACCAAGAATGTATCAAACCATCAAAAAGCATCAACCGTGTACCACAACTTGTACAAAAACACGTTGTTATAGTCCAAAAATGGCTTACCTATGCATACAAGACATTGGCTTTTCCACTTACATACTTTTCCAAAATACTACTAAGGCTTCTTCCTAAAAAAAACTTTTTTGGAAAATGTATGTGCCCTGCTGAACTAATATCCCCCCTACACACGCGTGTTGCATACTAGTTATTCCACATACATATGTGAGTTGCATACTAGTTAGCCCACGTTTATCTCCAAAAATTGCAAAAAATATAAAATTGCAAGGAATTCAGCAAAGTTTACAGGCTATCGAGGGTTTCCTAACCATTTTACCCCTTATATACCACCCCCAAACTGAATAACCATATTTTTCTCATATAAAAAGAGGTCTCGGGGTGTCATTTGACAAGACAAGAAATAGAATAAGAAAACTTTTCCAAAATCATTTCCCCTTCTTAGCCCGAGTTTTGCATTATATTCTGAGTTTTGGCATCATCCTTCCCATCCAACCGTTTCTCCTTATACAACCCTTTATCCTTCCCTAAGTGATAAGTTGGTTGTGATAAGAAATCATGGGATTGATGCACTTGGAACCATGATAGAGGAGCCCGGGCCTGGTTCATGGAGTGGTTGTCGACAAAGGTTGTAATCATTTTTTTCTTGAAACTTAATAAAAGAGTTCATCCTTATCCCAAAATCTTATATTTGTATTCTTTTATGGATTTATGCATCTATGTCTATATCTGAACATTGAAAGTGATAAGTAGAGATTGCATGTGTTGTAGCATTTTTTTCCTATTTTTTTTCAAGTCAGCTTTGGGAGGGGACTCACAATCTAGGAAGCTTCAAAGGAGAAAGAGGTTTACATTGGCAACAAGGACTAAAGGTACACCCATTGACCTTATTTCCTCTCTCTTGTCATTCAATTTAGATATTTTTGGGGTATCTTAAAGGTGGAATAGTATTTTAAGGGAAGTCAATGCTCTTCATGTACCTATACCCGGTATAGGGGGATTTTCCCCATAGCAGAATTGGTGACACCACTGGGGATTCTCTCTAGGGTATTAGTGGGAGATTTTGGTTTGATTTGGTTTTTCCAGTTTCTTTTTGAGTTTTTCAAGTTTACTGAGTTAGTTTAGGGTCTTTGGTCACCTTACAGGTGCCTATCAGCCTTCCCTGCCTAGTCAGTTATCCAAGACCTTTTTTTTTTTTTGAAAATTTTCAGAGGTGTACGTTCCCTATCTTATGTTTATCCCACATACATATGCAGACTGCATAGTATAAAACCCACGTACATACGTAGGTTGCTTCTGAACAACCCACATCTCTATGTTTTGGAAGGTTTAAAAAAAAAGACTTTTTATTTCCCTTACAAGAAGATTTGTGCTTCTCAGGCCTTCTTTAACTCTTCAAGGTCTCTGTTAGTGGTATTTGGTTGGGTCAAAGTTTCAGTTTAACTTTCTCTTTGTGCAGAACCCTTATTGTTTCTTCATCTTTTTCTTTTTTTCTTTAGAGGTTTAGAGTCAACCTATAAGCAATAGATCCTCCTGTGGATTCTATTGAATATTTTCGTTCAAGCAGTGGTTTAGGGTATGTATGAGTCTTGGGTTTATTTTCTCTTTATCGGGTTTATGCTTTGAAAAACAAAAAATATATTTTACTTCTATTTTTCTTTTCTAATCATTTCAAAAAATAAAAATAAAAATCATTTAGTTATGCATTTAGTTTGGTAATTGTAGCATAGGTTGTATTTTTACAAAAGAAAAGAGTTATTTTTCAAAGTTCCTTTCTCAATATTTCCCTGAAAGTTTAGTAGTTTGTATCGTAAAACGAAAATCTCATTTTAGGATACTTTTTTCATTATATGATCTTGGAATACTATTTTGAAAAGTTTTCATTTACAAATATTTACAAGCCATTTCTTTCAATTTGAAGAATCTAGATTGCTTTTCACGAATGCTCTAAAGTCTTTCTTCTCTTTTGTCTCTTCCAAACACCATAAGTTGCACACCCGTACCCTTTTGAGTAATTCAAGCCAATAAAAATCAATGCTTAACACTTAAATTTAATTAGACTTTTTGTTTGTAGGGTTCACCAAGTAGTCTAGGCTCTAGGGCCTTGAAATAGGTGTGGAGAGGAAACTCTTCAAGGCCGCCTAAAAAATCATAGGAGTCTGTGATAGGGAGTATCAGAATCCAGTATCATAAGATTCATTCAGGACCCCCATCTAACATGGGGGCTAAAAATGAGGTTGCATAAGGAAAGGTAGAGGATATAACCCCTCCAAAGTCAGACCGAGCGTACTGGGGATTGTATATTGAGGGTCATTCTTGGGAATTACACCAATCAAATTTGACTATGGAGCCACGTGGACCTAGAATCCGTTTGATATATTTAGTTGTCTTATGGAGCATTTTCCTTCGGTGCCATTGAAAGGCTTCAGACTTTATTATCCTGCTCATTACGATCAGTGCGACTGTCGACTGTACCCAGCTAGTGATTGACTATGAATTGGAAACCTAGTTGACTATTTTTAGGGACTTACATGGGTGACTGCAGAGGTATACCATGATACCAAGGGTAGATGTTGGATCACGCTTTGTAGAGTATACCGAGAGGGTGTTTCTATGTTCAATTTACACTTGCAACGATAAGTTTCTCTAGTGTCGATTGGCATAACTATTCTTGCTACCAGTCAGTTGTTTTCTTGATTTTTTGTTAGGAACTTTTTAGTGTGTGCTCTATGTTTTGCGCTAGCTAAACCTTACAATGTCGATTGATCATTTCACAAGGTCGAATATCAACAAATCTGTCATTCCTGTAGGCCTCAGGGCCTATCATCGGTTAATTTGGAGCCACCTTCACCATCATTGAGGCACAGGCTAGATCAAGAAGGCTCATTCGAAGCTCCCGGGCCATAGGAAACTGTACCTAAGCCAACTCTGAGAAAATAATTTCCTACACCGGAGGAATCCATTGTTTATGACCTCGAGACTGAAGGTTTCAGGCCACCAAATCCTCTGATCACTAACTTATCTGTGTCGCTTCTAATTCGTATAGTCCCTCCTGAGGTGACTTCACCTAAATGATAGTTTGTTCGGCGAGAAGAAATGGAAGAAAATAGTGTTACTTCATCAGGGATTCCTCATACTCCCATGTCAGCTTCCACCAAAGGGGTGATTGAACCTCCTCCCCCACCTCCACCTATCAGGAATACGGTCGTCTAGACTCCCACTACTTTGGGTAGTGGAAAAATCCCTTTGATGACTTTAACCACTGTTCCCTCTATCCATAACACCTCTTGCACCCCATTTTCATATGGGATGTTGGGTTTTGACTCTAGTTCAATTCTAACATACTCTACTATACAGATTATTGGTATGGGGGCAGGGAGCTCTAATTCTCCCTTCCAAGGACTCGTCGCAGGCACCACTACCCCATTCAATGTTATCCCTTATGGTGGGGGTCACATCACTCGTCCTTCCCCTTCGGTTGGAGGCACTTTCCAGCATTCGATCAGGCTTGATACCAACTCTAATTTGTTTAGTCAAGGGATCCATGGACCTCAATCCTACATGACTCTGGTGGGATCTATGCCTTTTTCTTTGTTCGACACTTTTGGAAATAATGCTTTCTCATCATATTCTTTCTTAGTCGGGAGAAACCCTGGTTTTGATCAACAAAACCCTACGCAAGATTTCATTCCTTCGTAGGGAGCGATGACAGGATTTTACTCCTCACAAGGTCTTGGAAAACCTTGGCAAGGCTTGTTTCCTTCACAAGGGATGTCGATCGGGGGGAACGCCTCCCACACTCAATTGAACCCTGGGCATGGTTCATTACTTATGTCAGGAGGTTTGGTTGGGTCCATCCCCAACCAAGGTCCTTGGAACACTGTACAGGGAACAATCCTTGCAAAAGGCATGTCATCCCACTTCGGGAATCATCCAATGATGCAAAATCAAATGCAAGTCCCTTTTACTAGACAGGGCCACCATGGTCTCTACCAAAACCCTGGATAGCATTCAAACCTTTCCTGGAAACCTAGTGCCATCCAAAATCCAGGCCCCTCTTTTCATGTGAATTCGCCACAATTGAGACTACCTTTTTTGGAAAATTTGCATTTGACAGAATTTTAGAGATTTTTGAATGACCCAATATGTCATGATATACATTGGCCCCCCATTCCAAGTAAGTTTCCCTTGGTTATCCATAAGTTTTAAGGAAATCCTAGTGAAGATCTAAGTGATCATGTCACAAATTTTCACTTATGGTGCCCATCTAACTCATTAAAGGATGATTTTGTTCAGTTGTGATTGTTTCAACGCACTCTTATAGGGGTTTTCATGAAATGGTATATTGAGCTCGATAGTTCAAAGTGTGTTTACTTTAACGACATGGCGATGGTATTCTTAAACCGTTTCCAATTACCGGTAAGATACAATGTCGGCACTGAGTTTCTGGCCAACTTCAAGCAAACGAAAGCTGACCATATCTCAGATCACATCCGAGAATGGTGGAAATGAAAGAGTTTGATCAAAATCAAGGTCCCTCTTGCATTTTATCTCGATTAATTCCTAAATTCCTTGGTACCTTGTGTATCCAAAGATGTCGCGACGTCTGAATTTTTTTCCAAAGAAGAGGCTATCATGAGAGCCTAGCAACTGGATTTGATTTACTCTCAGTCTGGTATGCTATACGAGATCCTTCCTAATGCATCAGGGTCAATGTTCGACAAGACCAAACAGAAGTCTGAGCCTCATGCCAATGGCATAGTAGGCTCATCAAAGAGCAAGTCCACAGATTAGTTGTCTAATAAGTTACAACATTTATCGACTTAATAGATTGTGGCTAGCCAAAATCCTAGTTTGGATAGCTCTGTAACCCAAACGTTTGATGTACACAGTGTGCAATCGAAAAATCCCAAAGGTAACCAACAAACCAAGGGAAAGAGGAAACCTAAAAACAAGAAGGGTAAGGGGGATAAGAAAGTTGAAAATAATGTTGGTGAGGGGAAAAATGAAAAGAGGAAGGTGAATCTTTTTCCACCACTTGACTCACCAATGCCCTTGGCTTGAGGAAACCCAAAATCTATTGGCACAACATCATATTTTCATGTTAACTAACCCTTTTCCACAAGGGAAAAATATGGCTCAAGCTTCCTCATCCACAAGCGCACATGGGGCAGTCAGAGAAACCCCGTGCCCAATACTAACAATGGAGCCGCAAACATTTATATGATGAAATTCAAATCTAATATATAGACCAAGGATCATAACTAACGAATGTCAGAATCTGTTGAGAATGGAGAATAACCCTCCAACCCACTGAGTCCTCTTCAAATTGAGAAGACGATGGGAGAAATGATGACTCACATCCCTAAGGGTGCGTTCAAAAAGGCTTCTCATAACCCAAATGCAAGGGCTGCTCAGAATTACTCCATCATGGCATATCTGGCACAAAATCCTGGTGCAATGTCCACTCTAGAGGTCCTCCAGAGTTTCCTCTCATAGAGAAAATTGTTGTTGTTCGCCTTGGGAGCGGTCGACACCACTAACTCAAGAATGATTTGTTTTTACTCTACTAATCATAAACCTTGTCTTCCTCACCATGTCGATTTTCAAATAGTAGTGGTGTACGCCATGAAATCGTTGACATAGAACATTTTACGTACAGTGGTGGATGAGGGTGCCTCGACTTGCATGATGTCGTTGGAATATTGGAAGGCCATCGACCAACCTGAGTTGTCTCCATCGCCCACATTGCTAATTGTGTTTGACGATCGATCTTTCATACCACATGGAATAATTCCCTCCTTCCTTGTGCAGTTGGAGGGTAAAACTGTGTGCGTCAAAGTAGAAGTAGTTGATGCACCTCACGACTACAATATTTTGTTAGGGGGAAATTGGACCTATGTTATGACACCGATTGTATCCACCATTTTTTGGGTCTTAATTTTTCCTTATGAAGCTCAGATTATAAATGTTGATCAGTTATCCATTTCTCGTCCTGACCTTTCATCAGGGATATCCATGGTCCTAATGATTGATAACCCGCAACCAGGTACCATTAACTTAGGTGTCGAATTGTTTCCATATTTAATGGGGACTTTTGATTATCTGTCTCATGCCAATGATGTTAGGTTTTCTTCGAATGTCCCCGACCAGATGAAGGCTACAATATTTCAGGTTGCCTCTTTTAGAACGAGTTACTTTAACAATTTGTGGACTTTACCTTCCCCATTGGCTTCAATGGAAGGGGTAGGGAACCTTGGAATGGCCATGCCCTTATCTGTTGCTAAGGTTGTGTACAGTATTGTCTAGCAAGACTCGACTAACCCTGATCTGGATCCCCCACAGGAGATAGATCATATTCTCAATCCTATTTGGGATCAAGACTCTCTCACCACCTATGAACCTTTGGAATTAGTCTTTCCCTCTTATGAGGTGATCTTGGAGGCAATGACTGGGCCAGAAATACCTTGGGATGTTTTTCACCATCGATCTTATTTCTTACCTAAGCTCAAGATAATAGAGGCAGGAGAGTTCATTACGACCATGAATGGAGATGCCCCTTGTCCTATTAAACCTCTGGCTATGCATGGAATATATGTCAAGGGAAACATGGAAAGTATAGCTGAAACGATTCCTATTGAAATCTCCAAAACCCCCGACATCGTGGAAAATGTCTTCGTCGAAGCAGATTGTTCTCCTGAAGAGATTCATATCTACACTAAATTGTTTAAAGAATTTCACGATGTCTTTTCATGGCCTTATGAGGAGATGCAAAACATTGATCCATGCATTGTTGAACATGAGATCACAACTTACCCTAATGTTAAGCATGCCCGACAGAATCTTTTTCTGGTCAATCCTCGCAAGGAAGTGGCGATAAAGGTTGAAGTAGAGAAACTCATCAAATATGGTTTCATCTATCCCATGCAATTGAAGGAATGGGTATTCAACCCTTTTCCTGTCAACAAGAAGAAAGGTATGATCTGTTTATGTATGGAATTTCGTGACCTGAACAACAATTTCCCGAAAGACAATTTTCCAACCCCATTTATTGACCAGATCGTCGATGAATGTGCGGGTTGTGAGTTATTTTCTTTCATGGATGGTTTTTCTGGGTACAATCAAATTCAAATCAAGCATGAGGACCAACATATAAAACAAATTTTATTTGTCCTTGGGGTACATTCACGTATAGAAACATGCCTTTTGGCCTTTAAGAATGTTGGAGCTACTTTTCAGAGGGCCATGTCGTTTTCTTTCAAGAACCTCAAACACATAGTTGAAGCATATCTCGATGATCTGGCATCACATTCTCATAAGAGATCCAATCATCTTGCCCATTTACGACTTATCTTTGAGAGGTGTCACTACTATCAGATTCGCCTGAATACCAACAAGTGTAGTTTTTGTGTGACATCGGGACACTTGTTAGGTTTTATCGTGTCAACTAGAGGGACCATGGTCAATCCTTTGAAGGTTGAGGAAATAGTTCAATTGCCTCACCCGCGCAATCCCCCAACTTCAGATTCTACAAGGGAAAGACAATTTCCTTCAACGTTTTTTCTCTAACTATGATGATATTACTAATGGGTTCATGCGTCTCTTGAAAAAGGGGTCCCATTCTATTGGGGTGAAGTGGCTCAACTCTCTTTTGAAGCGTTGAAACATGCTCTGACATCTGCCCCTCTACTCAGTCTTCGAGATTATGGAAAGGATTTCTTGTTCTATTTGGATGTCGCGTAGTCTACTATCAGCATGGTCTTGTTCCAAGAGGATGACGTTCTCAAAGAGCATGTTATCTACTATATTAGTCGAGGCCTAGTTGGACCGGAACTCAACTACACACATGTTGAGAAACTCATTTTGGAAGTTGTTCACGTTGTCCAACGATTTTGTCATTATATTTTACTTCACAAGACCATTGTCATAGTCGTCATCAACCCTTTTCAATATGTGTTAACACGATGGGTCATTGGTGGGAAAATCAATCGATGAATAGTCATCCTACAAGAGTTTGACTTGGATTTTATTTCGGCAAAATCTAAAAAGTTTGTGGTCTTTGTTGAACTAATCTCGGAAATTCCGCTCGAGAGTGGTGATATTTCACCTGAAGAGTCACCGATCAATGGAGATATTTTTCTTATCGCATCTTCAGACCCTTGGTATGGAGATATACTTGTGTATATTCAGACTTTGAAGTTCCCTTCTTATACTTCTCATGATGAGTGTCTATGAATACGCCACCAAGCACAAAACTATCTTATCCTTGATGACACTTTATATTGTTGAGGAGTGGATTTAATTATTCAACGATGTCTCACTCACGAAGAAGCGTAGATTTTTTTAATTGAATTTCACATAGAAGCATGTGGAGGCTATCACACAGGAGCATGCGGAGGCTGTCACACAGGAGCATGTGGAGGTCACCTATCTGTCTTGGCAACAACCCAAAATATTCTTCGCGCCAAATACTTTTGGCCCTCATTAATAAAAGATTGTGTAGAGGTGATCAAGAAGTGCCACCCATTCCATATCTTCTCTCAGAATATGAGGGCACACCCAACTACCATGTTCCCAATTTTTTTCGTCGGTCCCTTCACGAAGTGGGGGATTGATTTCACTACATTTCACCCAATTTCATCTAGGGAGAATCACTATATCATCATAGCAGTAGACTACTTTACTAAGTGGGTCGAAGCTATGCCGACAATTACCAATGATGGGGAGACGAATTCCCTTTTCTTTTTCAACCAAATTCTATCCAGGTTCGGTATTCCAAAAGATATTTTCACTGATCACGATAGTCACTTCCAAAACAAAATGATGTCCAAGTTAACGTCAAAACTAGAGTTTAAATAGGAAAAAATTTCACCTTACTACCCAGAGGAGAATGGTTAGGTAGAGGTTGTTAATAAGCCTCTCAAGACTATTCTACAGGGAACAATTAATTCGGCCAAGTCAAATTGTCATTTGATGTTGTACTCGTGACTTTTGGCTTATCGAACTTCAGTCAAGACTACTACCATTTTTTCTCCTTTCCAACTTGTCTACAGGTTGGAGGTAGTATTTCCTATTGAATGTCAAATCCCTGATCTTAATTTGGTAGTGGAACTACTTCCTGACACTACACCGCTTGAAGAACATCTTTTATATCTCGAGCAACTCGATGAGCAGCGCCAAGATGCAGCCTTGGCTAACGAGGCTCACAAAAAATGCGTCAAGTGTTAGTATGATCGGTCTTTCCACCCTCATATTTTTTTTGAATGTGATCTTGTCCTAGTCTACGACCAAGACAAAGATCCCTTAGGGGATGGTAAGTTCAAACCCATGTGGTTCAGATATTTCATTGTGAAAGAAGTATTAGAAAAGGGTGTTTATCGTCTAGTTGATTTCAAGGGTAACGCTTTATCGCATCCTAGAAATGGGATATACCTTAAAAAGTATTACACTTAGTTCAGTCGCCTGAGCGTAAATTCTTGTATATATGTACAATTTTTATACAGTCTTGTATTTTTTGTTTTATGGATGTGTATTTATTGTGTTTTTTTTTCACTGTGGCAGATGTCAAGTGAATCTGAGGTCTATGTTGGGTTCATGGACAGTGCTAGTCGACACACTCGGAGGCTTGTTTCCACAGCTTGGGTGATTTTTACACCTTTTGGTTAGTTGATCTCTTTTTGAGGTATTTTTCTGGGCGAAGCAACCAAAATTGTTGTCGATTATAGTGTAGTAATAGAGTTACTACGTAACGCCTTGTCACATGGTTTTTCTCGCCTCTATGTTTATCTGAATGCTCAACTATTCGTGTCTTAGCTAAACGAAACATACCATGTCTATGATCCCACCCTTCATCGACGATTCCTTAGGGTATGTCTCTTAGAACGCTCTTTTGATTATATTACTTATATTCATGTCCCTAAGATATCTAATCAACTAAATGATACATTGGCTAATCAAGTATTAGATTGGCATGTTGCTCATACATAAAAGTAAAAACACACACATATACATGTAAAATACATTTGTACAAAATGTTTATCCATAAGGAAAAAATATGTATATATAATATATCCCAAAAATAGTGTCATGAGTACAAAGTGGGCCATAAAGCTTCAAATAGAACCGATATACAGCGTTGGGCTCAAGCCCTCAATACAAAGTACAAAAAGTGTCATCAACCCATGTGTGATCCAAAACTAATTATGGTCTTGGCCTATTGGTCCTACTGTAATGAACTACGACATTCACAAGACATTGGAACAAGTGGACCCAAGTCCTAGGCACCCCTACTACATGTGGTTGCATAGATGGGGGAAGGTACTCTATCTTTTCCATTGGTACTACACGAGTGAGAGTCGTCATGTTTCTCTCTACTGGTTGTAGTACTCTCTCAACCTCTCCATCTAGGAATCCTCCTACAGTTGTTGGTCCTTTTACTCCTACTAGTTTGTCCTCTGGTCGAGGATGGCGTCTGGTCCTGGTGAAGTCATTCGGTTGCACTAGTCCCACATATTTATATAACAGATCTTTGAGTCAGTACTTTGAAATTACATAAAAAGGATAATATTTTAAAAACTTAAAAAATTAAATAAATTTAAAAGCATGTTTACCTATCTCTCTAGGCTCTTCGTCAGGGGGCATGGGAATATCGGGATCCCTCATGAAATTAATCCCTGCATATGGGTAGTCCTCTATTATTGTGTTAGCACCGGAAGTCACCTTTGGATTACTACAAAGGTAAGCCTGATATCCATCAGTATTTTATGTCACAGGTTGGTTATAAAAAGGTCAAATGGGTGTAATATCAATAAAATATCATCTTAACTCAAAAAGTTGGACTGATATGCACAAGAAGGTGAGGTCTTGGTTCAACTTCAGTCAGTAGGTTGTAGTAAAGGTGAGTAGGAGGAAGACTTTGGTGAGAAAAATGTATAGGTTTTCTATAGACATTAGGTCTTCCAACAACCCAAAGAGGAAATATTTGAACACAAGAACTTCTTGAATTTAAATATCAAACAAAATGAAAGGAATTATAACAACACTATAATCAAACTTTTATCATAATCCAGTCACAATAATTTAGGTGAATCAGTCAATCATAAACTCTTTCAGCATCAGAGGGAAACAAGAGGGAGTAATAAAGCTGACTTTCATTAAACAAGAAATCTCAGATTACAAATCATAACCAGAGAAACAGAGTGTTCATTAAAACTTTACAAATTGGGAGCTTTGCTCTACCATCGACCATTACAAAATATAAAAACTGAGTATATATATACAAATAAACTTTCACCCCTACAAAAGCGTGTTTTTTTCACTGCATTCGAGGTTTGGTATCTGCATATTCTTATGTAAGGCTGCACTTGCATTCCTTTGTCAGACGCAAGATCAGATCGATATGGGCTTCATAAGAAAATCCATTGATAGGGGAACTTTTGTTTGACGATCTACCCTCCACGACCAGATTTTCCATGCTTCCATTTATGTGGTGAAACTAGGTTTCAACCACCTTCCCCATTTTCATTAACTACTTTTATGGGGATCAAGACAAGGCCTGACACCCATGAATTCTCCAAGCGAGCTCACGACTCCTTCGAGTCAATTCCAGTGCCCCAAGTTCATGCAGATTTTTCTTTGTAACCAACTCGGGTGGATGGATATTTTGCGTAGCCCCTTTCCTTTGTCCCACATGACTGTGGGTTGTGACCACTTACCCCATATGAAATCTCGGGATTTCTCATTTCAATATTTCTCACTCCCCTTGATTCCTAATGTTCTAATGCTTGAAATCATGAAATGACCCTTCTGGATCAATGGTCGGACCTACTTTGAATGCGATAACCATGATCATTTCCTTGAACAAATTTAGCCACCCACCACTTGAATGGGTGCTTACCTTTATTTTATCCCCACTTCCATATGACCTTGGGCAATGACTGCGAACCTAATTCCCAAGTGTGTCACAATTTTGCATTTCACGAACTCATGTTGCATTCTATGCTCAGACCTCTGAGTCATGAAATCGCGCTGCTTGGATCGGGTGCCACGTGTCCCCTTTCATTGGATGACCCAGACGACATCGGCATTTTGGGACATCGCACTTCGCGAGTCTTCCAGAATCTTCCCTCTTACTTTCCCGACTCGTGAAATCATGAAAAGATGATCCAATGGTCCATCCCTCTCCTTTGATCAATGACTACGATCTTTTCATGATTTCTCATTTCGAGAGTTTTGATGACTCTACTCCTTCACTGCTCCATCTTGTGAAACCAAGAAACATTGATCGCACACCACGTGTCCCTCGCAGCACCAACGGCTAGGATGGACCTCGTGATTTTGGACCTCTGACGCTATACTCCGCACACTGTATGATCTTGACCACCCGATAGTTGTCGATTTGATCTTCCTAATGGATATCCACCATTGAAAACGGATCCTTCTTGCTCGCTTTAACTGAGACCACATTAGGCCTCTCTAAGTGTTGCGCTTGGTGCTCACGACTACGGCCTGTGTATTTTACTTGAATGACTGGCTGAGGGCTTGGAAAACAAAGGATCGGTGATGGAAGCACAAAGAGAAGTGGTCATCTTTAGGGGAAACATAAAATCTCAGGGCCGACACACCTTAGGAAAACTGACAAGGAAAAATAGGTCGATCAAACGGATGAAGGGAAACAGGAGGAAAACTACAAGCCGAGAGAAAATCTTATGGTCAGGTCTGCAAAAAGAGGGGAAACAAGAAGGATAGTTGGCAGGGAGGAAGGATGAGTAGAATAGTTGAGACTATATTGGGATCTGTCTTGTGGTGGGATTTGATGAAGAGAAATGTGTATATATGAATATTCATTAACTAAACTACAGCTATGTAAAATAAAATTGTTAAACCGGATAATTGTGATGAAAGAATTTCTTAAACAATTGATTAATTGTCATCTTTTATAAAAGACTAGTCTTGCTGACTGGATTGAATGAATACATAACTTATTAAAGAATGACAATTGATTATTAGTACATGCACGAGGTTTGCATGTACTAGATACACATGCATTTCTTGTGCGTATACACTAGTATGTATGAGTTTTCTTGACTTACTGATATTGTCGGTTACTTATTGTGAATGTGTGAACCATACTCTTTTCCTTTATACCATTAGATACCTTAAACTTCGGGACGAAGTTTCTTGAAGGGTGGGTGTATGTAACGACCCTAATGGGATACATGCTTAAAGATTATAAAGTAAAACTAATTAAAGAAATTAATTATGGTTAACTGAGTAATAGTTCAAATTACAGATCACATTTAATGACCTGTGAAATAAAATTAATAGATCAATGAAAAATGATATAAAAATGGTGGTGTATGCAGAAAGGGATAGCCATGCATCCCGAGGAGATAAAACATTAACTCATGACGAAGGACGAAGGACGCAGGGTGGTTGGAGGAGTAACTGCTTGAGTCGGTTGGGAGGAATAAGGGAGGGGAAGAGGGGGATGTGCGCACCATTCGACGGGAGGGGACGGAATGGATGATGTGGACTATTGTATTGGCTGTGAGCCTATGTTATTTTGTCGACTGTTGTATTGGCTGTGAGCCTGTGTTATTTTGTGGACTATTATCTTGTTGTGAGCAAGGAACAGAGTGTTCTGGACTGTGACTTATGATCAGGGGAGGCACTGAGTTGCTGAAGGTTTTGGGCACGGAGGGCCAGGATATCCGTAGATATCCTGGAGCTAGGTATTTTTCCTAGTTGGCAGGGAGGATAGTAGTTTTGGACAGCTATTTTCCTGTTTGTGGCAGGATTGATCTGTGTAGCAGGGAGCAGAAAGGCAACAGCAAGGCACAGTGGCAACAACAATTAGCATCAGAACCAGGTACTTTGTTAAGTTGTGTATTTATTTCTTTCTGTCATGAATTCAGTATTTATTGATAAATCTAAGTTACTGAAGTTGTTGTTATGAGAATCACTATTATGCTAAGAAGTTTTGTTTCAGTTTACATTCATAAAATGTTTAGGAAACTTAATAATGTTTAGAATTTTATGGGCATTACAATTACGGACTTAAGTAGAAACCACAAACCCTTAAGGTTTTGAAAAGTTTATGTGATAACATTAGGCTCCATGGGGGATAGAGTCCTCCCTGTGAAGCTCTAGGAACTTTTTTCGCGGCTTCAGTGCCTTAGTGTTGGGTTGTGGAGTTTTGGATTTAAAACAAATCAAAAGAAACATAAAACATGAACGGTATTTACAATGGTGGAACGTTGATTGCGGCTTTAAACAAAAACTTTTTCAGGAAATGACCATTTATAGGGCCACTAAAAAGTTTTTCACCCTCCAAATGTTTCAACCTATAGGTATTATTTTGTACTACCTCAACAATTTTGAAGGGGGCGATCCAAAGGGATTCAAATTTTCCATGCTTTCCCTTGTCCTATCTGGGTGCATCCCATTTGAGTTCTAGATCTCCCAACTGGAAATCCTCTTTACTTCTATTCCTGTCAAAGGCTTTCTTGATTTTTTGTTCATGGTAATGCGCTCTACCCAATACGTTCTCTCTAGTCTGTTGGACTTCTACCAGTTGATGTATCCTCCTAACCATGTCATGAGGTTCTCCTTAGCAGTCTTGGAAGAATTTCGCTATAGGCAGGACAAGCTGAGAAGGAAAAACTGCTTCAATTCCATATACAAGTTGGAAAGGAGAGGTGCCTAGGGACCTCTTTGTTGTTACTCTATCATCCCACAGAGAAAATTTGAGCTTTGAGTCCCAGGATTTCTTGTTGTCCTCCAATAGTATTCTGATGATACTTATCATGCCTTTGTTAGAGGATTATACCAATCCATTTCCTTGGGGATAGTATGGGGTAGAGTGCATTAGTGCAATTCCAAACTACTCACAAAACTTGATCAGTGGTTCAGCCTTGAAGGATGCAACATTATCAGTAATAATATTGTTTGGACAACCAAACCTTGACATAATATCTTCAAGAAAACCAATGATTACTTTGTGAGAAGTGATCCTTGTGGGGATAGCTTCTATCCACTTGGTGAAATAACCTGTTGTAGTTAAAATCCATTTTTGTTGACCACTTGAAGCAGGATGAATTTCCCCAAAAAAGCCAAGGCCTCATTGCTGAAAGGGTCCTGGAGCTAGTACCGGCTTCAATGGCAGAGACTTGAGTTGTTTCTTCCTAGAGAATTTATGACATTTGATACAGGCCCTGATTATTGTACATACGTCAGTGAATAGAGTGGTCTAGTAGTACCCAGCCTTGAGATTTTTTTAGGCAGTGGTTTTCCAGAAGTGATGTCCCCCCACATAGGCTGCAATGGAAATCCAACATGATATTTTGGGCCTCCTGTGGGTCTAAACATCTCAAGAACACTCCTATAGGGTCCTTCCAATATAATACCTGACAATAAGGAAATACCTAATTACTTTGAGCTTTAAAGCTCTTTCCTTTCTTTTTCCCATACCATTTGGAGGTCGCAACTCCTGCAGAAAATATATAATATCTCTATACCAGGTGCATTCTGCCAATTGAGGGATGTCCCTAGAACCTTTGTCAGCCAACTCAGCTTTCTGATCTTCTAAGAAAGTGTTGATAAAGTTAACCCCCAAAGCTTTACAATTAGATTCAGCCAACAATTTGACTAAACCCTGGACTTTAACTAGTTTGGTGGGTTTTATTTCTAGCTCAAACTCAAGGATTTTGGCAATCCACTTGCCCCTATTCCCGTTTATGTCAGGCTGGATGAGAATGTACTTCACAGAAGATTAAGGAACATATGTGATGATCTTCGAATGTAACACATAGATTTTGAAAACTTTGAGAGCTTTAACCAAGGCATAGGCATGCTTCTCCATGATATCATATCTAATCTCTACATCCCTTAATGCTCTACTAAAAAAAGAGATGGGTTGTTCCATCCCTTCAACGTTATTATGCAATAAAAAAGTTGCCATTGTATCAAATGAGGAAAAGGAAAATATCAAGAAATCCTTGGAATAATCATGACTGACTAGCAAAGGTGCTTCAGTCAATTCCCCTTTAATTTGGTTGAAGGATTCTCTGGGCTCGACCTTTCATTTTACTTCATTCCCCTTCCTGATCATGGTTGTGATATGCTTCACCAATTCAGAAAAATTGGAAACAAACCTCTCAGAAAATTAATTTTTCCCAAGAAGGACTGAACTTCCTTCTTGGATCTGGGAAATGACAAGGTTTGAATAGCTTCCACCCTGTTGGGATCAATCATGACTCCCTCAGCTGATACTATGTGTCCTAGTAATTTTCGTTCCTTCATGGAAAACAATGATTTCTTGGGGTTTAAGGAGAGACCAAACCTTCTAGATTTCAAGAAGACTTTCCTTAGATGATATAAATATTCTTTATCATATCTCGAAAAGACGGTTATGTCATCCAGATAGATGACCACAAATTTGTCCCTTTCTCCAATGAAGGTGATGTCCATGGCTTGTTGGAAGGTTTCTCTTGTGTTCATCAATCCAAAGGAAATTTTGGCATACATTAATGTGCCCCAAGGAGTGGTGAAAGTTGTATTTTATTGGTCTTCAGGCAGGACAAAGATCTGATTGTAGCTAGAAAATCCATCGATCATGGAAATCCTAGATGCACCAGTCACCTTCTGCAATATGTGTTCCATCTTTGGCAGCGGGTAATTGTCCTTCTTTGAGCTTCTGTTCAAATTTATGAAATCGACATAGAGTCTGATCTCTCCACTCTTTTTCCTCACCAGGACTAGGTCGGCCACCCATTCAGAATATCTCAAAGGGACAATAATTTGGGCGTCCAACAACTTATTTACCTCCTTTTCCATAACAGGCAACAACATAGGATTTATTTGCCTTAATTTATGCCTAAATGGTTTGGCCTCCTCTTTCAATGGGATCTTATGCTCGATGACACTGGTGTCATATGTTCTGAGGTCTTCATAGGTCCAAGCAAACACATCATCAAATTCTTTAAATAACTCAGCATACTCGTTCCTCTTCTCCCTTGACAGGCTACTTAACAGCTTGACAAATGTTGGATCCTTCTCTGTGCCAATATTGCACTCAGCCACATCAACATCATCATTTGAGACTTTTCCCTTTACTGTTAAATCGTTCCCATCAAACAATATTTCTAAAGGAAATAGTCCCTTTGGAATGTGGTTGCTAGGCAGCTGAACAATATGGTGATTAGAAATTTTATTCAGAAATACTTCGAGGGGAGGGTCACCTTCGACATCATGATACTGATCAATATTTAATGCAGAGAACTCATCAACCGACTCAAGAAATCTTTTGATTTCAATATCATACTTGAATACCTTCCAGTGCTTGATATTTTTAGGTACATAAGGCCTATATCTAATCTCAACATCATACCTAAGCTTTGGTGGCAGTGGGATCCTGAGCTGGCTCGCTGAGACAACCAAAGAATCAACCATAGTATTTTCCTCTCTTGGAATAAATGAAATGTTGAAGCATGAGAATAAATTGTCAATTAGGTCACACACCTCATTCATGTAAGTATTTGGTCTAGGGTGCTTAGCTTGATAAGCATTTTTGACATGATGAACAATTAGTTAAGCATCTCCAAATAATGTTATCTCTTCAATTCCCATGTCTTTCCTAGCCCTTAAACCCAAAACAAGATCCTCATACTCTGCTACATTGTTGGTAGCCTCAAATTCTAGTTTATAGGACAAAGATATGGCCTCTTGACAAGGTGACACAAAAACCACTCTGGCACCAGCACCTTCCCTAGAAGAGGCTCCATCGAAGAACATCTTCCACAGAGAAGTAGTTGCAGGAGGTATTTCACAAAAATAAATGGGTTGCTTTATGATTTCAAGAGGAGTTTTAGGAGTATCAATGAGCTGTAACAAACTAGATCCCAAATCAATGTTGAGTGTGAAGATAATATTATTGGTGGGGTTTTCCTCATCACTAATAATGTATGCCAATTGAGCTTCTTTGTACAGTCTCCTATGCTCCCCTCCGAACACTAGAATGGTAGCATATGTGAGATCCATTTGCAAGGTTCCCCCAAGTCTTTTAATACAAGATATTGACAATATCATGACAAACTTGGGGAGAACATCAACCACCACAATATCCATGACCACACTTTTCATGGGTAGTTGAAACAAGGTCACGACCAAGTCTTTGATGACCCCAAGACATTGCACCCTCCTTGAAATCAAAATAATACAAGTCATGGTATGCTTTGGTGACCTCCAGTCCTAGTTCTTCCATGACATTTTTGGGCATGAGATTATCAGAGGCCCTTGAATCCAACAGAAAATTATGAAGTACCTTGTCATGTATGTCCAGTGATGTGTAGAAGGGAGGGGATGAATCATCTCTATCTTCTACCATGGGACCTAAGATGATTGTTGGTTTCTAATATTGCAAATTGATTGAGTACGAGGGATGATACAAAGGTTCAGGCAGCAATAGCTTATATAGGGATCTCTTAAAGTCTTTAGTCTTGACCAGTTCTGAAAGGGGTACTGGGATCCTAATCTTCTGAATTTCATGCTCAAAGATGAAGGAGGAAAGGGGCTTTAGAGATTATCTCACTTCTGGGACATAGTCTTTGGGTATCGGTGAAGGGTTCTGAGCTTTTTTTTCTTTGTTGTTGTTTGTTGCATATTTAGTAGGATTTTCTGGTCTTGAAGGCTAATCAGGGGCGTTAGACTTCCCTTCTTTCTTCTTAGACCTGAAATTGTACTTATTGGGAATGTTATTGGTCTTCTCACTCTTAGTTATCTCATTTATTTGACTGTTCATGAGGGATTCCTCATATTAATATTGAGTCAAATGGGGAAATGGGGAGGTGTCTCCAAGACAATGGATTTTAGGACCAAGCTCTTCTTCCTCCCTCTCTTCATCAACAACAAGGTTATTTTGGAGGGGAAGTTGGATTTTATGATCATCCCTCTCTTTGTTTCTGGGATCTCTCAGGAGTATTTGAGGGGCATTGTTGGGTCTTCTGAAGTTGGTTCTATTATCAACATTTTGGACATTCTTATAACCTTGCTTTCCTTCAAAATTCATCTTCTCCATTTCTGTAGACAAGGACTACACCATATTGGTCAATTCATCTACTTGAGGGTGAGATGCAGAAGAACCAAAGGTTGATGCCTCAGCTCTCCCTCTCCGTCTGTTGTCTTTATTCCTAAGTCTGTCAACTGCCAATACATTGGATTCTACTTCTAGGTCTACATCTTGCATATGAGACAAGGAAGTAGCTCTTCTTTCTCTCAACAGGAAGCATAAATCGGGTTCAAAATAACTAGCATGAGTGATTTTGGCAGAGGATTCTTTGGTCTTTATCTCAGCAGGGATCTTATTGTACATATTGTTGAATATTTTGGAGAAGTCAGAGACAGATTCTCCTTCTTTCCTCTTCAGGGAACCAAACTCTATGATATAATACATAAAGTCCTTTTTATCCCCCCATTTTCTCAATAAAACATCATCCAAAGCCTCAATCCCAACAATGGATCTAGGTGTCAATCCTCTAAACCATTTTCTAACCTCACCATCAACGCTCTGGACAAAGACTCTCATCTAGACGTCCTCATCTTCAATATTCAAATTGTCTGCATAACTGTAGAAGGCCAAAAGATGCTCTTCAATAATTATGTCTTCCTCTCCAGTAAATTTAGGCATATACTTTAGGTAATCTCTAGTAGGGAGATCATTCATTGGTTGAGGTAAGACTAGAGAGGCATATCTTCCAACCACTATGGCATCCATTATGTTCCTAGGAGGATTGGAAACTACCATAGGAATGATAGGTAGAGGAAAACTAGGAGGGGAAGGAGTTTGAACAGGGGAGACTGGAACTGAGCTTCTGAGAGGAAAGGGAAACAACAGAGGATTTGGAGAAAAGGATTCAGGGCTTGGGGGAAAAGAGGATTCCCTTCCCACAAAATCAGTAACTCTAACAGGAGGAGGAGTAATAAAAACTAGAGTGGGAAAATCTTCAGAGGTCTGGGATCTAGAACAAGGTACAACTTCAGGGGAGAGAGGAGTGACAAGGATTTCTCCCTCCAAATCCACACCAGGAGGGGAAAAATCAACAGGAACACTCCCAAAATTTAAACTTCGGGAAACTCCAACAGACGGTATAATAAGAGAAAGGAACACAGATATTGGAGTTTCTAAAGGATGAAAGTGAAAATTATAAAAAATGCTTGGTTCAGTAGAAGAAGTACCTTCTTGAAGGGCCTTTCCCTTTTTGACAATTTTCTCTAGGTCAGCGTCAGGTGTTGCTAAAGGCAGTTGTGGAGTAGACCTTGTGTGTCTGCCTCTAGAAGCCACAGCTAAAATAGTGGAGTCGCTAGTGGATTCACATCAATGGAGTCACCACAGTGGAGTCACCAAGTGCACAGTTGCAATATTTGATGTACTAAGTTATGTTGCACCTTCAGAACTAGTAAGCTTTGTCGTTCAATCCCAGGGAAAATATTCAATTTTGTCCCCGACAACGACACCAAAAATGTTAGCATCGAAAGTCACCTCTGGATTGCTACAGAGGTAAGCCTAATACCCATCAGTATTTGATGTCATAGGTTGGTTATAAAAAGGCCAAATGGGCGCAATCTCAAGAAAATATCATCTTAACTCAGAAAACTGGACTAATATGCACAAGCAGGTGAGGTCTTGGTTCAACTTCAGTCAATAGGTTGTATTAAAGGTGAGTAGGAGGAAGAATTTGGTAAGAAAAATGTAGAGGTCTATTGCAGACATCAGGTCTTCCAGCATCCCAAAGAGGAAATATTTGAACACAAGAACTTCTTGAATTTAAATCTCAAAGAAATTGAAAGGAATTATAACAACACTATAATCAAACTTTCATCATAATGCAGTCACAATAATCCAAGTGAATCAGTCAATCATGAACTCTTTCAACATCAAAGGTAAACAAGAGGGAGTAAGAAAGTTGACTTTCATTAAACAAGAAATCTCAGATTACAAAGCATAACCAGAGAACTAGAGTGTTCATTAAAACTTTACAAATTGGGAGCTTTGTTCTACCATTGACCATTACAAAATTAAAAATTGAGTATATATACTCAAAGAAAATTACTCCCCTATAGAAGCGTGTTCTGGTCACTGCATTCAATTTATGTGTTTGCATATTCTTCTATGAAGCTGCACTTGCATTCCTTTGCCAGACGCAAGATTAGATCAGTAAGGGCTTCACAAGAAAATTCATTGACAAGGGAACTTTTAGCTGACAGTTTGCCCTCCACGACCAGATTTTCGATGCTTCCATTTATGTGGTGAAACAAGGTTTCAACCACCTTCTCCATTTTCATTAACTACTTTTATGGGGATCAGGACAAGTCCTGAAACCCACGAATTCTCCAAGAAAGCTCACGACTCCTTCGAGTCAATTTTGGTGCCCTGAGGTCATGCATATTTTTCTCTATAACCAACTCGGGTGGCTGGATATTTTGCATAGCTCCTTTCCTTTGTCCCATGCGACCACGAGATGTGACCACTTACCCCATATGCAATCTCATTATTTCATATTTCGGGAGTGCTCACTCCCCTTGATTCCCAATGTTCCAATGCTTGAAATTGTGAAACGACCCTTATGGATCAACGGTCGGACCTACTTTGAATCCGACAGCCATGATCATTTCCTTGAACAAATTTAGCCACTCGTCACTTGAATGGGCACTTACCTTTCTTTTAGCCCCACTTCCATATGACCTTGGGCAGTGACCGTGAGCCTAATTCTTGGGCACGTCAGGATTTTTCATTTCGCAAACCCATGTTGCGTTCTATGCTCAGACCTCTGAGTCGCAAAATCATGACGCTTGGATTGGGTGCCACGCGTCCCCTTTGATCGGATGACCTAGATGACATCAAAATTTTGGGACATCGCGCTTTGCAAGTCTTCCAGACTCTTCCCTCTTACTTTCCTGACTCATGAAATTGCAAAACGATGATCCAATGGTCCAGCTCTCACCTTTGATAAACGACTACAATCTTTTTGTGATTTCGCATTTCAGGAGTTCTGATGACTCCGCTCCTTCACTACTCCATCTAGTGAAACCACGAAACAATGATCATGCACCACCTATCCCTCTCAGCACCAATGGATAGGATGGAGCTTGCGATTTCGGACCTCTGACACTATACTCCTCGCAATTGTATGATATCGACCATCTGATAGCCATCGATCTGATCTCCCTGATGGATCTCCACCATTGAAAAATGATCCTTCTCGCTCGCTTGAACTGAGACCACATTAGGACGCTCTAAGTGTTGCACTTGGTGCTCACGACCGTGGCCTGTGTAGTTTACTTGAATCACTGGCTGAGGGCTTGAAAAAAAAAGGATCAGTGACGGAAGCATAGAGAGAAGAGGTCGTCTTTAGGGAAAATATAAAATCTCAGGGCCAAAACCCCTTAGGAAAGACAACAAGGAAAAACAGGTCGATCAAACAGATGAAGGAAAACAAGAGGAAAACTACAAGCCGAGCAAAAATATTACGGTCAGGTCTGCAAAAAGAGGGGAAACAGGCAAAATTACAGACCTAAGAAGAAACCACAAACCCTTAAGGTTTTGACAAGTTTATGTGATAACACACTAGAATCTGACAGGCCCACCAATCAAACAATTTGTCATCAAAGGCCTCTTAGACCCTCCCTACACCATATATAGGCAATAAAGTTTCCCACCTGCAAAATGCTGAAAAGGAGGAAATATGGCCTCGTATTGTCTCCCTTGGGCTAAGGCTAGTGACTATCTCAAAGAAGAAAGTGCACAATACAGTCTCGAACCCAAAGTTCTTGTTCATCCTGCTGTGATAGTCAGTGAGTTGTTTCTTCATGCATGTAAGCATGGTAGTTCTCCAATAAAAAATAGTGGCGTCTAAGCTTTGAACAGAACAATGCATCTGTGCACGGGAGGCCTAGTGAAATGGTGTGGATATCGTGATCCGCCCAATCGTGAATAACACTATCCGGAGACTGAGGCTAGTAATCTTATGTATCGGCACTTGAGATCCTACTTTCTCATTTCCTGCCTCGAAGTACATACCAATATAGTCCTCTATGTTGTATGTCTCTAGAGGAAAGGTCCTCAAGTTGACCGGTTCCCCCCTCCTGGAGAGGTCAGTCAAAAGTTATATGTCCTTCGTCTTTGAAGTCAGTGACTGACCTTCCAGCATGAATGTCTCTACATGTGGATGCCAATACTCTATCAAATGGTTTAACATTATAGGTTGTGCCCTCATGAACAGACACTGGAATAAATTCCACATACCACGGTGTTTCAGCATGGTATCCCTAGGATCCTCCTCCACAAAGACATCTAATTCCTTATGTTCCCTTCCCCACCAATGGACATACATCCTGTTGCACAAAGTTTGGAGAGGATTAGCCCTTGTTTCATTTATTTTTAAGACAGTCGTGTATGTACATGGGATAAGTGTTACTTTTCCCACATACATATGTGGGTTGGGTGTGGGCAACCCGTGCACATGTAGGCCCAACCCTTTTACAGGGGCGTGCGCCTTCCAAACCATTATTTAAGAAAAATCGATGATTGCAAATGAAAAGAAAGGTGGTTTGTACTTACTTGGTCCAAGTGTGAGGGTCTTTCATCCATCGTAGCTCCTTGAATTCATGTTTTTAGGAAGAGGGTTTTTCACCTTTTTGGTTATTTTCCAAATTGCAATGGCTAAAATGAGCTTCCCACCTCTTTTTATAGATGATTTTGGCCCTTTTTTCCCTAATTTGGTCCCCTTTTTCCCTTTTCTTGGCTTGTTAGCTATTTGAGTTCCCTTTTGAGAGATCTTTGGGTCGTTCTAATGGACTTGTTCTTTTGGTTCAATGTTTTCTTGAGATGGTTTACACTTATATCATCCTATGGTGGAAGTCGTTTTTCAACATTTGCATATAATTTAGGTTTTCACCACCTTGCATTATGCATATTGTTGACTTTTCCACTTTTCCATAGGATCTATCCCACCGAAGTGTGACACAGAACCTTCTTTGTTGCTTTAGAAGTGTCGTAATTAGGTGGTAAAGCCTTCCTCTACATGGATTCCCTAGGTAGATCCTTTACTGTATTTTGGTGTCCATGCTGTGAGTTTTCTCCATAGGCTTGGGAGTCCTTTTAGACCCCTCGTGATTTCATTTTGAAGCCTCATTATTCTTCATCTTTTATGGCTCTTACTCGAGGGACTCCCCATGAGCGTAGTTTTTTGTCTTTCAGGCTCGTTTAAATTTTCAAAGAAACATCTAATGAGAGCTTATTTATTCTTTTTGATCTCGTCTGGATTACTTGAGAAAACAAGCCCCCATGGAGTCTTCTTTAAGCCCTTTTCATACTCTCTAAAATTGAAAATATTGTCGAGTGAACTTGTTTCCCTTCACGCTCGCCAAACTAAAATTTCAAGGCACATCTGTCTGGAAGTATTTTACCCATTTTTCGGTCCGGAAAGTTAATTTACAAATAAAGGTATGCCCTAGGAGATTTGGTTCGCTAGGAGAGTATTCACAAGCATAAGTTTAACCCTTTTTCGGGCCTGAGGGACTAAATTTTTGAAAAATGGACATTCTTCTTGGTTTTGTTTTATCTCTTTTTCGGGCCTTGGAGATCACTTACGAAAAAGGAACCCCCTCGGAGTCCATATTTAATCTCTTTTCAGACTCCCTAAATATGAAAAGATCATCGAGTGACCTTATTCCTTTCACACTTGTTAATTGGTCCAGAAAGAACATCTATTTGGCATAAATTTAACCCTTTTTATTTCCAATAGATTATCCAGGAAAAAGATATGCCTCAAGAGACCTGTCTCTCCAGGAGAGTTCTCCTAAGTTATATTTTATACTTTTTAGAGCTAAGGAAATGAAACTTAGAAAAAGGTTGTCATCCCATAATTAATCTCTTTTTAGACTCCTTAAAATTAAAAAGATAGCTGAGCGATCTTGTCTGTATCACACTCGTTAAAATGGTTTTGAAGAGACATTTTTTTAGTAAAAGTTTGACCCTTTTTTGAACCGACTAGACTAACTATGAAAAAGGAACACTTTGGAGTCGTCTTTTAGTATTTTTCAGACTCTCTAAATGTGAAACATCACCAAGCTTACCTTCTCTGGGCTCGTAAAACTTCACATGGAAGGAATCATGTTGTGTCATATTTAATCACATTGCATGTCTCATCCTTGTATCTTTGGCCTAATGTCGGCTTCATGTTGCTATTAAATGAAACTTTGAAGCATTCCTTAAATGAAATCCTTGTAGCACTCTTTTCCCTTGCGATCTGACACCTTGACCCATGGAGGAATTTTCTTGAGTGTCCTTATCCTGCACACATCTCCTTTCACCAAGCATCAATATGTTCCATGCGCTTGGAACTAGTTTGCTTGCCTGAGACACTCGTTCCTCCTTTATATCATAGCATTCTTTTATTATTTTTCAAGCTCGTTAAAACTTTAAAAAAGACAAAAAAAAAAATATTTCAAAAAGAGGGGATGGAATATACATTCTCTTTTTTTGGCAGCAAGATATTCGCCCTTGGAAAAAGCACATCCTTCCTTTTATTCTCCAAGCATTGGGATCTAGTATGACCTTAGGAAGTTGTTCTTACTACATAGAGATGTGTCCTCCTCTATTTGGTTACTCTTCCAAACATATGGATATTTTGTGGTGCCTCTTGTATCACAAACTTATGTCAATATTATGCTTCTTGAGTCTCATCATTTTGTCATGATTTTGTCCAAGGGAATTTTTATCCAACCTAAATTGGCCATTCTGTAGTTTATCTCTTGACTTTCATGAGTTGGCCATCCTAAAAGTCTAGTCGAGTTCAGATTCAAAATCAATGAATTTTTGTGGCTCATGATCGATATCCTCTAGTATTTCCCCGATAGAATGTCGAAGACCTCAGGGTAGTGTGTCTTACACTCCTATTGTACTCCTACCTGATATTTTGAAGATCTTGAAGTTGTTCCTTGATTTATGACATCCTCATATCCAACCACATGCGTCAATGATTCTTGAAGATGCATATTATATTGTACTTGTATATCTTCAAATGATTTTGAGATGTAGATCCGTTATGTATTTCTCATGGCTACACTTTATATAGACATTTATATGACATGGATATGTAGTGTACTCAATTAGAATCCATTCTTAGTTTATCCTGAGCATGGGTATCCCCACCTTAGAAATATTATCATTGTTTTTCATATGGAATTCTCCCAAACACTCGTCCTAGGCTCACTCGATTTTGTGCCTTCCCACTGGTAAATACATTGTAATGTATTTCGATCATCAGTTGTTCTTATGACCTCACACATTAGGGGGCATCTGTTATAGTCCAACAATTCCTTACCTATGCATACAAGACATTGGATTTTCCACTTACATACTTTGCCAAAATACTACTAAGGCTTCTTCTTAAAAAACCATTTTTTGGAAAATGTATACACCCTGCTAAACTAATATCCCACATACACACACATTTTTCATACTAGTTAGCACGCGTACATATGCAAGTTGCATACTAGTTAGCCCATATTTACCTCCAAAAATTGCAAAAAATATAAAATTGCAAGGAATTCAGCGTAGTTTATGGGATATTGATGGTTTCCTAACCATTTTACCCCTTGTAGCCCGCCCCCAAACCGAATAACCATATTTTTCTCATATAAAAGAGGTATTGGGGTGTCATTTGACAATACAAGCAAGAGAATAAGAAAACTCTGCCAAAATATTTTTTCCTTCTTAGCCCAAGTTTTTCATCCTATTCTGATTTTTGGCCTTAGCCTTCCCATCCATCCCTTTCACCTTATACAATCATTTCTCCTTCACTAAGTGATAAGTTGGTTGTGAGAAGAAAGTGTGGGATTGATGCACTTGGAGCCACAATAGAGGACCTTGGACCTAGTTCGTGAAGCGGTTGTTGAAAAGGTTGTAATCATTTTTGTCTTGAAACTTAATAAAATAGTTGGTCCTTGTCCAAAAATATTATATTTGTATGCTTTTATGGATTTATGCGTCCATGTCTATATATTAACATTGAAAGTGATAAGTAGAGATTGCATGTGTTGTAACATTAATTTCCTAAGTTTTTGCAGGTCATATTTGGGAGGAGACCCACAATATAGGAAGTTTCAAAGGAGAAAGAGGTCTACATCGAACACAAGGACTAAATATGCACCCATTGACCTTCGTTCCTCTCTATTTTCATTCAGTTTAGATATTTTGGGGGTAGCTTAAGGGTAGAACAATATTTTAATGGAATTCAACGCTCTGCCTGTACCTAGACCCAGTATAGGGGGATTTTCCCCATAACACATGTGCATCAACCATGCAACAACACCTGTACAAAAACAAGTGCATCAACCATGCACCAACACCTGTACAACAACAAGTGGATCAACCATGCACCAACACATGTACCATGTACCTCAACCATCAATTTTGTACATCAACCATCAACCATGTACATCATTCATCAATTGTGTACCAACACATGCATCAATGTATAAACCAAAACCTCAAGCATGCATAATAATCAACCAAGATCATATACCAAGTATATGCCTCAAGTATATTCCAATATCACAAATATGTGCCTCTAAGAATGAACCATAACAACCATATACAATGTACCAAGGATATGTCTCAAGCATAACACCAAAGCATGAAACTCAACCATATGCAAACATAAACCAAAAGGGGCCTCCAATATATTCCTTAAGCATGTGCCATACCATCCATGAAACAATTCTAATGAAATATCACATCAACCATGTATCAAACCCTCATTTTTATGCAGCCTCATCTTGTACCAATATATTCAACAATACAACTCAACCAAACTACCTCAAACATGTACCATATGACATGCTTCACACATGTATCACAAGATATTCCTTAAACCATGTACTAAAAAAGTACCAAAACTCTCAATATGTGCATCAAGAATAAACCATAATCTCCAAAATATCACCAAGCCATGCCACCAATATGAGTCATAACATTACCAAGATATAACCTTAACATGTACCATACCATCACGAAGATATAACCTTAAAAATATGCATATAGACATACCTTTAATCCTGTAGCAACATTGTTGCATAATCATCAAGACATGTACCATACCATGCAACAAATGGAACAATTCCAGTATGAAACTTCGATGCAGCTACCGAACTACCAACTTTCTACAGCTGCCAAATCACCTGCGGCTAATGAAACTTCTTCTTTTTGTAGCTACTGAAACCTGCAGCCACAAAACCACCCGCAACTACCGAAACTACCACTTTTTGTAGTTACTAAAACCTATGGCTACAGAACCTCCCACAACTACCAGAACTACCACTTTCTGTAGCTACTGAAACCTGCGACTATAGAACCACACATGGCTACATAACTGTTGAATTTATGTCGCTACCTAAACCTACATCTACAAAAATACCGCGGCTACACAACTATCAATTTTTTTTCTCTACCGAAACCTGCAACTATAGAACTACCACGGCTACAAAACTATCCACTTTATACAACTACCTAACATATGTCAATGAGTACCTGTCAATAACCCCTCACAAGATAGATAGTCAATGTGTTCATTAGGTGCTAATGGGAGTCTCTTGATCTCTTATTTATACTTCCCAAGTGCCTTCCTTTAGGGGCCATATTGTAATTGTTTTACCCATCTTCTTTCTTCTATGGATAACCCACCTTCTTGTTGCAACTACTTTACCCATAATTAGTAAACTCACAATTTCTTGTTGCAACTAATTTATTTTTAATTATTTTCTTATTGCAACAACTTCACCCATAATGAACTTCTAGTTGCAACCACATTGATTAGCAAACTTCTTGATGACTTTCTAGGAGCTTCTAGAATAATTGATTTCTTTGTTGACCTTCTAGGAACTTCTATATGATTCTTTGAGGGTCCTCCAACTTCACAAAACCATATATCCTCAATCATGAGGAACTACGTGGTGTACCATATATCAATGAAAATGGCATGATGCATATTATCCATCTATGATAGTATTACTTGAAAATACATTGATCTTCATGTCTTTATTTCTCGATCAACTGTGGGTTCCATGACCATACCTTCGGTGCTACATGTAGACTTCATGAAATCCACCCAACACATATGTTTACATCAACCACTCCATCAATGACAACTAACTATCCATATATTTCAACCACATCTCTAGGGCTTCTAGAAATCTCCAAGGGTTGACATCAATGACAACCAATTGTCCAAACCAACTGTCCAAAAATCTCCCCCTTTGGAATTGATGGAAACACTGATGGAAACAATCATGCTCCCCCTATGACCATTTCTCCTCATCAATGTTTCTCACTCTCCCCATTTGACATCAATGGAAAATGGTTTGTCTCCTTGGGGCTGCAACTCTGTCTGCATGCTTCTATTCTCTCTCTTTATTTCCATGCCTTTGTTCTTTATCTTCGCATGTTTCTCTCCTTATGTGACTTCCCCTAAAAGTCTACTTTCTCTGAACAACCCTTCTCTTTCTCTTCCTTTGACATCATGGGAAAAAGGATAACTCCCCCTATTGATATGTCTCCCCCTATCTGCATGCTTCTAATCTTTCGTTATGGATCTCTTTCTCTGATGATTTCTCTTCCCTTGACTTCTCTACAATATTTTTTGTAAATCAATGTAGGGATACATGTAAGTGTTTCCTTTCCTCTCTTCTAGTGCTTGTTAATTATCCATTGGTGCTTCCTCTTGTAACTCTTTGATATATATAAAAAGAATTAACAATTTCTTGACTTCAAATGATCCGTCATGACCATACTATTCAGGAATGTCCCTATGATGATATAACTTCTACTAAAGGTTTCTCTTTCCCTATTTTGTTGTGCCTTTCACTACTTTCCTTTCTATGACCAATTGATTTCAACTGGTTCCACTGATATACTACTATGCATTTTCTCTGACCCGTGTTTTCTGTACCTACTAATGATCTCATAAATTCACCTCTATCAATATGTCATAATTTTTCCATAACTATGATACTCAATTGTCCAAAATGTTGACCCATCTATCATTGTACTATCATGAAGGATTCACAGCTGCAACTAAATCAAATGTTTTCATTGATCTAATCTATCTACAAATCAAACTCTGCATGTCTGGAACAACCTGTATTGAAGATATCTCTCCCTAAAGGAATATAATCATAAATTGTTTCCTGTGTAACTGCCAACTGATATCTTCATGGGAATAATACTTCTCAGCTGATCAATTTTTTATTCATTACTTCCACTATTTGTCTTTGCAAATACTTCAACTTCTTCGAAATATGGTTCTATGATTTGTAGTAGCTACTACATTGACTCCCCCTATTCAATATTCATATTCACTGGGAGTTTCCAAGCCGAGTGGCTCAGAAAAATACTCACTTTGATTCTTCCTCTTCATTTGTAGACTCATCATCTTTTTGCACTCTCACTTCTTCCCTTTTTCATGTGGATTGATCTTTCACTACAATTCCTGAAAGTACAATCTCTTGGGCATGTTCTTTATTCACTTGTTCTTCTTTTCTTTCTCGCATTACTTAAAATCTTGTGATCTCTCAGACCTAGTCTTTATTCACCTATTCTTCTTATTTCTCATTTCTTCTCCAAACCTTCTTGTATCTAACATCTTCCTTTTTCCTGTGGATTTTTCTTGATCTCATACTATTTTCAATACTAAGAGTATGACTTATGGGTGTCTTTCATTCATCTACTCTTCTTTTACATGTTCTTTTTTTCTTTTACAAAATTTCTTATATCTAATAGAAGTATCCATCATGCTTCTACAATCTCGAGATATGTGACCATAATTGTGGAATTTGTAACATTCAATGTTATGTGGGGACACATAATCATTTATTGCTTGAACATTTCTTCCATAAGCCCTCCAATCTGCAATTTTATGTCCAAATTTAGTGTAATAAAAACAATGACCATAAAATAAATTAACATACCTGGGAGTAAATGATCTTCTTTGTGGTGCAGTCCTTATGAATTCCTACCTTAGATGATAATGATCATGATTGAAGTTTCTTTGTGGCTTGAATGTGGAGAATCTTCCTGAAGCTTCATCATATGACTCTTCATGACTTCTTTTGTTCACTTTTCTTCTTCAAGTTATATCTTCAAGAAAATGATTTCCTTTTCAAGTTTGGCTTCTTCTTGACCAAACTCTGCTTCAAGTTGATTTAGGTCCTCAGTTCTTTCCTTCAAATGATCTCTCAAAATATTTTCTCTTTTCTCCACTTCCTTTATTTCGGCTTCCAAGCATTGCTTCCTTTCTTAGTGCTTCTATTTAGGCTTCCAAACATTGCTTTTCTTCCATCAAACTTGTGTACATTTCTTCAATCCTTATGGCTTCTTCTAGATGAGCTTTTAATTTCATGATGACCTGGTGGGATTCTTTGTAACTTTCTTGTGATTTTTTCTTGACTATTTGTTTCTCGAGATACTTGATCTTATTTCTTTATTTTTTCAATTCTTCTAAAGAACTGATTAACTCTACTTCAAGGTCTACTATTCCTTCTTCACAATCTTCTTCTTCTGAATCTATCTCACGTGATGAGCATCTTTCTTCTTTTTTTGTTCTTTCACTTTCTTTAATAGGATCTGACTCTATGATGGAATATTCCTTGGAATAGAGATTATGTAGCTTATCCCAAAGTTCTTTGGTTGATGAACATTTTCCCACTTTCTCTCTTATCATATTAGGTAATCCGTCCCAAATGAAATCCATTTCTATTTTGTTTCTTCTTTTCAATTCTTTATTGATTGTAGTCTTTGGTTTATTTGTAGCAGTGTATCCTATAGCATTGGATTCCCAAACATCATATCCATGTGCCTTTAAAAATACTTTCGTTCTACTGCTCCATATCTCATAATCCAGACCGTTATGACCATTTAAAATTGGTACTCCATTCTCAGTGTAATCCATGATATTCCTTCCATTGGTTAAACTTATTCCATGAAGGACCTGCTCTGATACCAATTGTTGTAATACCGAGAGGGGGGGTGAATCATTATGGGAAATTTTACCACTATTAACCACAATATATATATGTTAACTTTATCAGCAATATATCATCAATATATCATCAATGTATAATGAGAATATAAACATAAGAAACATCACATCAACATCACATCAAATACACAATACACCAGAATTTATGTGGAAACCCAAATGGGAGAAAACCACATAATTATTTATTATATATCAAAGAATACAATCATAGGAAGAACAACCTTCCAAATTCTCCAGTTGCAATTGGAAGGAGGCTACAACCCCCTATTCTCAAGCTCCAACCTGAAGGAATCTACAACTCCCTGAATTCCCTGGCTCCAACTAGAAGGAGGCTACAACCCCCTGAGTTCTCCAGCACCAAACATAAGGAGGATATAACCCCATTTCTTTTTCCCCTTCATGTCACCCTAAAATATAAGTGTATATCAAGTTTCACTACCACAATTGTTATAGGAAAATCCCCCTGCGGACAAGTGAACTTCCTCTTGGATCCTAGACCCCTATAACCAAGATAGAAATGTGCTAATGTTGGACATTGACATTCCTTCTAATGAAGCTACACTAATCAAGGAAGAAGAATAAAGGAGTATAAATACCTTTAATGACGTTTTTCCTTGCTCGATCCAGGCTCATCTTGATTTCCAAGCTCTTAAGAAGGTTCTGCAATCCAATGAGCAACAACGACAAAAAATACTTCCTATTCTACCATGATTAGCTTCAAAATAGATCTATCAAAAGAAACAAGTTCATGAAACATACAGAAACTTGAAGGAAACAGGCCATGCACACACACACACACACACACACATATATATATATATATTAATGAAAACAAAGAAAAATGATTACAGTGGTAGATGCAGATGCAACAGCCTCACCAAGTTCTCTTTGTCCAAACCCTTTCTCAAAAGTTCCACGATCAGAATGACTATATTTTCACTGATTATTCTCCCTTATGAGATCATAATTTTGATGCCTTTCCCTCTTTCATCATGAGGAGGCCTCCTTATATAGTCTTTGAGAGGCCCAACCACCTTAGAGATTCTTGGGATAGGTTAAGGATATTTCTCCATCAGTTGTGGATCCTCCCTAAGATCTGGACTTGACCTCAGATTCGAATCAAACTGACTTCAAATATAAGGGGGATCTTCCCCTGATTTCCTCAATAGAACAATGCTCCCCTAGAATGGTGCACAAAGCATTGTAGTGCTCCCCCAAAGGAAGGAAAGGAGCACTAGTGCTCCCTGCTCATGGGTAGGGGAGCGCTTCCCTTCAGAAAATGATTTTCAAGCAGTCTTTCTCAAGTCAAAAACTTTGTACTCTTCGTCAAATGACATATCCTTCTTTTAACCAGTCTCTAAGGATGTATCAAGTGTTCCTGTGATGTCGTTCGAGATACAACATAGGTAAGATGACAATATGATATTTGCGACACTTGAAACATTTGTAGCCAAAGTGTGACACTTGCGACACTTGTAATGAGGAAAGTAGGTCATCATTTAAGTGAGTAATTTTGATGTGTAACAGATTGCCCCCCAAAGTGCGAAGTTAGAAGATGGAAATTGATGACTGAAGTACTTTGTAGACTTTTTCGAGCAAGGGTATGGACTCAAAGAACCTGGTCGAAGTTGTATACAACCATCAGACAAATGTTATGATATGTTTCAAACCCAAGGCAGGCATACCTATACTTGAGTGATAAATACTTCTAAGGTATGGTCGCCATAAGATACGTTGCAGATCCATAATTATATTGATAAAAAGGTATAGCCACCAAAGATACAACGTGGATCTATACTTCCATGACATGAACTGATCGTAGCCATGCAAAATACACAGTGGATCTACGAGATGACAAGACATAGCCACAAACCAATACAAAGTGGATCTATGTGACAGTATATGTATCAATATTCTCAAAAGAAACTTCATCGTAACCTGGGCAAAGTATATATCAAAGTGATCACTCAACCCAGGGTCTTATTACCAATCCCGATATAGTAGTAATCTAACCATGTGAATAGATGTCTTGATGTTGAACATGGTAGAAACCACTTGATTACCTGTCAATGAGGTAAACCGTTAACAAGTGTGAGGGAAATCACCATTGATGTCAATGATTCCCAAGGTACCCTAGTACATTCCAGCGAATGTGAATAAATGAGTTGAAGTCGAACATTCATGGAATCATCCGATCAGAGGTTGTAATATACCAGATATAAAAAATATGAAGAACAGAAATAAAATGCTAGAAATGGTAGAATAACAACAATATAACCAGAACAATCACCACAATAACACTAAAATGATATAAGAATAACAATGGAAATAGCACTTTGAGTCTGAGAGCAATGTTCATGGGCCTCTTAGAAAGGGAAACCTCCAATCAAGCAGAGCTCTATTACAATAATATCCAAGCTAGGGTTCTCATACCCTCGACTCCTATGTATACTAAATATGTTTATCAAAAGAAGCATCTAGAAGAAGATCCTTCTAGAAGTGGAAGCTTCTAGTAGGTCTTCTTACATTCGACTTATTCTATTTTATTGCAAGGCCTTATTAATATTGACCTTTATTACATTTGAATATATTGTTCTACCTATGTGCGAGTTAGGACCCTAACATGTCCACCCCCTTAAAAATAGCCTTGTCCTCAAGGCTTGAGATGTGGAAACTGCTATAGAATGGTAGTTGGTTCCCAAGTGGCATCTGTTGGAGTTGTATCTTTCCACTGGACTAACACTTCCTTGATGGTTCTCTAACGCAGGTGACGCTCACACTGGTCCAAAACTACTTGTGGTTGTATCCAAATGGATCCTTCTTCGTCTAACTCAGGAAGGTTGGTTTGAATTTGGCACTTAGTTCCAATCACCTTCTTTAAGCATGAAACATGAAAAACAGGATGTAGCTTAGAATGACCGGGCAAAGCTAACCGATAGGCCACATGTCCCACATGCTTGAGAATGGTATAAGGACCATAAAACTTGGGCACTATCTTTTGACAATGCTCGGCCTTGAGGGAATTTTGCTTGTAAGGTTGGAGTCGAAGAAACACCTGATCCCCTTCTACAAATTGACATTCAAAGCGACCTTGATCTGCTTGTTGCTTCATGTGATTTTTTGTCATGACCAAATTCTCTTTGAGGGTACAGAGAATATCCTCTCAAACTTTAACCGTTTGGTCAACCGCCTGGACCTTCGAGACACCCGATAAGTATGAGAGAAATGAAGGTGGATTTCTTCCATATACCGCTTCAAAAGGAGTCATGCATGTAGTTGTATGGTATGAATTGTTGTACCACCATTCAGATAGGGGTAACCATTGAGCCCACTGATTTTTCTTTTTCGAGGAAAAACACCTCACATATGTTTCCAAACACTTGTTGACAACTTATGTTTGACCATCAATCTGGAGATGATAAGTTGTGTTCAGATGCAATTGGGTGCCTTGTAGCTCGAACAGTTCTTGCCAGAAATTGCTGGTGAAAGTTCGGTCGCAATCATAAACAATAGAATGCGGCATGCCATGAAGCTTGAAGACCCGATCCATGAAAAGTTGAGCCACCATGGATGTTGTAAATGGAGGTTGAAGATCACATAAATGAGCATACTTGGAAAGGCGATCAACAACCACCATGATGACTGATTTATTTCGCGATTTGGGTAATCCTGTAATAAAATCAATAGAGATATCCCTCCAAATAGCAGGTGGAATCAGAAGCGGTTGTAGTGTGCCCAAAGATTTGACTGTTTCTCCCTTGTTGTGTTGACACACATCACATTTAGCGAAAAATTTATGAATGTCTTGTTTCATACCATCCCAAAAAAAAGAACGTTTGACCCTGTCATAGGTTTTGGTAAATCCAGAGTGCCTAGCTGTGGGTGTAGCATGGAGCTCAGAAAGTACCATGGATTTAAGTTTTGATTGTTTACTTAAATACAAACAACCTTTATATCGAAGCTCATCATGAAGCCAAGAGTACCCTAGGGAAGTTGAAGCATTGGACTGCAATTGTTGGATCAGATGCAAACTTTTGGGATCATGTATCCATTCCTAGAGAACATCTTGGAGCCAATCTGGTACAATGAAGGAAAGAGAAAAAATGGATCTGTAATATTCATATTTTCGGGAAAGTGCATCTACAACCACATTGTCTTTTCCTTTCTTGTAAATGATCTAATAATCATATCCAAAGAGCTTAGTCACCCATTTTTGTTGCTCCGGGGAGGAAATGCATTGTTAAAGAAAATGCTTGAGGCTTTGATGGTATCTCTTAATTTGGAAGTGTTGCCCCAATAGATAAGGGCGCCACAGATCAACGACATGAAAAATAGCCAACATTTCCTTTTCATAGATTGATTTTCCCAAATTTCTTTCAAATAGTTGCTTGCTGGTAAAGGCCAATGGCCGACCCTCTTGCATAAGGACAACACCAATTCCTTTCCCTGAAGCATCACATTCCAAGACAAAGGTCTTTGTGAAATCAGGAAGGGCCATGACTAGAGTGGTGCACATGGCCATCGTCAAGGTTTGAAAATCTTCAGCAACTGCTAGAGTCCAAGTGAAAGAGTTCTTTTTTAGGAGTGCAGTGATAGGTGTTGCAATATTTCCATAATTCTTAACAAACTTGCGATAATAACATGTTAAGCCCAGAAATCCATGCAATCTTTTGAGATTCTTTGGGTGAGGCCAGTCTTGCATAGCTTCAAGTTTTTTAGAATCCACCTCGACGTCGTCCTTTCCAACCAGATGACCCAAGTACTCGACTTCTGAGGTGCCAAAAGCACATTTAGACTGTTTTAAGAAAAGTTGGTGCTGAGAGAGTATATGGAGAATTCGATCCACATGAGCAAGATGGTTTGTCCATGTTTTTATATAGATGATGATATCCTCAAAGAAAACTAATACAAAATGATGGAGAAAAGGACGAAAGACATGATTCATGAGGCTTTGGAAGGTGGAGGGTGCATTACACAAGCCAAAGGGCATGACCAAAAACTCGTAGTGGTCCTCATGAGTTCTAAAGGAAGTCTTGGGAAGCTCTACCTCTTTCATACGTATCTGGTGGTAGCCAGAATGAAGATCAAGTTTAGTAAAGAACTGGGTGCCACTTAATTCATCCAAGAGGTCATCAATGACAGGAATGGGAAATTTTTCTTTAATGGTAAGTTTGTTGAGGGCATGGAATTCATGACACATTCACCAAGAACCTTCTTTCTTCAGGACCATGACCATTGGAGAAGAGTAGGGGCTTATACTAGGGAAGATAACGCTTTTGTTAAGGAGTTACTGGACCATTTTCTCAATTTCTTTTTTTTGGGAAAAGGGGTGACGATACAGACAGATTTTGGGAGGAAGGATTCCTGGTACAAGGGGAATGGAATGATCATGAACACCATGGGGAGGAGGGAGTCACTGGGGAGTGGAAAAGACCACTTAATGTTTAGAAATGATGGATTGGAGGTCTTGCGGCACCGAGGGTGTCTCTATTGCTTGTATGGCATGGATTTGGGAAATAACACTAGAATGACCTTTTTTGAGCAGTTTTTCCATGCGATGGGAACTAATGATCTCTGGTGAACTAGCAGTGATTCCTTGGAACTTATATTGTTGGCCCTCCTGGTCAAATTGCATGGTTAATTCATTAAAATCCATGAGAATGGGACCCAAAGTCCTTAGCCAGTCTACACCCAACACAATTTCATAACCGCCCATGTTGATAGCAAACATATGAGATTTTAGGTGGTAGTCACCAATTTGGAGACGCGCATTTTCACAACGCCATCCACATTTCATGGAGCCACCATTGGAAATCATGATTTGGAAATTATTGACTGCATGGATGTAGCAATGATTTTCTTAGGCAATGTGGCGATGAATAAAATTATGGGTGCTTCCACTATCAACCAAAATGATGACCTTCCTATGCTTGATGTAACCGATTAGATTAAGGGTTTGGGGAGTAGAGAAGCCAATGAGAGCATTAGGAAAATGACCGGTTCTACTTTGGGAGGGTCTGAGGGAGGGGTGATGTCAATGGTTTCAGGTGACTCAGACACAAGGGGAGTTTCAACCTCCTCTTCCGAAATATCCTCTTAGATGGCCATAAAAATATTTTGTTCCTTACACTTGTGGCCTGGGAAATACTTGTCATCACAATTATAACAAAGTCCTTTGAGTTGGCGTTCAACCATTTCAACCCTGGTCAATTTTTGGATCTTTAGTGGAGCGGAGAGAGTAGTGGGATTTACTGGTTTAGTGTGAGGGATAAAGGAGGGTTTCCGATGTTGAGAAGATACAACCTGTTGTGCTTCTTTATCTCTTTTAGTAGCTTCCAACCAACTCTAAGGCTGATCCATGAGGACATGGGACTGAATCTAATCCTTGAGGCCACTGATAAAACACTCTCAGAAAAAGGCAACAGACATGCCCTCTGTCCTAAAAGTCAGGTGCTCAAAAGAAGCTATAAAGTATTCCACATTTCATGATTGTTTCAACTTTGTCAAATAGCTAAAATGGTTGGTGTCAATGTCAAAGAATTCATAAATCTCTGCCACAAAGTGTGTCCAAGCAATATACCCTTGACGGAAAGTTTTTCTCCATTTCCACCATTGCCAACGTTCCTGATCTAGATGGAGAACACCATACTAGAGTTTGGCCAAGTCATATGTAATGTCGTATAGAGAGAAATAATGTTCCATTTGGGTTACCCAACTAGTGGGATCTGAGCCATCAAATTTAGTCACATCCACCCACGGAAGGCGCAGGTCACGTTGAAAGTGATGGTACTGAAAGTTATGGGAATGAGAGGAATTTTCAGCTTCAGTATGTGGAGGTGGGTCAAATAAAGGGTTATCTGTAGGGATATCCATCTTGGTGCAAAGCATCGAAAAGACAGATTCAATTTGGGTGGTCAAGTCTTGTTTGATTTCCTCCATTGAGGACTGCATGGTTGTATCGATGGCAACAACATTGGCACTTACGTGTTTCACTTCTTGTTGAGTCTCAATGAGATTAGATTGCAAGGTGGTGAAGCGAGCTTAAAATTCTTGGCTATGGCTATGGGCCATGATGACGAGCGAGCCGAAATGGAGCGGGAGGGGTCAAATATTTTCCGAAAAATGATATGTATGAGTGTGATAAGGGCGAAGAGATGAATCCAATGGAATAGGTCTCAAATAATGGTGAAATTTTTTCCAAACTGATCGATGGAGGTAACCAGATTGATCATTCCATCAACTATAAGTGGGTCGAGAGTAAGCTTGTGATAAGTAGTTGGAAGTTAAGGCTGGGAAACAATCATGTCTTCCAGTAATTTTGAGGCTTTTTCCATATGGGGGAAAAGGTGAGTTTCATGACTCCCTCCACATAACCGACATGGGAACTTGACTCTACTTTTATTCTTCCCATTGGTATCCTGACGAGTTGACGGGAGGTCATAGACATGTTTTTTAGAGTCTGATGACATGGGTTGGTGAGGGCATGTAGACCATGCTTCTACAACCGTGGATAGACCAGGGAAATCCTTAAGAAGATGGCTACCCTTACAAATCTTGCAAGGGTATTTGGGCTTACGGGTTGTTTGGGTTATCTGGGCATTATCAACACCCCTAGTATGATTATCAGTAACTGGTTCTTTTCCAACATGTCCGGCAATGGTTGGAAGTTTGGACCCTTGCTTATTTTTCTTCTTCTTATTCTTCCTTTTCTTCTTCTTCTTATCCACCGGGTTACTACCTTCAGATCTTTCACTCGACAAAGAAGATGAAACAGAAGAAGACCTTGTAAGTGAATAAGGTGAAGGATATCTTACTGGTGAATAAGGTGAAGGATCAACATGAGGTTGATGTTCTCGGGGGGAATTTCTTACAACCGAATCACTAGCTACATTCAGGATTACTTGAGTGGAAAACAACCATGTCGGTAATCCAATTGTGAGACCTGGAAGGCTCAAAGTAGCGATGTGAGGAGGACCAATGTTTTCATAAGACGGAAAAAAAAAGGTTCCCCTGGAAAAGGGGTTCCTTCATTGGTCATTCCAGAACTGACACCATTATAAACATATCCAACCTAGAGATTGTCAGGGAAAACAAACACTACATGCTAAAAATCTAGGAAGAAAACCTTCTCATAATGAACACACTAGTTCGTCATGAAATCCAACGTCGCAGGAACAATGTAAGAAGGGGATGAGATAGAACAGGTGGAAAATTTACGTTGACGACCTGCTTAACAGGCATACACCCTGGTGCAAGCTCCCACACATAATCGTGGGTGTACCCTCCAAGGATCCCGAGTGAGTTTGGCCAACGTCGATTCCAAGTACTGTGAAGACTTGGCCCTCCATAGTCACCTCGTTTAAAGACCCTAAATATTATGGCTACTAAGGTCACCAATTACTACAATGATTCATGGGGAAATAGTCGACAGTCTGATCCACGTGCAAAGGAAAGGTATCTAGCCCGAAATCAACTCGAAAGGCTTCCGCTCATCATTGTGGGTATACCTTCAAGCGACCCCCATAATACACACAATCTCTACACCAAGACCAAGAAAGAAGGGTGAGTAACTCTGACAGTCTCAATGCGACCTCAGGTTTGACCCTTGTGTGAGAAGGGCTTCCTAGGACAAAATGTAGTAAGTGGAATTTAACACTCCCTATCACAAGATACTATGTTTGTTTGCAACTTTTGAAAGTTATCTTTCACACCTATTCCAAAGCCCTACACCCTAAGCTAATGTAGTTTTGCTATCAAAAAATATATAAGTGTATGATAAATTTTAGTTTAGCGCTTGATTTTTAAGGTTGTTGTTTACTCAAGTTGAAAATGGCGTGGACTAAATGATGTTTTGACCGACTCTAAACCAAAAATGCCAAGAATTCAATACCAAAAATGCCAAAAACCATGCAATTTAGCTACTTCAAATGCAAACTAGTTTTACTACCCAAAATCAATAATGCATCTATCTTATTTGTTTGATTCTATTGTATAAACAAAGTAAATACAAGTCCTTTGATGCTCCACTACTTTCAATTAGAAGAAAGAGTCATATGCAGATGCAAAAGACACAAAGAGACAAAGGTTTCAAACAAAGCATGCACTCAAAGCAATGAGAACTAAAAGAAAACAAGTAGAAACTTGTTCTAAAAAGAACTCAATCAAGGATTCAACAACTGACACACATTCAAGGAGTGCAAAGAAGAATCCAAGAAAAGATAGAGAGGATTTGTTTGGGAAAAATTGTCAAAGATCAAATGGAATAGTGCATAGATCTCTGAATTTCCTTACAACAACTTTCACACAATCAGATAAATGAGAAATTCATAGATCGACTCCAAATATCAAAGAATAAGAGTGACTCAAAGCAAGGAAGAGAGATGTCAAATATCAAAACAAAACATCATAAAATATTAGAAATCAAATGGTTAGAGGTTAAACCAAAGACACACTAAGATAGTAACAATCCTGAGTAGATGAATCAACAAAAACTACACTCAGAGATGGATTCCCAAAGGAGTTTTTAGCATAAAAATACCAACGCTCTGGTGGCAAGGGTACTAGAGTGTTGAAATGCTTTTTGGGAGCCTTCAAGGGAGCACTAGCGCTCTAGATGTAAGGTCAAGGGAGCGCTAGCCTCTGAGAAAAAGATAAACTTGCCCAGAAATAAATAAATAAAACTCAAGAAAAATCTAAAATTCAGTGTGCATGGGATGAATCCAAAAGCCAACAACAAATCTAAGAACCATAAACATACAGTGAATAATATTTGAAGGTAAGAAAAGTCCAAGAACAATACCAAGGAAGGAAACCAAAACTGAAAGCTTCACTCCCCATTGGAGTCGCTAATTTGTGTTACAAGAAAATCCCCCTGCGGACAGGTGAACTTACTCTTGGATCCTAGACCCCTATAACCAAGACAGAAAGGTGATAATGTTGGACACTGACGTTCCTTATAATGAAGCTAAACTAATCAAGGAAGAAGAAGAAAGGAGTATAAATACCTTTAACGTCGTTTGTCCTTGCTCGATCCAGGATGATCTTTATCTCCAAGCTCTTCAGAAGGTCCTGCAATCCAATCAACAGCAATGAAAAAACATACTTCCTATTCTACCATGATTAGATTCAAAATAGATCTATAAAAAGAAACAAGTTCCCAAAAACATACACAAACTTGAAGCAAACAGGCCAAGCACACACACACACACACACACATATATATTAATTAAAACAAAACAAACTGCTTACAATTGTAGATGCAGATGAAACAACCTCACAAAGCTCTCTCTTTATTTATTTATTATTTATTTTTACAACTACGGAGCTATACTCTAGTCTAAAGAATATTTCTGTGATGAAATGCCCAAATTCTTAACCAGGAAGAAATGTGTAGTGATTTGGAAACCACAACACAGTTGTGTGGCAATAGATCTTGTCTGTTTTAATTTGTTTATGTTTCTATCCCCTAGGGTTAGGTATTTAAGGGTTCTACAGACAAGGGTTTGCCATGTGCTATAGCTCTCTGATATACGTGTGGGGTCCAACAGTAGTACTCGGCCCAATATCTCAGGGCACTAACTAAGAAGGCTAGATCGTGCCCTTAGCCATACTACTCGACTACCATAACATCAATGAAGACATTTTTCCCTCTCAAAGTTACAGGAAATTGAGGAAGGACTCCTAAGGGATGAATGGTTCTTTTGTTAAAAGCGAACAAAGTCTGGGTAACTGGCACAAGCTGAGGATAACCCAAAGCTTTCCAAGCAATAGAGGACAAAATACTAATGGATGAACCTTCATCTATCAGTGCATGAGGAACATCCCGACCACAAACATGTACTATAATCTTGAAAGGAATGTGAGAGGGAAGACGAGGTCCAGTTAGCATACCCCAATCAAAAAGGATGGCCTCATTACTTGGAGGGGGTTTTGCGGGAGAGGGAGGAATGCCTCCCAGCACGATAGATTTTGTATCAATGAGAAAAACGTGGGCATAATAGGATTTCTCTCTAACAGAAGAGTAGGATCGACTGATAAACACATCAAATCAACCACTTGGGTTTCATTCTCAAAGGGGAGAATGGGGTCGACAGCTGGAAATGGATCGACCGCTTGGGTTGCACTCTCTAACGGGACAGTGGGATTGACTAAGGATGGGATCAGATGGACCACTTTGTCAACTAGCCCAACTATGGATGTGACCATATTGACTACATGATCAACCACACTGACCGATGGAGGTACCTGATTGATCATTCCATTAACTATAAGTGGGTCGAGAATAATCTTGCGATAAGCAGCTGGAAGTTGAGGCTGGGAAACAATCATGTCTTCCAGTAATTTCGAGGCTTCGTCCATATGGGGGAAAAGGTGAGTTTGATGAAAACCTCCGCATAACCAACACGGGAACTTGACTCTACTTTTATTTTTCCCAATGGTGTCCTGACGAGTTAACGGGAGATCATCAATATGTTGTACAGAGGCTGACGACATGGATTGGCGAGGGCGTGTAGACTATGCTTCTACAACCGTGGATAGACCAGGCAAATCCTTAAGAAGATGGCTACCCTTACAAAGCCTACAAGGGTATTTAGTCTTATGGGTTGTTTGGGTGATCTGGGCATCATCAACACCCCCAGTACGATTATCAGTAACTGGTTGTTTTCCAACATTTCCAACAGTGGTTGGAAGTTTGGACCCTTGCTTATTTTTCTTCTTCTTATTCTTCCTTTTATTCTTCTTCTTATCCGTCGAATTACTAGCTTCAGAGCTTTCACTCGACGAAGAAGATGAAACAGAATAAGACCTTGCAAGTGAAGAAGGAGAAGGGGATCTTACTGCTAAAGAAGGTGAAGGATCAACATGAGGTTGATGTTCTTGGGGGGAAGTGTTTACAACCGAAGCACTAGCTGCATTCAGGATTACTTGAGTGGAAAACAACCATACCGGTAATCCAATTGTGAGACCTGGAAGGATCAAAGTAGCGATGTGAGGAGGACCAATGTTTTCGTAAGAAGGAAAAACAAAAGGTTCCACTGGAAAAGGGTTTCCTTCATTGGTCATTCCAGAACTGGCACCATTAAAAATAGATCCAACCTAGAGTCTTCTAGGGAAAACAAACAACACACGCTAAAAATCTAGGAAGAAAGCAAGAAAAGAAAACCTTCTCACAATGAACACACTAGTTGGTGATGAAATCCAACGTCGCGAGAACAATGTAAGAAGGAGATGAGATAGATCGGGTGGAAACATTACATTGACGACCTGCTCAATGGACTTACACCCTGGTGCAAGCTCACACACAGAATCATGGGTATACCCTCCAAGGAGCTCGAGTGTGTTTGGAAAATGTCGATCCTAGGTACTTTGAAGACTTGCCCCTCCACAACCATCTCATGTAAAGACCCTAAATATTATGGCTACTAAGGTCACCAATTACTACAGTGATTCATGGGGAATCAGTCGACAGCCCGATCCACGTGCAAAGGCAGGTTATCTAGCCCGAAATCAACTCGAAATGCTTCCACTCATCATTGTGGGTATACCTTCAAGCGACCCCCATAATACGTGCAATCTCTACACCAAGACCAAGAAAGAAAGGTGAGTAACTCTGTCAGTCTCAATGTGATCTCAGGTTTGACCCTTGTGTGAGAAGGGCTTCCCAGGACAAAATGCAGTAAGTGGAATTTAACACTCCCTATCACAAGATACTATGTTTGTTTGCATCTTTGGAAAGTTATATTTCACACCTATTCCAAAGCCCTATACCCTAAGCTAATGTATTCTTTCTACCATAAAATATAAAAGTGTCTGATAAATTTTAGTTTAGCACTTGATTTTTAAGGATGTCATTTCCTCAAGTGGAAAATGGCGTGGACTAAATAATGTCTTGATCGACTCTAAACAATGAAAAGAAATGAGAATGCAAATATTTCACTTCAATGAAAGCTATATTATGAGAAGGAGAAAAATGTTATCATTCATAGATGCACAATGTCCCAAAATTTAATTAAACTCATAAATGTCAAGATCTCGGCCATGAGGGGGAAATTTTTTAAGAATTCAATACCAAAAAATGCCAAAAACCATGTAATTTCGCTACTTCAAATGAAATCTAGTTTCACTACCCAAACGCAAGAATGCATATATCTTATTTGTTTGATTCTATTGTATAAAGAAATTAAATACAAGTCCTTTGATGCTCCACTACTTTCAATCAGAAGAAAGAGTCATATGCAGATGCAAAAGACACAAAGTGACAAAGGTTTCAAACAAAGCATGCACTCAAAGCAATGAGAACTGAAGAAAACAAGTAAAAACTTGTTCTAACAAGAATTCAATCAAGGATTAAACAACTAACACACATTCGAGTGCAAAGAAGAATCCAAGAAAATATAGAGAGGAATTGTTTGGGAAAAATGACCTCAAAGTGCATAGATCTCTGAATTTCCTTACAACAACTTTCACACAATCAGATAAATGACTCCAAATATCAAACAAGAAGAGTGAATCAAAGCAAGGAAGAGAGATGTCAAAAATCGAGACAAAACATCATAAATTCTTAGAAATCAAATGGTTGGAGGCTAAACCAAAGAAACATTGAGATAGTAACAGTCCTGAGCAGATGAATCAGCAAAAGATACAATCAGAGATGGCTTCCCAAAGGATTTTTTAGCAAAAAAAGACCAGCGCTCTGGTGGAAAGGGCACCAAAGCATTGCAGCGCTCTATGGGAAACTTCAAGGGAGTGCTAGCACTCTATATGTAAGGAAAAGGGAGTGCTAGCCTCTGAGAAAAAGATAAACTTGCCCAGAAATAAATAAATAAAAACTCAAGAAAAATCTGAAATTCAGTGTGTATGGGATGAATACAAAAGCCAATAACACATATAAGAACTATAAACATACAGTGAACAAGATATGAAGGTAACCAAAGGCCAAGAACAAGACCAAGGAAGGAAACCAAAACCGAAATCTTCGCTCCCCAGTGGATTCGCCAATTTATGTTACAGGAAAATCCCTCTACAGACAGGTGAACTTCCTCTTGGATCCTATACCCTTATAACCAAGACAGAAAGGTGCTAATGTTGGACACTTCCATTCCTTCTAACGAATTTAAACTAGTCATGGAAGAAGAAGAAAGGAGTATAAATACCTTTAAAGACGTTTTTCCTTGCTCGATCCAGGCTGATCTTGATCTCCAAGCTCTTCAGAAGGTCCTGCAATCCAATGAGCAACTACGACAAAACATACTTCCTATTCTACCATGATTAGCTTCAAAATAGATCTATCAAAAGAAAAAAGTTCATGAAACATACACAAACTTGAAGGAAACAGGTCAAGCACACACACACACATACATATATATTAATTAAAACAAAGCAAAGTGATTACAATTGTAGATCCAGATGCAACAACCTCACCAAGCTCTCTTTTTTTTTTTTACACCTGCAGAGTTATACACTAGTCTAAAGAATACTGCAGTGATGAAATGACCAAATTCTTAACCAAGAAGAAATGTGTAGTGATTTGGCAACCCGAACACAGTTGCACAACAATAGATCTTGTCTGTTTTAATTTGTTTATGCTTCTATCCCAACTATAGATGCAAATGCAGCAGCCTCACCAAGATCTCTCTTTTTTTTTTTTTTACACAAGCAGAGTTATACTCCAGTCTAAAGAATACTGCAGTGATGAAATGCCCGAATTCTTAACCAGGAAGAAATGTGTAGTGCTTTAGAAACCCGAACATAGTTGTGCGACAATAGATATTGTTTGTTTTAATTTGTTTATGTTTCTGTCCCCTAGGGTTAGGTATTCAAGGGTTGTATAGACAAGGGTTTGCCTTGTTCTATAGCTCTTCGATATATGTGCGGGGTCCAATAGTAGTACTCGGCCCAATATCTGAGGGCACTAACTAAGGAGGGTAGACCTTGCCCTTATCCATACTACCCGACTACCCAGGTACTATAGAGTATCTTCCCGAGTATTGTTCTCGGTGGCACTATAGTAGTCAGGCAACTGATCGATTTATCTAAAGAGGGTTTCAGGATATCTAGGTCGATCCGTACATAGGTGTTGTCTGATGCACTACCACTCGAAGGGGTACCAACAGGGGTTACAAGGGTGGCATACAGATGTGCGCTTAAGTACCACTTGTATTTTCTGCATGTATGAATCCCTCAACTGCGTGTTTATGTGCATAACAACAGATCTATGCCACTTAAAGACGTCAGAATACATCTCTACCATGAAAAAAAAATTAACCCACGATTTCTGCCAAGGAAAGTGCTATGATACCACTTGTAATATACCAGATAATAAAAGTATGTAGAACAGAAATAAAATGCTAGAAATGGCAGAATAACAACAATATAACCAGAAAAATCACCACAATAACACTGAAATGATATAAGAATAACAACAGAAATAACACTTTCATTCTAAGAGAAATGTTCACGGGCCTCTTCGAGGGGGAAACCTCTAGTCGAGCATAGCTCTATTACAATAATATCCAAGCTAGGGTTCTCATACCCTCGACTCCTATTTATAATAAATATGTCTATCAAAAGAAGCATCTAGAGGAAAATACTTCTAGAAGAGGAAGCTTCTATTAGTTCTTCTTACATTCAACTTATTCTATTTTATTGCAAGGCCTTATTAATATTGACCTTTATTACATCTGAATATATTGTTCTACCTATGTGCACATTAGGACCCTAACAGAGGTCAATGATGTAAACCTACTGTCAGAAGCGAGGAGGCCTACCATTGAGGCATGTAGGTCCCAAAGTAGTAACTAGTTTCTAGGTCTAGTTCCCGGATAATGTGTTGAAGTCGACAAGAATAGATTCGTCGAAGGAGGGCCTTGATGTATCCCCCATCAACGACAAAAAACTAACATAGATATATAAGGTGGTGAATCAGATGAGAACGGATTGGCACGAGTGTTGAAATAGGAACTTTTTGATGGTTGACTCTCGAGGTAGATACTTCCCTTGAACAATGAGGCACAACAGCAAAAACATGACATGGACCAAAACATGATGATGCAGTGGATACTATGATTTTCATCGGGTTACCCAAAGGAGTAAAGAAACTCAAAGGATTGGTTCAGTGCAGAGGTTAAGTGGATTAAAATGTATGCAAATCAAGAGTGTCTTGTTCAAGGCAGACCGTAAGAGTGACCTGTGATGTTTTCAAAAAAAAAATTGCTTGCTTCCTTCAAATTTATCCCCCATCTAGATAGACAAGTACCCCTTTTTAATTTAACGAGCTCGAGGAGGGTAACACATGCTTGATATAAATCACCTTCAGTAAGTCCCTCTTCCTTTGTTTAACGAACTGGAAGAGGTAAGTGTTCAATCCCATATTGGCCCTTCAATGTATGATTTTTAATGAGTCCAGAGAAGGTAAACTCATGATTTTTCATGTTTAGAGAGTCTGAAAATAACTTAAAGACGACTCCAGGGTTGTCCTTTTTCGTAATGTTAGTCTCGTGAGGCCGAAAAAGAGATAAATTATCTCTCGAAAGATTCCCTTTCAAACCTTTTAAAGAGTGGGAAAGGAAGCAAGATCACTCGACAATATTTTCATGTTTAGCAAGTCTGAAAATAGCTTAAAGACGACTCCAGGGGGTTCCCTTTTCCTGTATCCATGCGATTCTGAAAAAGAGATAAAATTTTACTCAGTTGCGTTCTCATGTCGTTTCGAGCGCGAGAAGGAACTAATACCATGCTCGGTATTGGTTTCATTTTTACACAAGCTTGAAACAAAATTAAAGTATGCTTGTAAATTCCCAACGTAATATCCAAAGGTTGGGATACCCATGGATGGTTGGTATTCTTACCCCAGCTTGAAAAGCTAGCGGCATAACTCCAGAATGATAATTAAAGGTTGGAGACATGCCCCCCAAGCTTTAATATATTCACTGACTTTGAGGTTATCACCAATTTATGTACTAGATGGAGAAAAAGGATAAGGGTGAATGAAATGAAGGTTCAAATACGAGACCTAACGAAAGACTCAACTTGGTATGAGAGGTCACTGTTTCATTTTTTAATGAGCTTGACATAGGAAAAGAACTATGCTCAGGGCTCCGGGTTGAATCCCCAAATTTTTGTTTCATTTTTTAACGAGCTTTCTATAGAGAGGAAAATTATGCTCGTGACCTTTGTTTCATTTTTTAACAAGCTTTCCAAAGAGAGGGAAAACCATGCTCATGACCTCTTATTTCATTATTTAACAAGATTTCCATAGAGAAGTAAAAACTATGCTCAAAGATTCTTCTTGATCATGGCTTCCAAGAGGATAATACTCTGGAAGGAATACATGTCAAGGGACAAACGTCGATCATGGCTTCCAAGATATATTCGCTAGATGGAAGAAAATCACTCTGGAAGGAATACATGTCGACAACCTCAATAAGGGTAGCGAGATCTAGCTCTAATAGACCTATCGAAGAGATCACCATGTCAACTAATGGATCTAAGTCACAAAAGGTTGAGCTTACAGTGAGAGGCGTGTCTTCATCGGTAGGTGAAGGCATGGAAGATAATGCCACATAATTGACCTGTGGCGAGGGAGATATTGTCTGCATATAAGAATAGTTTAGGGAGGTCATTGGGTTGGTAATCAAGTCAATACCAATGCGCAAAAGTTTATCAATAGCCACAATTCTTCCATCATGAGGTAAAGATATCAGATGAAAAAAAGAGGACACAATATATTTTATAGAATAGACATAATCTCGCCCAAGGAGTAAATCGAAATCCAAGAGGTCCTAGACTACCATAACATCAATGAAGACATTTTTCCCTCCCAAAGTTATAGGAAACTGAGGAAGGACTCCTAAAAGGTGATTGGTTCTTCTGTTAAAATAGAACAGAGTCTGGGTAATTGGCACAAGCTGAGGATAACCCAAAGCTTTCCAAGCAATAGAGGACAAAATACTAACGGATGAACCTTCATCTATTAGCACATGAGGAATGTCCCGACCACAAACCTGTACTGTAATATTGAAAGGAATGTGAGAGGGAATATGAGGTCCAGTTAGCATACCCCAATTAAAAAGGATGGTCTCATTGCTTGGAGGAGGTTTCGCAGGAGAGGGAGGAATGCCCCCCGGCATGGTAGATTCTGTATCAATGAGAAAAACATGGGCAGAATCGCATTTATTCTCTACCGGGAGAGTAGAATCGACTGATAATCACATCAAATCAACCACTTGGGTGTCATTCTCAAAGGGGAGAATGGGGTCGGCAGTTGGAAATGGATCAACCTCTTGGGTTGCACTCTCTAAAGGGAGAGTAGTATTGACCAAGGATGGGATTGGATCGACCACTTTGTCAACTGGCCCAACTATGGATGTGACCATATTGACTACATGATCAACCGAACTGACTGATGGAGGTATCGGATTGATCATTCCATCAACTATAAGTGGGTCGAGAGTAAGCTCGTGATAAGCATCTAGAATTTGAGGCTGTGAAATAGTCATGTCTTCAATTAATTTCAAGGCTTCATCCATATGGGGGAAAAGGTGAGTTAGATGACTTCCTCCGCATTACCGACATGGGAACTTGACTCTACTTTTCTTCTTCCCATTGGTATCCTAACGAGTTGATGGGAGGTCATCAACATGTTTTTCAGAGGCTGACAACATGGGTTGGCGAGGGTGTGTATACCATGCTTCTACAATCGTGGATAGACCAGGGAAATCCTTAAGAATATGGCTACAATTAAAAATCTTGCAAGGGTATTTGGGCTTACTGGTTGTTTGGGTTATCTCGGTATCATCAACACCCCCAGTACAATTATCAGTAACTGGTTGTTTTCCAAAGTGTCCGACAGTGATTGGAAGTTTGGACCCTTGCTTATTTTTCTTCTTCTTATTCTTCTTCTTCTTATCCATCAGGTCACTAGCTTCAGAGCTTTCACTCAAGGAAGAAGATGAAATGGAAGAAGACCTTGCAAGTGAAGAAGGCGAAGGAGATCTTACTAGTGAAAGTTAAAGGATCAACATGAGGTTGATGTTCTTGCAGGGAAGTGCTTACAACCGAAGAACTAACTACATTCCAGATTACCTGAGTGGAAAACAACCATATCGATAATCCAATTGTGAGACCTGGAAGGCTCAAAGTAGTGATGTGAGGAGGACCAATGTTTCCATAAGAAGGAAAAACAAAAGGTTCCCCTGGAAAAGTGGTTCCTTCATTGTTCGTTCTAGAACTGATGCCATTAAAAACAGATCCAACCTAGAGTCTGCTAGGGAAAACAAACAACACATGCTAAAACTCTAGGAATCAAACAAGAAAAACAAACCTTCTAACAATGAACACACTAGTTTGTGATGAAATCCAACATCGCAGGAACAATGTCATAAGGGAATGAGAAAGAGCGGCTGGAAAAGTTACGTTGATGACCTGCTTAACGGACTTGCACCCTGGTGAAAGCTCCCATACATAATCGTGGGTATACCCTCCAAGGAGACTGAGTGAGTTTGGCCAACGTCGATTCTAGGTACTGTGAAGACTTTCCCCTCCACAGTCACCTCATGTAAATACCCTAAATATTATGGCTACTAAGGTCACCAATTACTACAGTGATTCATGGGGAAACAATCGACAGTTTGATCCAGGTGCAAAGGCAGGGTATCTAGCCCAAAATCAACTCAAAAGGCTTCCACTCATCATTGTGGTTATACCTTCAAGCGACCCCCATAATATGCACAATCTCTACACCAAGACCAACAAAGCAGGGTGAGTAAATTTGTTAGTCTCAATGCGACCTCAGGTTTGACCCTTGTGTGAGAAGAGCTTCCGAGGACAAAATGTAGTAAGTGGAATTTAACACTCCCTATCACAAGATACTATGTTTGTTTGCATCTTTGGAAAGTTATCTTTCACACCTATTCCAAATCCCTACACCCTAAGCTAATGTAGGTTTGCTACCATAAAATATAAAAGTGTCTAATAAATTTTAGTTTAGCGCTTGATTTTTAAGGCTGTTGTTTACTCAAGTGGAAAATGGCATGAACTAAATGATGTTTTGATCGACTCTAAACAATGCAAAGAAATGAGAATGAAAATATTTCACTTCGATGAAAGATATATTACGAGAAGGAGAAAAATTTTACCATTCCGAGATGCACAATGTCCCTAAATTTAATTAAACTCATAAATGTCAAAATCTCGGCCATGAGGGAGAAAGTTTTTAAGAATTCAATACCAAAAAATGCCAAAAACCATGCAATTTTGCTACTTCAAATGCAATCTAGTTTCACTACCCAAAAGCAAGAATGCATATATCTCATTTGTTTGATTCTATTGTATAAATAAAGTAAATACAATTCCTTTGATGCTTCACTACTTTCAATCAGAAGAAAGAGTCATATGCATATGCAAAAGACACAAAGCGACAAAGGTTTGAAACAAATTATGCACTCAAAGCGTTGAGAAATGAAACAAAACAAGTAGAAACTTATTCTAACAAGAACTCAATCAAGGATTCAAAAACTGGCACACATTCAAGGAGGGCAAAGAAGAATCCAAGAAAATATAGAGAGGAATTGTTTAGGAAAAATGACCTCAAAGATCAAATGGAATAGTGCATAGATCTTTGAATTTCCTTACAACAACTTTCACACAATCAGATAAATAAGAAAGCAGTAGATCGACTCCAAATCTCAAACAAGAAGAGTAACTCAAAGCAAGGAAGAGAGATGTCAAAAATCAAAACAAAACATCATAAATTATTAGAAATAAAATGGTTGGAGGCTAAACCAAAGACACATTGAGATAGTAACAGTCCTGAGTAGATGAATCAACAAAAACTACACTCAGAGATGGATTCCCAAAGGATGTTTTATTAGAAAAAGACCAGTGCTCTGGTGACAAGGGCACGAGAGTGTTGCAGCGCTCTGTGGGAGATTGTAATGGAGAAATAACACTTTATATGTAAGGGCATGGGAGTGCTAGCCTCTGAGAAAAAGAGAAACTTGCCTAGAAATAAATAAATAAAAACTCAAGAAAAATCTGAAATTCAGTGTGTATGGGATGAATCCAAAAGCCAACAACACATTTAAGAACCAGAAACATACATTGAATAAGCTCTGAAGGTAATAAAATGCCAATAACAATACCAAGGAAGGAAACCAAAACTGAAAGCTTCGCTCCATAGTAGAGTCACCAATTTTTGTTACAGGAAAATCCCCCTGCAGACAGGTGACCTTCCTCTTGGATACTAAACCCCTATAACCAAGACAGAAAGTTGCTAATGTCGGACACTAGAATTCCTTCTAACAAAGATAAATTAGTCAATGAAGAAGAAGAAAGGAGTATAAATACCTTTAACGACGTTTTTCCTTGCTCGATCTAGGATGATCTTGATCTCCAAGCTCTTTAGAAGGTCCTGCAATCCAATGAGTAGAAACGACAAAACATACTTCATATTATACCATGATTAGATTCAAAATAGATCTATCAAAAGAAACAAGTTCATGAAACATACACAAACTTGAAGGAAACATGTCAAGCACACACACACACACACACACACACACACACACACACACACACACACAAACACACACACACACACATATATATATAAATAAATAAATAAAATTGCTTACAACTGTAGATGCAGATGCAGCAACCTCACCAAGCTCTCCTTTTTTTACACCTGCGGAGTTATACTCCGGTCTAAAGAATAATGCAGTGATGAAATTCCCAAATGTTTAACCAGGAAGAAATGTGTAGTGATTTGGCAACCTGGACATAGTTTCCCAGCAATAGATCTTGTATGTTTTAATTTGTTTATGTTTTTGTCCCCCAGGGTTAGGTATTCAAGGGTTCTACAAACAAGGGTTTTCCCTTTGCTATACCTCTCTGATATACGTGCGGGGTCCAATAGTAGTACTCAGCCCAATATCTCGGGGCACTAACTAAGGAGGCTAGACCATGCCCTTAGTCATACTACCCAGGTACTAGAGATTATATTCCTAAGTGTTGTTCTTGGTGGCACTATAACAATTAGGCGGTCGATTGGTTTATCTAGAGAGGGCTTTAGGAAATCTAGGCCGATCTGTACATAGGTGTTGTTCGATGTGCTACCACTCGAAGGGGTACCAACAGGGGTTACAAGGGTGGCCAACAGATGTGCGCTTAAGTACCACTTGTATTTCCTGCATGTATGAATCCCTCGACCGCGGGTTTATGCGTGTAACGACAGATATCTGTGGCTTAAAGATGTCGAAATATGTCTCTACCCTGGAAAACAATTTAAACCACAATTTTTGCCGAGAAAAGTGCTCTGATACCACTTGTAATATACCAGATATAAAAAGTATGCAAAATAGAAATAAAATGCTAGAAATGGAAAAATAATAGCAATATAACCAGAACAATCACCACAATAACACTAAAATGGTATAAGAATAACAACAGAAATAGCACTTTGATTCTGAGAGCAATGTTCACGGGCCTCTTCGAGGGGGAAATCTCCAGTCGAGCAGATCTCTATTACAATAATATCCAAGCTAGGGTTCTCATACCCTCGACTCCTATTTATACTAAATATGTCTATCAAAAGAAACATCTAGAGGAATATCCTTCTAGAAGTGAAAGCTTTTATTAGGTCTTCTTACATTCAACTTATTCTATTTTATTGCAAGGCCTTATTAATATTGACCTTTATTACATCTGTATATATTGTTCTACCTATGTGTGGGTTAGGACCCTAACAGACGTCAATGATGTAAACCTATTGTCAGAAGCGAGGAGGCCTGCCATTGAGGCATGTAGGTCCCAAGGTACTAACTGGTTTCTAGGTCTAGTTCTCGGATAATGTGTTCAAGTTGACAGAAACAGACTCGTTGAAGAAGGGCCTTGATGTATCCCCTATCAATGAAACGAAACTGACATATATATATAACGTGGTGAATCAGATGAGAATGGACTAACACGGGTGTTGAAACAGGAAATTTGTGATGGTTAACTCTCAAGGCAGATACTTCCCTTGAACACTGAGGCACAACAACAAAAACATGGCATGGACCAAAACATGATGATGCATTGGATACTATGACTTTCTTCGGGTGACCCAAAGGAGTAAATAAATTCAGAGGATTGGTTCAGTGAAGAGGTTCAATGGATTAAAATGTATGCAAAGACAAAAGTGTCATGTTCAAGGGCGACCGTAAGAGTAACCTGTGATGTTTTCAAAAACTGCTTGGCTTGCTTCCTTCAAATTTTTCCCCCATCCAAATAGACGAGTACCTCTTTTTAATTTAAATTTCTCGAGGAGGCTATGACATGCTCGATATTAATCACCTTCGGTAAGTCCCTCTTCCTTTGTTTAATGAAGTAGAAGAATAAATGGTTCGGTCCCATATGGGCCCTTCAATGTATGATTTTTTAACGAGTCCAGATAAGGTAAACTTGGTGATTTTTCATGTTTAGAGAGTCTGAAAATAACTTAAAGATGACTCCAGAATTGTCCTTATTCATAATGTTAGTCTCACAAGGCCGAAAAAGAGATAAATTATCACTCGAAAGACGCCCTTTCAAACCGTTTAGAGAGTGGGAAAGGAAGCAATATCACTCGACAATATTTTCATGTTTAGAGAGTCTGAAAAGAGCTTAAAAATGACTCCAGGGGGTTCCTTTTTCATGTATCCATGCGAGTCCGAAAAATAGATAAAATTTTACTCGATTGTGTTCTCATGTTGTTTCGAGCACAAGAAGGAGCTAAGACCATGCTCAGTATTGGTTTCATTTTTACACAAACTTGAAACAAAATTAATGTATGATTGTAAATTCCCAACGTAATCTCCAAAGGTTGGGATACCCATGGATGGTTGGTATTCTTCCCCCAGCTTGAAAAGATAGCGGCATAACTCCAGAATGATCATCAAAGGCTGGAGAAATGCCCCCCAAGCTTCAATTCATTCACTGACTTTGATTTTGTCACCAATTTTTGTACTAGATGGAGAAAAAGGATAAGGGTGAATGAAATGAAGGTTCAAATACGAGACCTAATGAAAGACTCGACTTGGTATGAGAGGTGATTGTTTCATTTTTTAATGAGCTTAACACAGGAAAAGAACTATGCTCAGGGCTCTGGGTTGAATCCTCAGATTTATGTTTCATTTTTCAATGAGCTTGCTACAGAGAGGAAAGTTATGCTTGTGACCTTTGTTTCATTTTTTAACGAGCTTTCCACAGAGAAGGAAAACCATGCTCGTGACCTCTTATTTCATTGTTTAACGATCTTTCCATAGAGAAGTAAAAACTATGCTCGAAGATTATGCTTGATCATGGCTTCCAAGAGGATAATACTTTGGAAGGAATACATGTCAAGGGACAAATGTCGATCATGGCTTCCAAGAGATCTTCGCTAGATGGAAGAAAATCACTCTGGAAGGAATACATGTCGAAGACCTCGATAAGGGTAGGGAGGTCTGGCTCTAATAGACCTATCGAACAGATCACCATGTCAACTACCAGATCTAAGTCACAAAAGGTTGAGCTTACAGTGAGAGGCTCATCTTCATCGGTAGGTGAATGCATGGGAGATAACACCACATAATTTACCTATGGCGAGGGTGATATTGTCTGCATATAAGAACCATTTAGGGAATTCATTGGGTTGGTAATCAAGTCAATACCAATGCACGAAAGTTGATCAATAGCCATAATTATTCCATCATGAGGGAAAGATATCAGACGAAAAAAAGTGGACACAATAGCTTTCATAGCATAGAAATAATCTCACCAAAGGAGTAAATCGAAATCCAAGGGGTCTTGAACTACCATAACATCAATGAAGACATTTTTCCCTCCCAAAGTTATAAGAAACTGAGGAAGGACTCCTAAAGGGTGATTGGTTCTTCTATTAAAATCGAGCATAGCCTGGGTAACCAACACAATCTAAGGATAACCCAAAGCTTTCCAAGCAATAGAGGACAAAATACTAACGGATGAACCTTCATCTATCAGTGCATGAGGAATGTCCCGACCAAAAATATGTACTGTAATCTTGAAAGGAATGTGAGAGGGAAGATGAGGTCCAGTTAGGATACCCCAATCAAAAAGGATGGCCTCATTACTTGGAGGAGGTTTCACGGGAGAGGGAGGAATGACCCCCAACATGGTAGATTATGTATCAATGAGAAAAACATGGGCGGAATCATATTTACTCTCTAACGGGAGAGCAGGATCGACTTATAATGACATCAAATCGACCACTTTGGTTTCATTCTCAAAGGGGAGAATGGGGTCGACAGCTGGAAATGGATCGACCACTTGGGTTGCACTCTATAACGGGAGAATGGTATCGACCAAGGATGGGATCAGATCGACCACTTTGTCAACTAGCCCAACTATGGAGGTGACCATATTGACTACATGATCAACCGGACTGACTGATGGAGGTACCGGATTTATCATTCCATCAATTATAAGTGGGTCGAGAGTAAGCTTGCGATAAGCCGCTAGAAGTTGAGGCTGGGAAACAGTCATGTCTTCCAGTAATTTCGAGGTTTCGTCCATATGGGGGCAAAGGTGAGTTTGATAACTCCCTCCGCATAACCGACACGGGAACTTGACTCTACTTTTCTTCTTCCCATTGGTATCCTGACGAGTTGATGGGAGGTCATCAACATGTTGTTCACAGGATGATGACATGGGTTGGTGAGGGCGCGTGGACCATGCTTCTACAACTGTGGATAGACCAAGGCAATCCTTAAGAATATGGCTACCCTTACAAATCCTACAAGGGTATTTGGGCTTACAGGTTGTTTGGGTGATCTGGGCATCATCAACACCCCCAGTACGATTATCAGTAACTGGTTCTTTTCCAACATGTCCAGCAGTGGTTGAAAGTTTGGACCCTTGCTTATTTTTCTTCTTATTATTCTTCCTTTTCTTCTTCTTCTTATCCATCGGGTTACTAGCTTTAGAAATTTCACTCGACGAAGAATATGAAACGAAAGAATACCTTGCAAGTGAATAAGTCGAAGGAGATCTTACTGGTGAAGAAGGTGAAGGATCAACATGAGGTTGATGTTCTTGGGGGGAAGTGCTTACAACCAAAGCACTAGCTACATTTGGGATTACCTGAGTGGAAAACAACCATACTGGTAATCCAATTGTGAGACCTGGAAGGCACAAAGTAGTGATGTGAGAAGGATCAATGTTTCTGTAAGAAGGAAAAACAAAAGGTTCCCCTAGAAAAGGGGTTCCTTCATTGGTCGTTTTGAGAACTGATGCCATTAAAAATAGATCCAACCTAGAGTCTTCTAGGGAAAACAAACATCCCACGCTAAAAATCTAGGAAGAAAACAAGAAAACAAAACCTTCTCACAATGAACACACTAGTTGGTGATGAAATACAACGTCGCGGAACAATGTAAGAAGGGGATGAGATAGAGTAGGTGGAAAAGTTACGTTGAAAACCTGCTTAACGGACTTACACCCTAGTGCAAGCTCCCACACATAATCATGGGTATACCCTCCAAGGATCTCGAGTGAGTTTCTCCAATGTCGATTCCAGATATTGTGAATAATTTCCCCTCCGCAGTCACCTCGTGTAAAGACCCTAAATATTGTGGCTACTAAGGTCACCAACTACTATAGTGATTCATGGGGAAACAATTGACAATTTGATCCATGTTCAAAGGCAGGGTATCTAGCCCGAAATCAACTCGAAAGGCTTCCACTCATCATTGTGGGTATACCTTCAAGATGCCCCCATAATATGCACAATCTCTACACCAAGACCAAGAAAGCAGGGTGAGTAACTCTACCAATCTCAATACGACCTCAGGTTTGACCCTTGTGTGAGAAGGGATTCCCAGGACAAACTGTAGTAAGTGGAAAGTTATCTTTGTAGCTTTGGAAAGTTATCTTTCACACCTATTCCAAAGCCCTACACCCTAAGATAATGTAGGTTTGCTACCAGAAAATATAAAAGTGTCTGAGAAATTTTAGTTTAGCGCTTGATTTTTAAGGTTGTTGTTTACTCAAGTGGAAAATGGCGTGGACTAAATGATGTTTTGACCAACCCTAAACAATGCAAAGAAATGAGAATGAAAATATTTCACTTCAATGAAAGCTATATTACGAGAAGGAGAAAATTTTTATCATTCCCAAATGCACAATGTCCCAAAATTTAATTAAACTCATAAATGTCAAGATCTCAACCATGAGGGGGGGGATTTTAAGAATTCAATACCAAAAAATGCCAAAAACCATGCAATTTTGCTACTTCAAATTCAAGATAGTTTCACTACCCAAAAGCAAGAATGCATCTATCTTATTTGTTTTATTCTATTGTATAAAGAAAGTAAATACAAGTCCTTTGATGCTCCACTACTTTCAATCAGAAGAAAGAGTCATATGCAGATGCAAAAGACACAAATCAACAAAGGTTTCAAACAAAGCATGCACTCAAAGCAATGAGAACTAAAACAAAACAAGTAGAAACTTGTTCTAACAAGAACTCAATCAAGTATTCAATAATGGACACACATTCAAGGAGTGAAGAGAAGAATCCAAGAAAAGATAGAGAGGAATTGTTTGGGAAAAATGACCTCAAAGATCAAATGGAAGTGCATAGATATCTGAATTTCGTTACAATAACTTTCACACAATCAGATAAATGAGAAAGCAGTAGATCAACTCCAAATCTCAAAGAAGAAGAGTGACTCAAAGCAAGGAAGAGAGATTTCAAAAATCCAACAAAACATCATAAATTCGTAGAAGTCAAATGGTTGGAGGCTAAACGAAAGACACATTGAGATAGTAATAGTCCTAAGCAGATGAATCAGAAAAAACTACACTCAGATATGGATTCCCAAAGGATTTTTTTAGCAGAAAAAGACCAGCGCTCTGTTGGCAAGGGCACCAGAGTGTTGCAGCGCTCTGTGAGAACCTACAAGGGAGTGCTAGTGCTCTATATGTAAGGGTAGCAGAGCGCTAGCCTCTGAGAAAAAGAGAAACTTGCCCAGAAATTAAAAAATTCAAGAAAAATCTGAAATTCAGTGTGTATGGGATGAATCCAAAATCCAACAACACATCTAAGAACCAGAAACATACAATGAATAAGATTTGAAGGTAAGAAAAGGCCAATAACAAGACCAAGGAAGGAAACCAAAACTGAAATATTTTCTCCCCAATGGAGTCACCAATTTCTGTTACAGGAAAATCCCCCTGCGGACAGGTGAACTTCCTCTTGGATCCTAGACCCCTATAAACAAGACAGAAAGGTGCTAATGTTGGACATTGACATTACTTCTAACGAAGCTAAACTAGTCAAGGAATAAGAAGAAAGGAGTATACATACCTTTAATGATGTTTGTCCTTGCTCAATCCAGGTTGATCTTGATCTCCAAGCTCTTCAGAAGGTCCTGCAATCCAATGAGCAGCAACGAAAAAACATACTTCCTATTCTACCATGATTAGCTTCAAAATAGATCCATCAAAAGAAACAATTTCATGAAATATACACAAAATTGAAGGAAATAGGCCAATCACACACACACACACACACACACACACACACACATATAATTAAAACAAAGAAAAGTTCTTACAACTGTAGATGCAAATGCAGCAACCTCAGCAAGCTCTCTTTGTCCAAACCCTTTCTAAAAAGTTCCACAATCAGAATGACTATACTTTCACTGATTATTCTCCCTTATGAGATCATAAGTTTGATGCCTTCAATGTCTCTCCCTCTTTCACCATGAGGAGGCCTCATTATATAGGCTTTGAGAGGCCCAACCACCTTAGAGATTCTTTGGATAGGTTAAGGATATTTCTCCATCAGTTGTGGATCCTCCCTAAGATCCATCCTTGACCTCAGATTCAAATCAAAATGACTTCAGAGATAAGGGGGATCTTCCCCTAATTTCCTCAACAACACAACGCTCCCCTAGAATGGTGCACAGAGCGTTGCAACGCTCCCTGCTAGTGGGTAGGGGAGCGTTGCCCTTCAAAAAATGATTTTCAAGTGGTCTTTCTAAAGGAAAAATATTTGTATTGTTCGTAAAATGACATATCCTTCTTTTAACCAGTCTCTAAGGATGTCTCAAGGGTTCTTGTGATGTTGTTCGAGATACGACATAAGAAAGATGACAGTATGATATTTGTGACACTTGTGACATTTGTGGCCAAAGTGAGACACTTGCGACACTTGTAATGACGACAGTAGGTCATCATTGAAGTGAGTAATTTTGATGTGTAACAACAATCACTTCCACGTTCACTATCACCATCACTGGCACTGTCATTGTCAACCTATCACTGTCACTGAGACTCAACCAGATACTCTCACATGGATCATATACCAAGGACACCTCTCAACAAGATTTCCTACATCACCAACACATTCCTCGACCAACAATGTACCAAACCATCAACAAGCATTAGTTGTGTACCACAACTTGTACGACAACATGTGCATCAACCATGCACCAACACCTGTACAACAACTAGTGCATCAACCATGCACCAACACATGTACCATGTACCTCAACCATCAACCATGTACATCAATCATCAACTGTGTACCAACATATGCATCAATGTATAAACCAAAACCTCAAGCATGCATCATAATCAACCAATATCATATACCAAGTATATGCCTCGAGTATATTCCAATATCACAAATATGTGCCTATAACAATGAACCATATCAACCATATGCAATGCACCAAGGATATGTCTCAAGCATAAAAACAAATCATGAGCCTCAACCATATGCAACCATAAACCAAAAGGGGCCTCCAATATATGCCTTAAGCATGTTGCATACCATATATGAAACAAGTATAATGAACTATCACATCAACCATGTATCAAACCCTCACTGTTATGCAGCCTCAACTTGTACCAATATCTTCAGCAATACAACTCAACCAAACTGCCTTAAACATGCACCATATGACATGCTTCACACATGTACCACAAGATATGTCATAAACCATGTACTAAACAAGTACCAAAACTCTCAATATGTGCATCAAGCATAAATAATAATATCCAAAATATCACCAATCCATGCCACCAATATGAGCAATAAAATTACCAATATATAACCTTAACATGTACCATACTATCACCAATATATAAACTTTACATGTATCATACCATCACCAAGATATAACCTTAACATGTACCATACCATCACCAAGATATAACCTTAAAAATATGCATACAGACATACTTTTAATCTTGTAGCAACCTTGTTGCATCATCATCAAGACCTGTACCATACCATGCAACAGCTGGAACAATTCCAATCTGCAACTCTGATACAACTACCAAACTACCACCTTTTTGCAGCTACCAAATCACCCATGACTACAGAAATTGTCGCTTTCTGTAGCTATTGAAACCTGCGCCTACAAAACCACTTGCATCTACCGAAACTACAACTTTTTGTAGTTAATAAAACATGTGGCTATAGAACCACCCGCAGCTACCAGAACTACCACTTTTTTTAGCTATCGAAAACTGCTTCTATAGAACCACCCGCAGCTACAGAAATGTCGAATTTTTGTCGCTATCGAAACCTGTAGATATAGAACTATCAAATGTATTCTGCTACCAAAACCTGCGGCTACAGAACTATCGAATTGATGTAGCAACCTTAGATATGTCAATGAGTACCTATCAATAACCTTTCACAAGACAAATATTCAATGTTTTCATTAGGTTATAATGGGAGTCTCTTGATCTCTTATTTATACTTCCCAAGTGCCTTCCTTTAGGGGTCATCTTGTAACTATTTTACCCATCTTCCTTCATATAGGGATAACCCACCTTCTTGTTGCAACTACTTTACCCATAATTAGTAAACTCACAATTTCTTGTTGCAACCAATGTATTTTTAATTATTTTCTTGTTGCAACAACTTTACCCATAATTAACTTCTATTTTCAACCACTTTGATTAGTAAACTTCTTGATGACTTTCTAGGAGATTCTAGAATAATTGACTTCTTTGTTGACCTTCTAGGAACTTCTAGATGATTCTTTGAGGGTCCTCCAACTTCACAAAGCCATATCTTCTCAACCGTGAGGAACTACATGGTGTACCATATATCACTGGAAAGGGCATGATGCATACTATCCATCTACGATAGTATTACTTGCAAATACATTGACCTTCATGTATTTATTCCTCGATCAACTATGGGTTCCATGACCATACCTTCAAGGATACATGTAGACTTCATCAACTTCACCCAACACATATTTTGACATTAATCACTCTATCAATGACAACTAACTATCCATCTATCTCAACTACATCTCTAAGGCTTCCAGACTTCTCTAAGGGTTGACATCAATGACAACCAATTGTCCAACAAGGGTCCTTGGTATTATTATACAACGATGAGTTCCTAAAGAACCCTGGTAATCTTTAGATGTACTGGTTAGGTCCATTTAGGATTGTTTACATTAGCGAGGCTAGTGCAGTGAAATTGGTAACGTTGCATGGTACACCCCTCAAAGGATGGGTAAATGGTAGATGGATAAAAGCATATTATGACCCACAAGGGTTGGAGGTGCCATGGATTCAATATCAAATATCACAGTGGTAGGGTAGTGTAGGATTTAGGTAGGATTCAAGGTCATTATAAGTGCTCAATGATTAGAAGTATTAGATAGATCTAGGTATTAGGCTCGACAAGACAGTTTGTACCCATGTAGACTTAGAATATTCTGTGAATTTTTATGTTTAAATGCTAGAATAAAGACCATTGGATAGGACAACTAGTTGAGACAACTCGATGATAGGACACATGGCTAATGCGATAGTGAAAAGGTAGGTATTTAGGGATATGACAAGTCATGATTGCATGGGGAATGGAAAAAAATATGGAACCATTAACGATGGGTGAAGATTTGATTGAACCATGAGGAGAGAAAAAGTAATGAGAGAAGTGCCAACATAGGTGTTTAAAGTTCTAACTGCACCATTAACCATTCATTTCTACCACATATGACAGTGTGATGTGAATTCTTCTAAGCCCTTAGGTCTATGTTGAGTGTCCAATATAGTAAACCCCTACAAATTGGGTATGTGATTTAGAGGAAAGATCAAGAGCACAGATTGTGGAATTGAAATAATTTCAACCAAGTCAAGATTCGACTAGAGTAATGGCCACAACCAACAAGCCTAAGGCATGACCTAAGGAAGAAGCAGTAAAGGAATCACAAATGTCGGTGGTCAAAATCCCTAATGAAGTGCATGTCCAAGAACCCCTCTTGGGCATGGTTCCCAGATTTTACTACAACATACAGGACTAGGTGCATTTCTTTGAGCTACGCTTTGAAGCTTCAACAGAAATTACTAAAATGGTCGAGGGAAAAGAAAGGGTCATCTCCAAGAAATGGGCCAAGACCATATACTAATCATGGTTCATGACATTATTGGATGTCCCCCACTTTGGGCATATCCCGAACATCAATTCATGTGTTCATTTCTTGTTGAATATTTTACATGGGGAATTCCTCTGGTTGGACAATACATACCTAGCTGAAATGGAAACAATGAACCAAGTCTAGGGACTTCCCAAAACATGGGAATATCTTACTGACATGGTGGTGACATGATATGTTGCAAGAATAGGTGTACCAAAAATATGGTACACATAAAGATATGATAGGAGTCGTCATTTAGGCTATCAATGATTACCAAATCCATTTATACACATAGGTACATGCATGTAAGCTATTATGGAAGTGTTGAAAGGATGAGTTCCCATTGAGGTTAATCCTAATAGAAAAAAGATGTTTCAAGGGCATGAATATGTGTTGGCCTAGATACTTGATGAATGATTTCATCCAGAATTCTGTGGATGTGTAGGAATATGGAAAGAAATTTCACTACAGTTGAGTGTTACTCCTTCTTGCAATGATAGTATGGAAGCCACCATAGGGCCGAGAGTAAGACCCACTAGTCATTCCATCCTTACCGACGCCTAAATTCAATGAGTTGTAGTGAAACATACACAAGGATGTCCAACACAAGAACAACATAGCATTCTAGTTATGGTACACCAAGATGATTCAGGTGACTGTTGAAGTCCTTCATGTCCTACATAACCTAGTTGAAAAGTATGATGAGTACATTCTATTATAAGCTAATTTTCATAATTTTTTCATCATCCCATGCATATAACAACAAATGGCTATTGAGGTCCTCCCATTTTTTATTATAGAGGAGTACATTCAGAATTTTGTTGCATAGTGACTGGAGTCAATGCAGCCCAAGTTGGAGGAAGAAGTAGATATTTTATAAACCCAAACAAAGAATAAGAAGGAGCACATGTCTAAAGGGGTGGGTAAAGGACCAGAGCTCCAGCACAAATAGGCTCACCCATCCACAAATAAAATTCCACATTTGAATGCAAAATATTCACAAAATCCACCAATCCCAACCATAGGGGATAGCTCACAAGGGTGTGCATCTAGGCCATCATTGCCTACCAAATTTTCACACAAAAAAGAGGCATCCCCCTCTCAAATTCCCCTGAAATCCACTAGGAGCAGGATATTGATCAGTCAAACAGAGGGCCAGGACATAGACACCAGCACTCAAGTTCAGGATCTAGGGTCTCCCCCCATGATAATCCAAAGCATCGTCAAGGTCATACACTCCAACTTGTAATTGAAGTAGATGTTGCATTGGGAGTCAATGAAACAGTTTGGTGAGCTCTATCGCACACTCAAAATTTCTAGACCATTGGCACACCCTACGTCCCAGGAAGAGATGGTCATAGGTAGCACCACAGGTGCTATATCACCACACACTAGTACAGAGAAGTGGGTTATGCAACTAAATCCATTATCCGTGATAGCTTTCAATGGCTTATCCACTAGTTTAGCACCTCAGTCATTGCTTAATGTTGAGGTAGATTTGGTACAAGTACCTTCACATGACCTACAAGTGTTTATGATAGATAATGAATGAGTTGGGTGATAGGAAACATGCACTGAGCTAGTCTTATTCATATTTGCAACAAACACATATGTAGGAGATGGTTGAGAACAAGAAATTACAACAACTCCATACAGTGGAGGTGTCTACCCACACCTCATTACTCGGTTCCATGGATGAAGTATATGAGAGCATTCATATCTCATCTAGTGAAGCTATTGACCTCCTGATGAAAATCAAACTTATCAAGGTGCATGAGGCTATCCAAAAACTATAAACCCATAATGAGGAGATTTAAGAAAAGATGAAGATAACCCCACCATCATAGAAATTGGATTTGACCAACAAGATTGTTTCTAGTTGGAAGTTTTTTTAGTAGGGAAAATATTGCATTGAAGGATTCTAGGTTGTAGTCGACTACAAATTCTAGATTTGGACTCACCTACAGAACACTCTTGAAATCAGTACCATGGAGGACTACATACACACAAATGAGGTGCAAATCAATGACAATAAGTGGTTACTTTCCTGCCTCCAACCTATAGCGTGCAAGGAGGTCATGATAGAAATATCCAACCTCCATCGATAGATCACAATTTCCTAGGCCGAACAATAGACGTTGTTTATCGTCATGTTTGAAGCACAAGAGAAATCTTAGAAACACCCCTATGTGCTCGCAAATGCATAGGGAAATGCAACCTTGATGATCAAGTTGTGCGTGCAGATCAAGCCTACACCTAGATTGACCACACTGGAACAGGTCAACAAATTTTTCCAATGCATAAAGGAACTGCTAGAGGCATTTGATCAGTTCAACTTGGAGTTCTAATACTCCATCTCCCAACTCATGCAGAAGGTACCATTCATCACCTCTGTCGCACTGAATTGAATTTCATTGGCTTGAGGATGAGCCAACTAATAGTGTTTTGGGACTATTGGTACCACAAGTGTTGGCAAGACCATGCATGAGTGAGAAAAGTGTTCTTATATCTTCATGAACCACAAGTTTTTTATTGCACAACACTAATATTCAAAATGTGCCAACTAGTTTCTATTGCGCATGTGCCAACCATTTTGCAGCACACATGTTGAATTCGATGAAACACAAAGACTTGTCAGAAATCACGCATGAATGTCCAGTCATGATGATTTGTAATGATTAGGATCCTTTGTCATGTTTGACCTACTTTTGGTACTTCGACAGGATGTCGAAGACAGAGCGCAAGTCGAAGCAGAGATCACGGGATCTCGGCCCCTTTTTAGGGATTTTTGGGTTTTGGGCTTATGTAATGCGTATGGGGATGTCGACCCATGGGTTTACCTATGTTTAGGCTCGATTTTGTAATCTATAAATAGATGTCTAGGCGATGTAGGAAGCATCTTGATACCTTGCTAAGTGCTAGAGCAAGGGAGACATCTATGTGATGCTAGGTGCTAAGTGCAAGTGGTAATCTAATTTCTTTGTGCATACTATGTAAGACTTGTAGTGCTAAGTGCAAGTGATCGTAAGAGACTATGGAAATCTTTGTGTTGTAATTCAAGGAAGGAGGATCTAGCGAAGTGCGTAGATATCCTATCCTCTATGGAGTAAGATCTCAAGGCTCTGTGCATGCAGAAGATTGACAGAAGACAATAAAAAGAAGAAGAATTGGTGGGAGTATCCCCAGGGAGGGGGTGAACCACGTATATCATGTTTTGTGGTTTCTTTGTGAATTTTGGGTGTTCTCTTGTTTATGTGATTAAATTATTAGTGCACTAATGTATGTTAGATGAATCTGATATAATAGCTTAGTGTTGAATAATGTGAATGAATACTAGATCTGACCTATGTTGATGTGCTTAGTGCTTGATTATATTAGATCTGTGTGAATACTGCACCATTCTGTTATTAGGGTTTATCTGCGTTGTAAGATAAATGTGAATATTGATGAATTGTAAACTTCTAAGTGCTTTGTTAAAGTTTGACAATCACATATCTGTGTCCCAGCTAAGGTTGCAGACACCGGAGTCCTGCAACCACCCCTGCCTCCACTTCGGGTGAGACTTCATCTACTTCGCAGGTGTTTCTGAAAGGGTCGGTAGGGTTTTGTTGGTGTGTTTTTGTAGAATTGAACCCTGGGTCTACCCCTGTGCCAAAAAATGGTTCTAATGACGAGACCTGAAACTGTGATTGTTGGGAATTGAAGTAAAGAAAAAGAGAAGCTCTTTGCGTAGATCTATTGTTGAAGTGCGTAGTATTCTAAATGAAACTGTAATTGTTGGGAACTAAAGAAAAGATAAATCTTTGTGCGTAGATATGTTTCCCTAGTGCGCAATATTCTACTTGACCTGTGAAGCTCTATGCCAAGAAGAAGAATCAAATCTGAAGAAAAGAGGTAAGACCTGAAATATCTATGCTCTGATAAAGGTAAGAACAGTGAAAAGTTTTGATTGAAAAAGTAAGATAAGTAGAAAATTTTGTTTCAAAAGTATGGATCTAGGTATGTTTGATAAATTTTGTCCTAGCTTGAAAAGTAGGGCACAACCAGATGAAAGAAGGTTTGATATGAATAGATCTAACAAAAATAGTGAAAGATATGTTATTCCTATGCATAGAAATAATGTTTGGACTAACAAATGGATGCAAGATCCTAGAAAGAATTTTTTGCAGGTTAGCTACTATCCTAGCGCACAGTACAAGAAAGGTTGGGGATCCTTTCAAAGAAAAAGAAGACTAACCCTTTGTTACAGTTGCAGAAGACTGGGACATCTTGCTAAGGAATGCCCTAGTAGAAGACCTAGTTGTCTTTGTTGTAAATCTATGGACCATGACGTTCTATATTTCCCTAGAATGATTGCTAAGGTTGAAATAATGAATATGAGACAAGAAAACCCTAAGGAAGATCAAGAAACTGTGACCATGGCATAACCCCAGAAAGAATCAGAGAATGTATTACTACAAATGAAAGAAACCCTGAATGATCACAGAAATATCAACTTATCAGATATCTTCAAAAAAAAAGAATGCATAGAAGCAAGAATATGAGACTTCAACATTGACTGTGTTCTGGATGAAGAAACACAGGTGAATATCATGACAGAAAGAACTTGGGAAACTTTAGGAAAGCCTGCTATGATTCCTTCATTGGGAGGAATAGGATTATTTAGAGGAAAGTTGATAACCCCATGTGGAAGACTCACCCAGGTATCTATGGGTTCTCATGGAACTTCGATGAAGGAATATTTTGAGATTGTTAAATTTATTAAGAACAACGCCCCATTTTCTATATTACTAGGAAAACCTTGGATTGAAAAGGATCAGGCCAGAAGAAAAGAAGAGGAAGTATTAGAGTAGAAGAAGCAAGAATTAAAATATTTCATGACTACGAGGATAGCACACTTGATTGAAGAACGGGAGAACAGATTGAAGCTACTTAGAACCAAAAACTTAGATGTCAAAGTTAAAAGAACACAAGAAGACTCACAAAATACTGAAGTACGTACCCCAGAGAGAGAAGATGTATTACTCTCTGACCCTACAAAAGAACCACAACAGCGCGAAGTTACTATACCAAAAGGAGATAAGAATCAGAATGGAAAGAGGAATACCGAGACAACGATCATCGGTAAGAAGGCTAGAAAACTTAGTAAAAAGAGAGCAAAGATAGAAAAGTTAATGAAGGTCCTAGAGGGGACTTTGCAGAAAGAAGGTTTGCAAGACTGGAACTTCGTCGGGATATCAGAACAGCGCAACATGGAACTTCTCCATGGCGAAGCGATATAGCCATTGAAAACATTATAACCGTTAGCCCAATGACCTGAACGGTTAGAACAACAGTAATGGCTCGAAGACTCACCATCAAACTGTAGGGACCGCGTCACAATGGATAGAACCGCATTGATGAGGACCTCTCATCCGTTGGAGAGATCCGTTACATCGTGTCTACTTAGTCCGTCAACTGTTTCACCGAGAACACTTTTGTGAATTGTATCGAAGCCAACTCATTGCTATCGCATTATGTTTATTGAGATCGAAACCTATTCCATTGCATTGCACACTCATTCATCCACCCGAGTTATCCTATCTAAGCATGCATGTTGGACGAGCTCAACATTGTAGAGAAATTCGTCGAAGAAGTTATCATCGATCTCATGGCCGAGAAAGTAATGTTTGTAGGCATTCAATCATCATCGACAAGAGGAGTGCAAGCCTCTTCGTTGAATGCTCGCAGATCCGGACCATCTCGACCAGCAGCAGTGAAGAGAACCAAGCATAGAGATGACCTAGCCAACACAAAGTTAATCCCGACCATATTACCATACTACATCCCACCTCTAGTCGGTGTGGTGAGTCGTGATAGTGTCCCAAGGGACTTTTATTACACCATGGTTACTACGTATCTCCTGAAGGAGATACGTGCAGTTAGAACACAACAGGATAAGATCGTGATGTTGAAGTTTAGCGACTTCAACATAGGAGACCACAAGAACCATAGTATGCTCACTCCTTACAAATAATCGACCATGACAAAGGGGAAGAACTCAAAAATAATCCCTCAGTCGTGGATTATGAACCTCGCACAGTCCACCCTCTTGAATGTAATGAAGATTATGCACTTTGGAAGGCACCAGGAGGTTAACACATGTGTTAATCTCCTACTCTCATGTTACCATGGTGGATACCTAAGGCTAGAACGATGCATCACAGTCGATCCGATGTTGATCCATAGGATCACCGGATTGAGCATGCAGGGACCCGACCCACAGTACTTCTACCCAGGAAAGGCTACAGATCTCTCATTGGTACAGAAGATCAAAGACACATATGGAAATGTAGAAAATGGAATGCGAGGCTACAAGGTAGCTTCCATCCAAAATGGTGCACTGCACCTGGCCTGCCAGTTGATCACAGGAAATCTCGTAAGAAAGAAAAGACCTACACAGGTCACAGGATTCATTGTTGACCTCGCCGGGAAATGTGTGGAAGGACTCCAGATGAACTGGGTGAAGTACTTGGTCAACCAGCTAGCATTAGACTGTCGTAAATCTCAGGATCAAGGCTATGAGTTCCACTTTAGCTGGCTCCTAATCCTCATCGCATTTACCGCTTGGGAGATGCCAGAAGGTGTGACCTTCCTGGACATTGAGCTGTTCAATCCACTCGTTGTGAATTTCACTACGCTCTGGTGCTCGAGCTATATGGGAAAACAGTGGCAGTTGAATGTGGTCTTCCACACATACTATTCCCAACTGAAGAAGGCCATTGAAGTTGCCCCTTGCATGACACCAAACATTTTGTACCGGTTCATACCTCTCATGAATTTTTGCACAGATTGACACTTCATCTATATCACTACACGATAAGACAAGCATAAAGAGGATCTTCGGTCATACTATAATCTCACAGAGGAGGACCTTGAAGAGATAACCAAGGACTGGTCTGTAGAGATCCTCATCCACGCTAACCCTGTAGAGATGTATGATTCTGACCTTGACATCTTAGAGGTCGCTCACAAAGAACACGACACACTTGGAACCAGCAGAAGAAAGAAGACTAAAGAAGTCCAAGACTTGAGCAGTGCATCGGAAGAAACTGTTTCAGTATCACCTGGCTGAGGGGGTGATGATGAAGTAGAAGAGACAAATGGAAGAGAAGATCAGTAGAAACAAGGAAAAGTAACACCACCTAAGAATCATGTTGATGAGGTTGATCCCTTGAAGAAAAGGAAGTTTTCCCCCATGAAACCCACTTCCCGAAAGAAATCTAGAGCCACCTTGACTAAGATGCAGACTATGCTCACTGAAGATGACTTCGAATTCATCATTGTAGTTGTAGCAAATGCCTCATAGGACATATTGAAGAAACATGAAGCAAAGCAGTAGGAGATGTATGATAGAATCAAGGTTGAACTCAAAGGGGTACAACAGGCCCTTCAATCCATCCGTGCAGTATCCATTGTGCCCCCGCCATCAGAAGAACCAAAGTTGGGAGATGAGCCTGCCCAACTCCGCAGACTAGCTGATGTGACCGAAGCTCACCTTCGTTGAGCACAAGTTGAGAAAGACCAAGCCACAACAACCCTGAAACAAGCCTAGGAAAAAATGGTAGAGCAACGTCGGGTTGCAAAAAAGGAGAAGGAGGACCTTCAAGCCACGTTTGAAGAAGAGAGGGTGCAAGCCAAGTAAAAAAAAGAACAGTTACTCATAGAACAGCTTGGAGTCAAAGAGGCAGTCGACAGATCAGTTCGCTCTGTGAAGGGATTAGAGCCAAAGGAAGAATACTGAGTGGAGCATCAAGTAGCACAGCTCGTAGAATCTATCCAGCAGCTATAGCAAAGAATAGCGGACTTAGAGCTACAAACAATACCCAGCACTCCGCCGGATGTACAAGATCAAAGAGAAGCAACTGCTCGAAGCAGAGTTGAAAGTATCAAGGCCCTCACCATGGAATGTAAACAAATAAGTGATCACGGTGCCCAGACTTATGAGCAACTCACTGAGGATTCTGAATTAAAGGTACTGGAGTCACAGCTCTAGGAGGAAAAGCAACAAGAAGAAATAGTATAGGCGTAGTTGAAGCCCTTGACAATCGTTGAGAAGATGAATCGATCCCAAGAACAATGCACTGCTCAACAGTAGATCCACACCATTCAGAGAAAAGTCATGAAAGTGACTCAGAGGCTCCAACCAATATAGGATGAGGCTTTCCAACTATTCACAGATATTGAAGGTTGAGGAGCCGAACTAGAGCAAATTGTCACTACAGTTGAAAAACGCTTAGAGGAACCTATCAACAAAGCAATAATCCAAGATTTCGTCGAACAGGAGACTGTGGCATAGCAACAGGTCGAAGCAGCTCGATTCAAGCTCAAGGGTTTCGAAGCAGAGCTACCTAGACCAGGGTGACTCAGGATGAGTCACAGGTGATTGTTGGGGGATTGTTGGCCCTTAACCAAGTTTTGAGGATCCTTGGTCATGTTTGACCTACTTTTGGGACTTCTATAGGCTGTCGAAGGTGAAGTGCAAGTCGAAGCGTAGATCACAGTATATCAACCCCTTTTTAGGGATTTTTGGGTTTTGGGCTTATATAACGGGTATGGGGATGTCGGCCCATGGGTTTACCCATGTTTAGGCCTGATTTTGTAATGTATAAATAGATTTCTAGGCTATGTAGGAATTATCTTGATACCTTGCTAAGTGTTAGGGAAAGGGAGACATCTATGTGATGCTAGGTGCTAAGTGCAAGTGGTAATTGTAATTGCTTTGTGCATACTGTGTAAGACTTGCAGTGCTAAGTGCAAGTGATCGTAAGAGACTGTGGAAGGCTTTGTGTTGTAACTTAGGGAAGGAGGATCAAGTGAAGTGCGCAAATCTCCTGTCCTCTGCGGATTAATATCTCAAGGCTCTGTGCATGTAGAATATTGACAGAAGACAATAAAAATAAGAATAATTGGTGGACGTAACCATAGGGAGGGGGTGAACCACGTATATCCTGTGTTGTGGTTGATTTGTGCGTTTTGGTTGTTCTCTTGTTTATGTGATTAAATGCTTAGTGTTGATGTATGTTAGATGAATCTGATATGATAGCTTAGTGTTGAATAATGTGAATGAATACTAGATCTTACCTATGTTGATGTGCTTAGTGCTCGATTATATTAGATCTATGTGAATATTGCGTCGTTCTGTTATTAGGTTTTATCTGCACTGTAAGATAAAAGCGAATATTGATGAACTGTAAACTTATAAGTGCTTTGTTAAAGTGTTACAATCACATATCTGTGTCACAGCTAAGGTTGCATACATCGGAGTCCTACAACCACCCATATCTCTACCTCGGGTGAGACTTCATCTGCTTAGCATTGAACCCAAAAGGGTCGATAGTTAGGGTTTTTTTGGTGCGTTGTTGTAGCATTGAACCCTAGGTCTACCCCTGTGCCAACAACCATTTTGTAACTGGCCAGTTGGTTGTGCTTGAGGTTGTTAGTGATTTGTAAGGGTTTCTATCATTACCATTCTTATGAAGAGATAAAAGGAATGCACGTGAACTGGTAATGGTTGATTGTTGGATGTTGTTGTTATGGAATAGAGTTCTTGAATGTAATTCTTGTGTTGTTATTGTAATATGAGATAGAAAGTAGATCTAGATCTAAGTTCTTCGTTCTCTAGTTTCAGTTCAATGAATCTTTGAGGAGACTACAACCCAGTATGTATATGAATGTTTATATGTGATTGACTAATGAAAGCATCAGACCTGAATTGATATTTCCTATCATGAACTATGTTATGGATGAATTCTTTGTATATATGTTAGAATGTAATTTACATGTATGATTTATGAAATGAATGAGTAGGATCTAATGAACAATTCTGGACTATGTGTTTTCCATTTGTAATATTCCTTAATGCAATGCACAAATTTTTGGTTTTTGTAATTCTCATGAGTGTCTCGGGTGAGACCTTATTCAGTCCATGAATATTCAATATGTCGATGATGATGATGGGGTATTTTTTGGTAAAGCCTTTCGAACACTGGGTGTGAAATCCTGAGCCAACATAATTCTCATGAATTTTAAGGGTGGTTTTCAAAATACCACCCTGCAAAATACATTTATAGGTAGAGTTTTGAAAACCACCCCTAAAAGTCATGAGAATTGAAGTCACAAAGTACTTTGTGAGGTGGTTTTGAGTATTTTTTGGGATGTATTATTAAAAACCATCCATTAAAGTGATTAGCATCGAAGTTTTGGAGGTGGTTCATAAATACTACCTCCAAAAATTAAATTCTCAGATGTTTTAGGGGTGGTTTCCAAAAACCACATCCAAAACTTCAATTCTCATTAATTTGAGGGTTTTTATTTACCAAACACCTCCAAAAAATTAATTCTCATGGTTCTCAAGGGTTGTTATTTACAAACCGCCTCCAAAACTTCATTTCTCATGACTTTTAGGGAAAATTTATAAAAAAAAAAAAAATCCCCTAAAATAGTTTTAAGGGCATTTCTTTGAAATTGCACCTAAAAGTAATGAGAAATGAAGTTTTGGAGGAAGTTTGAAAAAACCACCTCCAAAACTTCAATTTTTGTAAGTTTTGGGGATGATTTTCAAAAACCACCCTAAAAGCCCTTAAAAAACTTTTAGAGATAGTTCTGGTAAGACTATTGCAAGCATAAACCACCACTAAAAGGATAAATCGTTGTAGTGAGGTATATGGCAGGTGGGAGAATGATAAGAATGGTGTATCATACACCTTATAGTTAATGTTTTTTGAATATTCCAAACTTACTGAAGGTTTCCATCCCACATTGTGGTAGATATCTCATGCATGAAGTAATATATTTAGTAAAAGCCAAAAACTTTAGAGGTTTCCAGCATGAAGAACTAGAAACCATAAATTATTTATGTTTTTGTTATGCCAATATATTGAGTGTTTGGGTTGGAGGTATATAGAGAGAGGTTATTGAAGGTATCATTATGCTATTGAAATTCTTTAGAGCCTGGACATTATTTATCACTCATGCTAAAATCATATAGACTCTAAAAGTGTATGGTAACCTTTGTTAGTTGTGGGATTTTTTCACAAAAAGGTTTTTCCTAGAAAATTCTTATGTAATGGTTGCATGTTTCTATGTTATTTATTTTCTATCATTGTTTGGTTAGAGTTTCTGCACATTATTCTCTCATTGATTAGGGTAGGAAGCATATTTTTCACTCTTTTTTCCTTTCAATCAAGGGTGAAGATGACACCTTGTCCATGCATTGTTATCTTAAGGAAAGTCTTTTCATAAGGTCATATTTTGATAGGGTATTGGCTCATTTTCATAAGAAAGAATTACCAAAGCACTTATTGGAACTTGCAAAGCCAAGTGTTGACTACATAGAGTGACAAGTTTGGATTAGAAGAAATTTCTACGTCTATTTCATATTCAAATCTAGTGACCTTTGTTTTCCAGTGGATCGATGAAAAGAAGATGAGATTTATGTGTTCTCCAAATTTGGAGCTGAAGAGGTTTATTTATAGTGGCTTAGGGAGTAAGAGATACTAGATCCTTTGAATGATGCCTCATGGAATAACTATTGGTAGAGGGATTAATGCCACATTTTGTGGAAACAATAAGAATAATCCATAGAGAATCATTGCCACCATTCTCAAACCAACCTTATATTCCCTAAGAAACTTCTTATACCCATGGTTGAATCTTGTAAAGAATAATGACCACATCAAAGGGTATGTGGAGAAGGTGTATATCATTGAATATGATATTCTCAACACGATGGTGTTCCTAGAATTTGACTTATAGATATATGAATATTATGTGTTACACACAAGAGGGCCCAAGAGGGATTGATTGAAGGAAATATTTTGATTGTTGTTCAAATCTAGAATTATGAGTGACTACACTTCAAATTTTAGTAAAACTATAAGGAGATAAGTTGAAAATATGATTAAAAAATAGTTTTATTTCTTTCCTTTTGGAAGTTCATAACTCTTATTTTATTATTTTAACTATTGTTTAATTATTTTTCTTAGGAGGCCCATTTTAGACCTCAAATTTCCCCTAATGAGAAGTAATTGTGGGAGTCACATCCATTGCTATCAATGGTAGACAATTTGAGCCTAATATGGGGATTTGTTTTTAGTCCCACCTATGACCAAATGAACATCCAATAGAAAATTTCTATGAAGCTAGGAATTAGTTAATATCAACTTGGTCTAATGTGTCGTTAGGTAAAAGTGTGTTTCTTAGTGTGTTTCTTTATTATGCATTAGTATGCATTTGTAGTTAGGAAATATGATGGTCACGATATGTTCCCGACATAGAGTGATACAACAGTTCATATTCTCCTCGATATTAATGACTACAATGATCTATGGCTTGACACCCGATTGGTTCATGATCTCTATTTAAAGAGAATGGAGAGTCATTTGTCGATGATCGATTATGAGAAACTTTCTTGTAAATCTCTCTGTAATTTTTTTCTTTTGCATTAATAAATTTCTCCAAGTGGCCATGTTGGCTAGGGTCGTGGATGTTTCCCGTAGGTGTTTTACCATGTTAAAACATCAATGTTTTGGACTTTTATTTGGTTGTGTGAGTGGTTCCTAAAAGGTGTTCATCCTCTATTGGAATACATGTGTTGTTGAACATGGTATCATATCACATTTGAAGACCCACTCTCATTGTAGATTGATATCGTGAAGTTATGTTGCCTCATCTCTAGGTTCTTCTATTTCCATACATTTTTTTGGGTTGAGAGGACTATTCCATTGAATCCAGAGCACTTGTTTAAGCCAGGGACTTTTTTTGTTTCACTCGAAAAGGCTTTTTTTCTCCAAGATACGGCCATTCTAGTCAGATTCGGAGGTATAAAGCTCGAATATGCCCTTTTAGATTTTTGCAAAAAAAATATTTCAGTTTTCAATTTTTTATTTCTGAGTTGCTACTCTTTTCGATCTGTGTATGCTCGTTTCCATGTACCTTGTTCAATATCGGAAAATCAGAAACATATCAAAAAGGGTTTTCCTTTCTATGTATGTTCTTTGTTGTGCACTTTGTGCGATCTTAGTAAATCAGAAATAAAGGGAAATATTGCATTCTTTGGGTAAGATAATCGAGATCTAACCCTTGTTTCCATCGAGAAAAAAAAAAAACAATTCTTGCATGAAAAGCGTTTTTTATGAGCACGCTCTCCAAGGTCGTATTCAAAAACAACAACAATCATCCTTCTAAACAATAGAATATGTTTTCACTAGCTCACTTGGTTAAAAGTTTCTTTAATAAGTAAGAGGTCTTGAGTTCAAGTCTATTTTTTTGTTACTTTTTTTTTTAAGTTCATGCATCCATTGTAAAGTGTATTCATTTAAATTATAAAAGTGAATTACTATAAGTAGCTTTAATATTTTATTTTAAATTTATTTATTTTTCATGCAACTTTCTTTCATAAAGTGACTTCATTGTAAAAGTTCATGCATCCATTGCAAAGTGTATTTCACTTAAATTATAAAAGTGAATTACTATAAGTAGATTTAATATTTTATTTTAAAGTTATTTATTTTGCATGCAACTTTATTTTATAAAGTAACTTCATTGTAAAAGTGATCCCCACTTATTCTATAAAAGTGGGTCACTTCATAAGCAACTTATTTCTAAAAGTGAAGCTATTAGGAGGGGTATCACCACGTGGACCAACTTCTACTTGCCACATGGATCTTTGGTTATCATTTATGTCTTTTTTCAAAAGGGCATAACTTTCGCATCTAAATTCTTCTTTTAGTGTTGTTTCTTTAAACAACCTATTTTTTCAAGATATTTCTATCTAGACCATCAGTTTCATCTTTTTCTGCATATTTTAATATGAAATCTCCCAATGATTTTTTCCAGTGCCAACTACTTCCAATGGAAATCACATATGGAGGATGTATTAAGAAGTAAAGGATTGTACCAGATTACCTTGGGAAAAGAAGAAGAACCCACTGATGATGACAAATATGCCAAATGGATTAATAGGAATGATGAATCCCATGGACTAATCGGAATTTCCATCTCTCTCAATTTAAAGTTTCACCTTCAAGGACTTGATGCCCCCAATAAATGTTGGGAAATGCTTGAAGTTGTGTTTGGTAAACACAATATTATTCGAGCTCATCAATTGGAATATCGGTTAATGGCTTTAAGTCCAAATGATTTTCCTTGCATTGAAGATTACTTGTCTAAGCTCAAAACATTTAGACTTTTGTGTATCAAATTCCAACTAGATGTGCCAGAAGATAAATGCATATATGTTATTCTTTCTAAGCTTGGTAGTGCATATTTTGTTTTTGTATCTACATTTTATGCCATCAAAGAAGGTATAGGGAGTGCTTATCAAAAACCATATCTTGAGTCCTTTTGTGATGCTCTAATTTGAGAGAAAGATAAGCTTTTGCAACTTGGATTAATTAGCACTACAGGTACCTCCAAAAAATCCTTAGTAGTCCAACAGAAAGAAAAATCCAAGAACCCCAAGTAGCAACATCATCACCACAAAAACAAGAAAAACAAGGGTCCCAAACCCTCTCATCCAGCTTCCACTCCTAATGGTGACAAAGGAGAAAAATCTAAAAGTAAGAAGATTGACAAACATTGCAAATTTTGTGGGAAAAATGTCATGATGAGTCCAAATGTTTTAAGAAGATGGCATATTTAGAAGCAACAATGAAGAATCACAACATCAGTATCGATTATACTTGTTCCTCTTATTGTGGTTTCTCCTTCAGTGCAACTTCTACTTCTTCTTCTGATGAGTGGCTTATTGATTCTAGAGAATCTTATCATATGGCTAAGGATAAAGCCATAGTTTCTGCTCTTAATGAATGTAACACCAAGAAAATATTTTTTGTTGATGATAGATCTCTTAGTGTTGTAGGGTCTGGAACAATTCAAGTAGATAATGGTCATTTTAATGATGTATTTTGTGTTCCAAGTCTTTCCTGCAACCTTCTATCAGTATATCAAATCACTCATTCAGGTGAAGGTAAAATCGTAGAATTTTCACCTCACCAAGTTGTAATCAAGGATCTAAAATATCCTCCAACATGTTCTTGCAACTAGAATAGTTGATGATATTACCAGGTTGTACAATTTTGACAGCTTTGGGTCATCATATTTTCCATCAGTTTTTGTTGCTCACAACGATGCCTTGAGAAAAATTTGGCATGAGTGATTTGGTCATCTAAACTATTGCTCATTGCAACGACTATGTAATCAACAGATGGTGATTATTCTTCATCTTGTTTTGTACATAGATGGTGTTTGTTTCATTTGTTTTCTTGGCAAACATCATTGAGACATTTTTGACAAATGTGCCTCTTGGCACACCTACACCCCTTTACATCTTGTTCACAATGACTTGTGTGGTCCACTTTCTTCTCCTTCTTTTTTCTAGGTGCAAGTATTTATTAAATTTCATTGATGACTTTTCCAGATGCACTTGGGTTTACTTCTTAAAACTTAAGAGTGATTTTTTTTACAATTTCTTGGCCTACAAGTCCCTTATGGAAAATAAATTTGGACATCAACTTCAAAGGTTAAGAACAGATAATGGAAGTGAATATGTGAACAATCAATTTACAAGTTACTGCACTGCACAGGGCATCCAAATGCAACACATTGCTCCATATACACCATAGAAAATGGTTTTGCTAAGAGAAAGAACCACACATGAAAAGAAATGGCTAATTGTATGATTCAATCTAAGGGATTAAGTCTAAAGTATTGGGTAGAAGCCATTAACTGTGAAAATTACATAGTCAATCGCACTCCCACAAAAGACCTTAAAAATATAACACCAGAAGAAGCATGGACTAAACTTAAGCCAAATGTAATTCAATGTTGTGTATTTGGTAGTGTAGCATGGGCTCACATTCCTAATGCAAAAGGGAAATCATTGCAGCCTAAAAGTGAGAAGTGTATATTTTTTGGTTATTCTAAATATGTCAAAGGTTACATACTTCTTCAACCACATTGTAATCAAATTATTATTAGAAGAGGTGTTAAATTTGATGAAAATCTCTTGGACTGCGAGCCTAATTTGGCATTTGTGCCTTCTTTAGTCTGCGAGCCATCTTAAGCATTTGTGCCTTCTTATCTTCCTATTATGGTTTCTTCTTCTTCAGATGATGATAATGAGAATGAAAATCCACCTCCACCTACTCACCTTCCCCAGATGATTCCATTGAACATGAACCTAAACTAGCACCACTTCTTCCTAGATGGGTCTATTCAACATGAGAACCAGTTGGTGATATTTTTGATGATCCTTCATATCAGCATTGGACATGTTCATAATTCCAGCAAGCCTCTTCTCTTTTGGCTCAATTTTTAGAGAATTGTGATCCAAAGACATCTGCAGAAGATTCTGATCATCCACATTAGGATACAACAATGAATCAAGAGTATCTCTCTTTAACGATGAACAATACTTGGGATCTTGTACATATTCCAAAAGGAATAAAACTTACTAGATGAAAATGGGTATACATAACTAAGTATGCATCAGATGGAAGTGTTGAAAGACACAAGGCTTGGTTAGTTGCTAATGTATTTTCTCAAGTTGAAGGAAATGACTATAATGAAACCTTTTCACCTGTAGCCAAAATGAATTTCATCAGCCTTGTTATTTCCCTTGCTACCTCACATAAATGGGAGGTCCATCAAATGGATGTCAAATCCACCTTATTGCATGGGGATTTGCAAGAAGAAATATACATGGAACAACCTCCTGGATGTGTCCAAAATGACTCTATCCTTGTTTGTGCCCTTAAAAAATATCTTTATGGTATTAAGTAATCTCCCCAAGCTTGGTATGCCAAAACGAACCGGTTTCTTCTTGACATTGGATTTTCTAGATGCCATTATGATCCTAATGTCTATATCAAGAAAGTAGGAATCCATATCATAATCCTTGTTCTTTATGTTAATGACCTTATCCTCACTGGTAGTGACCCAAAAATTTTAAACCAAGTGAAAACCAACCTTAAGAAGAAATTTAAAATGATCGACTTAGGTTATTTGCATTATTTCCTTGGCCTCCAAGTTTTGCAAACCAAGGAAGAATTTTATCTTGCCCAATCAAAGTATGTGTGTGACCTTCTTCACCGCTTTCACATGGAAGACTCAAAACCAGCCCCATCTCCCTTCCAGTCTGGAGTCAAATTTACTGCCACATATACTTCTCCTGAAGTTGATGCCACTTTGTACCATCAGTTAGTTGGTAGCCTCTTGTAATTGACTCAGACCCATCCCGATCTTTCCTTTGTTTTTGGTCTTGTTTCCCAATATATGCAAACACCCCATGAAATCCATTGGAAATCAGCTAAAATGATACTTCAGTATGTCTAAGGTACAATTCAGTTTGAGATACATTGTAGCTCAGCGAGGACTCCTTTATTGGTTGGTTTCACTGATTCAGATTGGGTCTACGACCTTGATGATCGAAATTCTACTGCAGGTTATGTTTTCATCCTTGGTTCAGGACATGTCACTTGGGCCTATAAGAAACAACATGCTATTGGTATTTCTTCAACAGAAGCATAGAACCAAGCAACGGTTAATGCAAGTCAAAAATCCTTGCGGCTTCGACAGATCCTTTCAGAGTTTTGATACTAGTGTTGATATTATGGTAGCTGTGGGAGGTATTAACTTCCATGTGTAACCCTGACAAGAATAGAATATTCCAGGAAGCAAGAAGAAAACCTAAAGCATTGGACATAACCCTAGAAGACAAATCGTCTAAAGGAAATACTTAATATTGATGTTTTAGCCTCCAGAATGAGAAGCTGACCCAGACAACTAAGGAGGAGGAGTACAAATATAGGATGCCAAAGCTCACTTGACACAAACAACTCACAACTGTAGAAATGTAAGAGTGTACACTGCGGAAACTAAGTAAGTGTGCCAATCTGGAGAGTAGTTGTAGCTGTAGCTACTGCAATTTGTATTCTTGGTTTAGTCTTGGACTTTCTATTGGTTATGGTTTGGACTTTCTTTTTGGTATGATAACTCTAGAGAGTGATACGCTACCTTGATTGGCTATTAGGCATAGGATTTGCTTTTGTAATTATTCTCTATCAATATTAAGGTGCTTGGGGTGGCTTCGACCTATGGTTGGGTGACAATATTGCTATATTTTCTATGGTTAAACGAGCACACCTATTATTTCTAACAAGTTATGGTCCCACACTATCTTCGGACATTCTAACAGCTAGAAGATAGATTGAGAGGATTTGCTCAATTACATTTGCAGTTGCAGTTAGTTTTTGTTGCAACAATGAAACCCTAACCCTCTTGTTGAGGCACCTTAAGTGAAGAGATTGACCTAATTTATGGATAGCCTAGTGTGCCCTAACCCAACGCACCTACTGGCACTCTCAACAAGCTAAGATGTCAATTTTGAGTTTTTGGTCAAAGTCAAAGTTTGACCAAGTCACAGAAGTCATGAATTACTCTATGAAGTCATAAAATAAGTTAGAAGGGGATTCTAACTTCAGAGCGTGGAAGACAAGGATTGACCTCATCCATGCTAAGAATAAAGTGTTCGATATCGTGAAAGGAAATATTGTGGAACCATAGTTCGAAGAAGGTGTTAGGATATTTAGACACTTAGGAGTTAGTTAAGATCTACTTGGTCTAATATGTCATTAGGTAAAAGTGCGTTTCTTTAGTATGCATTTGTAGTTAGGAAATCTGACGGTCACGATATGTTCCTGACATAGAGTGATCCGACGGTTCATACTATACTCGATCTTAATGGCCATTGATTTGTGGCTTAACACTCGATTGTTCCATGATATCTATTTAAAGAGCATGGAGGTTCATTTGTCGATGATCGATTGTGAGAAACTCTCTTGTAAAATCTCTTTGTAATCTTTTTCTTTGCATTAATAAACTACTCCAAGTGGTCGCGTTGGATGGGGTCGTGGATGTTTCCCCATAGGGGTTTTACCACATGAAAACATCAATGTGTTGATCTTTGATCTGGTTATGTGAGTGGTTACTGAAGGTGTTCATCCTCTGTTGGAATACCTGTGTTGTTGAACATGGTATCAGAGCCTGTTTGAAGACCCTCTCCTATTGTAGATCAAGATCGTGAAGCCAAGTTGCCTCATATCCATTTTTTGTCATTTTCGTACATTTTTGGGCAGAGAGGACTGTTCCATTGCGTCTGAAGAACTCGTTTCATTCAGGAACATTTTTCGTTTCACTCGAAAAGGTTTTTGTTTGACCACGATACGACCATTACAGTCAGATCCAGAGGTATAAAGCCTGAATACGCATTTTTTTAATTTCTACAAAGTCTTATTTTGATTTTATTTCGGTTTGTATTTTTTATTTCTGGGTTGCTACTCTTTTAGATATGCATATTCTCTTTTCCCCGCACCCTGTTCGATCTCGGAAAATCAGAAACAGATAGGAAAAGGTGCATCTTTTGGGTAAGCTAACCGAAATCTAACCCTTCTTGTCATCGAAAAGCGAAATTTTTTTCTTATGCGAAAAGAGTTTTTTTTTAGCATGCTCTCCAAGGTCGTCAACAACAACAATCCTCCTTCTGAACATTACAATATGTTTTGCTAGACCATTTGGTTAAAACTTGCCTTATTAAGTAAGAGGTCTTGAGTTCAAGTCTCTCTTTTGTTACTTTTTTTTAAAAAGTTCATGCTAAAAATTGTAAAGTGCATTTCACTTCAAGTATAAAAGTGAATCACTATAAGTAGTTTTATATTTTATTTTAGAGTTATTTATTTTGCATGCAACTTTTTTATTATAAGGTAACTTCATTGTAAAAGTGATCCCCACTTCTCTTTATAAAAGTGGGTCACTTCATAAAGTAGCTTACACTATCACGTGGTTATTTGGTTACCGTTTATGTCGTTTTTTAAAAGGGCATAACTCTCACATCGGAAGTCTGTTTTCAGTGCCGTTTTTTTTAAACTGCATAACTTTTCGAGATCTTTCCATCCAGATCATTAGTTTCAATTTTTAAATCCACATTATCTACATATTTAATATGGCTTCTACAAGTAATGTTTTGCTTACCAACAACAACTACTTCCAATGGAAATCCCATATGGAAGATTTATTAAGAAGTAAAGGCCTGTACCGGATTACCTTGGGAAAGGAAACAACACCCACTGATGATGATAAAAAAGCCAAATGGGATAATATGAATGACGAAGCACATGGACTAATCAGAATGTCCATCTCTCCTGATTTAATGTACCACCTTCAAGGAATTGATGACCCCGAAGAAGCTTGGAACACGATTGAATCTGTGTTTGGTAAACTCAATATTATTCGAGCATAACAGTTAGAAAATCAAATACTGACCTTGAGTTCAAGTGATTTTTCTTGCCTTGGAGACTATCTATCTAAGTTTAAAACACTCAGAATTTTATGTGAAGAATGTCAGATAAAAATGGAGGAAGAGCGTTGCATATATCTTATTCTTTCTAAGCTAGGTAGTGCATATTCTATGTTTGTATCTACCTTTTATGCCATGAAAGAGGCTCTAGGGAAAGCTTATGTAAAACCCACTCTTGAGTCCTTTTGT
>ML780704.1:206110-221390 GCA_009831015.1 Picea engelmannii | reverse complement strand
GTAGTTAGGAAATCCGATGGTCACGATATGTTCCCGACATAGAGTGATCTGACGGTTCATACTCTCCTCGATCTTAACGGCCATTGATCCATGGCTTAACACTCGATTGGTCCATGATCTCTATTTAAAGAGCATGGAGGGTCATTTTTCGATGATCGATTGTGAGAAACTCTCTTGTAAAATCTCTCTGTAATCTTTTTCTTTGCATTAACAAACTACTCCAAGTGGTCGTGTTGGTTGGGGCCATGGATGTTTCCCCGTAGGGGTTTTACCATGTGAAAACATTGGTGTGTTGATCTTTGATCTAGTTATGTGAGTGGTTACTGAAGGTGTTCGTCCTCTGTTGGAATACCTCTATTGTTGAACAGAAGGAAAAGAGAAGGAACCTCAGAACGTTTCAATTATGGAGAAGTTCAAGGACAGTGACATCAATGCCATGAGTATCATAGTGGACTCTGTAAAAGGCCACTTGATACCCTACATCTCTCATCTTGACTCATCTAAGAATATGTAGGATGCCCTAACTAACCTCTTCTCAATCAGAAACATTAGACAAGTAATGATTCTAAAGAATGAGCTCTGTGACATGAAAATGAATGATGATGACAACATAACATCATACTTTGTGAAAATCTCTTAGTTAAGATATCAACTACAAGCTATTGGAGAAATATTTTCAAGGAAATGGTAAATATAGTACTTAATGGTCTTCCCAAGAAATGGGATGCATTTTCCACAAGCATGAACACAAGGGAGGAGTATCCCACATTTGAAGAACTTTGGACATGTGCACAAGAAGAATCAAGGATTAGCGCAAAAGATAAATTCCAAAGGAAATATGATGATCAATCCTACACAACAAAGTTCAAAAAATTAATGAATAAGAAGAAGTTTGACTCAAGGAAGAAGCCAAATCAAGAGAAAGATATGTCAAAAATACAATGCTTCAACTGTTGAAAATATGGTCACTACAAGAATCATTGTCCCAAGTTAAAGAAAAGGAAGGAAACACATGAAGCATTAGTTGTCGAATAAAGGGAACCCTCAAAGAAGGCCAACCAGGATAAAATAGACTTCTTCTTCTAAAACAAGGTAAGAATATTCTTCATAGTTCTTGTACATATCATGTTTACATAGTTTATGTACATATCTTGCATATCTATTTCTTAGAAGATAAGATGTTCAAGTGAAACAATACCTATGGAAGAATAACAAGATAAGGAATGTTATCACGATGACTACAAGTCAAGCAATACACGTGAAAATATAAAGTACATTGACAATCCTTGGTAACAATTCCTATGGAAGCTATTACATAAGTAACTACTACAAGATAAGCCAAAATCAGAATCAAACTTGAATAAAACCCAGAAGAAGTCAAAACAGAAAGAAGTCAGCAACCAAATTAGAAAAAGACGTGTGACACCTTGCAAAAGGAAATAAGAATGCATACAGAAACATGGACTATCTTAGATGGAGGGAGATGATTATAGAATTCCAAAAGAAGAGAATGCATTCATGCATGAAGCAAGGATTAGAAGTATCTAGTCATGCTCCTAAATAATATGATAATCCATTGAGGATTATGAAGTATCTAGTCATGCTCCCATTGAAAGTAGAATCCATGAAAAGCAACACATGTTTAGTTTGACTTTAGAAGAAGTCTTCTTCGAAAATAATCCTTAAAGTATCCTTGGTTGTCCATCTACATCCATGATCCTATGATGAAAGGAAGAAGTTGGAATATTTAGGGCATGGAATCTATACAAAAATCCATGAACCCAAGAGCTAAAGAGAAACATAAGGAAGAACATGAAGATTCTAAGAGAGAAAGAAAATCTAGAACAACCAGTCATTATACTGAGAATCACAAGACTACCACCTTAGTTTAAACCCACTAGAAGCAATCAAGAAGAAGAAATGAAAGTTATTATGAAGAGCAGTACATGTAAGAAATTGTGAAAAGGGGTTATGAATGGAAGCATTGCAAGATTCAGAACTAGAGGTTCTTCCAAAAGGAGGAGAAGACTATGATAACAGTTTGTTCCCATAAACCATATATACCTCTATCTGAGTTGTTGTATCTCTTGCAGTATCCATGGATTGAAGTTTACATCAGTTGGTTGTAAAAGACTGTTCTCCCAATAGAGCATCTGAGGAAGAAGCTTATGTAAATAAATCTCAAGGTCTTGAGGTATACCAGAAAGAGACCCATATATGCAGATATAAGAAGACCTTATATGGATTCAAACAACTTGATGCAGAGTATCTCATATACAGCAGAAGTGTGGTAAAAAAATTCTATGACAGAGATAGTGTATCAGAATAGTTACTCAGAAGTCTAGGATGATGGATTTCTAATCCATGGAAAACTCTCATGATGAAAGAAGAAGCGTTACTTGGATATGTTTCAGTTTGAGCCTTGACACGATGTCATGAGCTAGTAGGAAACAAAAGTGTTGAATCCAACCATGATATATATTGTAATGATCAGAGCTACATGAAGCCTTTAGAGAAAACCAGTGTTCCAAAATAGACTAAAGTAAATTGAGATCAAGCAGTACATTCTCTGTGATGAAGTCCAGAAAAGAGAAGTGGGTCTCCAATATATCTCCACAGATGAGCAGATAGCAGATATTTTGGTCAAACCTATGTCCAAGATGAAAAGTTTGCAAGATGGGGCTCGTGGAGATGACTTTCTTATTGAAAAAGGAAGAGATTACTCCTAGGTTGGGAGGGAGCACTGGTGTGTTACTGATTTATGGACACTCATTTTTCAGTTCGAAAAATGGTCTAGGATGAGCAGTTCCTTTCCAATTCTGAAAGTGGTTTGAGATTTCTAACAGATAGGAATTTTCCAGTTCGGAAAATGGTCCAGATCGGACAGTCATTTTCATAATGAAAATGGTTCGATAGATTATTGATGTACCTTAGACAATGATTCCCCTTGTGGCCAGTGTGGGGAAATGGTCTTGGACAGACATTCTTCTTGGCAGTCACTCTCAGTAGTGTTCAAGTAGAATGGTTTTCCTCATTGAGCAGGCATTCTTTCGAAGTTCACAGTTGTGAGCAGTTTCAAAGAATGCTTTCTTTTGGAGGTTGGTGCAGGACAGTCATTTCCTTAAGAAATGGTCCAAACAGTCATTCCCTAGGGAAGACTCATTCTCTTCAAGTTGCACTATGTTTAGTGCTGGAGGAATGGCCCATTTAGGTGAATGGTCTAGGTTCAACAATCATGGACAAGAATTCCCTAGGGAAGACTCATTCTCTCCAGGTTGTGCTATGATTAGTGTCGGAGGAATGGCCCAGTTAGGTGAATGGTCTAGGCTCATAAATCAGGGACATTTATTCTTCTTTGCTTGAGAATAATAGTCCAGATAGCCCATGGATGATGTTTTACTTTCTGAGGGAAGATGCTCTTCCAGATCTTAGAGATGTGAATGGAAGAATGGCCCAGATGACTCATTTTATATCATCATATTATTTTTATGCAGGTTGATAACAGATGATATGATTTCTATGGAGGTTGTATGTATCTCGATAGTAGATGTATGCCACTATGGCAGATGTGTTCCATTGGTTGTGACTATGTGTCACTGATTAATTATTCTTGTGCTACTTGGTGTTCTTGTGTACCATTAGATAGTAGTTATGTACTACTATGGATAGACATAGTTGTGTTCTATTGAATGACATTGTTTTGATTGACATGAAGACTATCGGAAGTGTTTAAAATTATTATCAACTAAATGGATAGTCAGTGTGCTAATGGACAGACATTCTCCAGGCGGAAAATGGTCCAGGACATTTATTCTTCTAGGATCTATGTCTGGATTAGAAGAATATTCCTTGTATCCCATGGCATGGCTTCGAACATCTATTGGAATAGTTATTCTTCTAGGACATGTGTCTGGATCAGAAGAATGGTTCTTGTATCACTATGTGGAGTGAGTGACTTATTCAGTATCATGCCTGATTACTCATATGGAGTATGGCTTCGAGAGATGATGTAGTTGATTCTCTCAGATGATACTGATAATGATGATGGTGCTCATGATCTAATCATGAGATATCCTGTATGGATATGATGATGCTATCGATTGAATGACCATTTGTTTTCAATACCTCCCTAGATAGGAGGGAGTGTTGATATTATGGTAGTTGCAGGAGGTATTGTTATCGAATAAATTGATAGGTGTGGACACTAATAGATCTCCCTAGATCCACCTAGATCTAGAACAAAACAAGACAGGACATGACTCTTTCCCTAAGTTGTAGTCATTGAATCTACTAATAAGAAGGAATGAGTGACGTACCTTTATATCGCTTCCTTAGGTCTCTGTTGTTCCCGCTTCACTCTGGTGCTCTTGTGAAATCAGGTTCAAGACAACACAAACCAACCAAAGTGAAGATAGCAAAGTATATTCAATGTCAACCTATGCATATGATCAAGGAGTTATGCAATAAAATAAGAGTAATTTTATGGGAAAGGGACATGTCGTTGTATTATATTAAATGAAAGTAGAAGATACAACCATATCACCTTGATGTCACAAGCTTCCTTTCAGTGACCCTTGGTTCCAACACACACACTTTCTCTACATTTGCATGAAGAATATCCAATACAACTTGGTAGACCAAATAGAGTCCTCAAGCTTCTGTCCAAACAGAGTTCTTCACGCAATTCTCTCACAAATTATTTATTCAATATTTCTTAACCATTTCCATGAGAAACCTTTCAATGTATAGGAGAAGGAGGGATGGTTACATGGATGAGGATGATCCCACTAAATCTGAGAAGTCAGTAGGATGTCAACCATGCGAATGCCAACTCATTTTCTAGAAGATTCCCTTCTAGAACCTTTGTGACCTCTTCTCTTTTCCAAGCTTTGAAACAAATTCACACCCTACCTATAGAGCAGACTGTGAAAAGTTCTCACCCTAAGTGTGGGTTACTTGCGAGAATGAAGGATTTTCGCACCCTGTAATATAGGCAGCCTGCGAACTCATCTTAAAAATGTGTTTTTGGAAGAAGACAACAGTCACTTTTCTCAGGCAAAAAGTCCTTGTGGGAGCCTGAATACATCACTTGTAGAGACATCACCAGAGTGACCAAAATCATGTGTAACAGACTGCCCCCCAAAGTATGAGGCCGAAACTTGTGACAGCTGAAATACTTTGTAAAATGTGTGTGTATGTCAGAAACAAGGAGTGCACCTAATCGGAAACTTGTAAACAACCAAGCATCTGCAGAATATAATACCAATTCTGAGGTAGGCATTCCCATGCTCAGATCACAAATGAATGGAATCATAAATGTAGGTGATGGCCACCAATCATACACCGTGGATCCATGTCGTCAAAATGCTACATAGCCACCAGGAATACACTGTGGATCTACGTGAGAGGACTTGAATAATGACATAGCCACATACAAAGTGGATCTATGTGCCGATACAAATCATACATACTCCATCGCAGCCTGGATCAAAAAGATGAGATCCAGGGTCTTCAATCTCGTCACCTAAAAGTACAAATCTATCCATGCAATTACATGTGCCGAAGTTGAACATGGTAGATACCACTTGATTACCGGTCATTGATGAAAATCGTTAACAAGTGCGAGGGAAATCACCATTGATGTCAATGACTCCCAAGGTAGCGAAGTACAATCCAAATGAATGTGAATGAATGGGCTGATGTCTACCACTCGTCGAAATCTCTTAATCAGGGATCAATGGTGTGAAACCCCTGTCGAAAGCGAAGAGACCTGCCATTAAGGTATGCAGGTTCCAAGGTACTAAATGATTTCTAAGTCTTATTTACGAATAATGCGTTGGAGTCGACGGAACAAGACTCATCACAGGAGGGCCTTGATGTATCCCCCATCAATGACACAAAATAAGTAACAGATTTCGAGAATGAAGAAAAGTATGAATACGGGTTGAAACGAACACAAGGAAGGCTGACATAGTAAGAATGGACAACTGCAGATGGCTGACTCAATAGAGGGATTGTTTGAACTTCTCTTGAACATATGAACGACACGACCAAGGACTTGGCAGCACTGACTCAAAGACGACCCAAGATATTACCTTATAGCAATTCGAATGAGAGACAAATGGATTTCCCAACCCGTATTCAAATGACGAATAGGGGGTGTCATGTTCAAGAGCGACGCTTACTACCATTAATATGAATATTAAAACACATCCCTTTCCCAAAATTTCCCCCACCATTTCTGGCGAGTACCTCTTTATTTTTACACAAGCTTGAGGAGGATAACATATGCTTGTTGATGTAAGCTCATCCTTCGAATGAGTCCCTCGGAGTATATTTAACAAACCCTAGGAAGGAGTGGTTCGATCCCATTACGGGTCTTTTTGTTTAATGAGTCCAAGGATAGAAAACTTGAGAGTTTTTCATGTTTTGAGAGTATGAAAAAAAATTAAAGAGAACTCTCCCAGTTCCTTTTTCATAAATAAGTTAGACAAGACCAAAAAAGTGATAAAATATCGCTCGTCGAACGTTTTCTTCAAATACTTTAACAAGCGTGAAAAGAACAAAATCACTCGGCAATCTTTTCGTTTTTATGGAGCGTGAAAAGAGCTTAAAGGATACTCCCTTACGTTTGTTGTTTTTGTGTTACCATGATGGGTTCGAAAAGATGATAAAAAGTATACTCAGTTACGTTCTCATATATTTTCGAGCGCGAGAACAAACGAAGACTGAGCTCGAGGTTTTTCCTAAAAAAACCCTAAAAAAGTGGTCGTATATGCGACAAAAAGAAAAAACACCCGTACCCCCTCATTCGGACTTCGAAGTTGCTATATCTGCAAAAAAACATACTCACAAGGCTATTACGGCATTAGGTTTTATAAGCAAAGCAATAAAAATAATATATAAAAAAAAAACAATAAGAAATGGTAAAAAGTGAATAAATATGGGTGAAAAGGACTTTTTACCATTTTATTGGTACTTTGCCAAAAACTTGTCCAACATACCTCATTTTCCCCCAAATTTCTTTGCTCGATTGTGGAAGGCACAAGCGATCATTCGGCGAATGGTTTCAGCCAACGAGGTAAGCTCTTGATCCTTCAACTTTTCCATGGTTTATTTTTGGTTTTTATTGGCAATTTTTAGAGTTTTAAGTCCATTTTAGGGTCAGACCATGTGCTCAAGAATTCTCGTAGGTGGACCTTGCGGGACTTGCGAGAATCTAAGATTCTTGCAGGTGGGATTTAGGGCACCTACGAGAATCTCATATTTTGCCAAAGGCTCACCTGCGAGGGCCAAAACATGGATTTTAATATTTGGTTTTGCTCAATAAAAATTATGCAAGAGTTTAAAACAAGTTGTTGACTCCCCTCTCATGGCTCTTTTGCAGGTATTTGACCATCACGAGGTTGGAATGGAGAGAAAAAGAACATGAGGAGGATGATGCCATTGTCGGGAATGACCCGGGTACAGTCGCTTCCCTTTAGGACTGTGGGCTCTTGAAATTTTTCAGGATTTCGGGCATGAGAGCACAACTCAGGTTGTTGGAATACCTGGTCCACATGTGGGACATGGATCAACAGTTATTTCACGTGGGATTCCATACGCTGACACTAGATATCGAGGATATTTATTTTCTAATAGAGTTGTCATGGCGTGGATACCATGCTAATTTTACCGAAGGTAGAGGCGGCAGACTCCCTATGAGCAAGTATTGTCGCCGATATTGTGTTCCCGAGGCAGAGAGAAGCAAGGGTAAGGTTTCCATTTGGGGGGTCCAAGATTTGACCCTACGAACCATCTTGTTTACTATTTCACGCATGGTTGGGAGCGCGGATCTGCACATGGCTCTCCATAGCTATTTCCAATACGCCATAGAGTGCACAGAGCCTCAGGTCTTCAACTAGTCGGATGTAGTTCTTTGCAGTATGAAGAGACAATTGACGAAGTGCAGAAAGGGTGACTTGAAGTAGTTTGGGTACGGGTCACTTTTGGTGTCATTTTTCATCGAGAGGGTCCCACTGTTGTGACTACATGTTGATTGGGGTTTACCGGCCCCACAGGATCCAAGGATGCTGAGGTGGTGTAACCTCATGGCTCGACACGTAGCAGGGCCCATAATCAAGTATAATGATTCATTTTTTGACTGGTTGAGGCCCCATATGCTAATGATCGACGACTACGCATATGCTAGTTTGGATTTCTAAGGGGATCCGAATTTGGCCCTACCTAAGGATGCTCAGTGGGGTGACTTAGGTAAGAAGTACACATTTTGTTCTTTTTAAATGTTTTTGCAAATTTTATCATATGAAATGTTTTTGTGTTTATCCAAGAACTAATCCAAAAAATTATTTTTGATGACACAGATGTGGGGCCGTATCGACCTCCAGGAACATCTCCCATTCAATGGCAAGGAGAAGCGGCTCCAGTGGTGAGATGGAATGCTGAAGACTACAAGGAAGTGGAACAGAACTTAGAGGGGTTTATCGTAGACGTCCCGGATATTGCTATTGGGGAGATCTTGAGACATTACCAATGCCATACTGTGGGCGCGTCCAAGTCTCTCAATCGACTGCTTCGTAGGGTAGCCCGAGAAATTGTGTGTTATCATGAGCATCATCTGTGACGTTATTTTGTAGAATCTATGGGCTTCGTATTTTGAGATTTTGATCCTTGGACAAAAAAAAATTGTAAAAACGTTTGATCGTTATATAAATATATACGGCTTCTACCAGCTTATTTTGTGTTGTGTTATACATATAATGTGTGATTGGTTTATAAATGTCCCAAATGTTTGTCTAAAAAATTGTTAGCTAAAGCATCAGTCAATTTATTTATACATCTAGGAATGTGTTGATATTCGATATAGTCAAAATAACATTCCAAGAGGCGAATTCGTAAATGTACCCATAATAAAGTAGGACTTTGAATAACATAGACATTACTTAGCTGTAGTACTACTAGCTGCGAATCGAGTCATATAACCAGGTGGTGGATATCGAGCGAAATAGCATCAATCAACAATTCTATGACGATGCTATATTCCGCAATATTATTGGTTGCATGACCGAGGCACACACCTCGCAGACTGATAAGTTCATTTGTAGGTGCGTAAATTTCTCATGCAGTAGAAGCAAGGTTCTGAGTACTACGACTAGCGCCATCGGCAAAACCAATGTGGGGTAGCGAAGACTCTGACATATGGAAACCAAGCACAAAGTAAGATAAGCGGTCGGGGGCAGAGACCAAATAACGAAAAATCATACTAAAGTAACACACAAAACGTATGATACAATAAAATACAAGCACTCATGCACAAGTGATCTTAGGCATAGTACTTATTTAAGTACAACCCATTTTTGGGTTCACTCAAAGGGATACTGTCGTAGTCCACCAAATCGTAATCTCCTTTCTCCAAAACTCATCTGACGATATAAGGACCTCTCCACATAGCTTCAAATTTTTCGGCTCCTAGCATATCATGATCTTGTTCGTAAAGGAGAACCAGATCACCTTCGGAGAAAACATGTGGGTTGACATGTTTGTCGTATTGGGCTTTGACGCGTTTCTTCTGGGCTTCTATAACTAGGGTGGCATCGCGATGGGTTTCATCTAATTGCATGAGATACAACAGACGTTCTTCTTCGGCATAAGTGTTTGGGAGAAGTTTGATAGCTAGTTTTAGGGAGGGTATCTCACATTCAATCAGAAAGATGGCTTCTAGACCACAGACTAACTGGAATGGTGTAAACCTGGTAGCAGACCTAATGGATGTCCGATAAGCCCACAATGTTGAAAACAACATCGTATGCCAACTCATTTTGTGAATCCCTATCATTCTTCGAAGCATGGTAATGAGGATTTTGTTTATTGCTTCAACTTGGTCATTGGCTTGTGGGTAATAGGGTGTTGAGTTTTCATGGCGAAGACCCAACTTTTCAGTGAGTTTGGACATCATGAATTTTCTAAAGTGGCTACTGTGGTCAATAACGATAGCTTGAGGAACATCAAATCGAGCAATGATGTGATTGAATATAAATAATGTTGCAGTCCTTCCTGTATTGTTGAATGTTGGCATCGCCTCGACCCATTTCATAAAATACTCTACGGGTACAATAATGTATCCATGCCCCCTGGCCGAGTGAGGGTGACATGTCATGAAATCGACACCCCATTTCACAAAAGGACCAACGAAAACCACAGGGTGTAGAGGAGCAGGGTGTGATCGTATTTTATTGTTGTAGGTTTGGCAAGCATGGAATTTTTGGACGGCAATTATACAATCATTGAATAAAGAAGGCCAAAAATACCCCTCTCTTAAGATCTTCTGGGCAATAACATACCCAGACATGTGACCACCACAGGCTCTAGAATGGCAGTCATTCAAGGCTTTCTCGGCTTTGTCAAACATGAGGCAGTGTCGAAAAATGAAGTCAATCCCACAACAATAAAGAGTATCATCGAGGATAATATACTGACAGGCTTGGTGGCGTATTCGATGGCGATCAGTGGTATTACGATCCATTTGGAGTATTTTCTCCCTAGCAATTAACGTGTAAGAATGTGTTGCATAGGGTTGTAGTTAGAAATCACTGTAGTTTTGCATAAAAGGATATAGTATCGGAAACCTTGAATAGCTTGGATGACTGTCAAGGCTAGTTTTTCAACATGTAAATACTTGGTTTCGGTATTCTTGAGACTCCGACTCAAGTAATAGATGACATGAGAATCATGAGAATCATCCTCCTGGATGAGAACCATAGCGATGGTATACTCTGAGGCTGTGAGGTAAAAGAAATAATTCTGACTATAATCAGGTGGGAAGAGTAGAGGGGTACATGTCAAAGATAGTTTCAAAGCTTCAAAATCTTTGTTGGCAGTGGTATCCCATATGAACTCAGAACCTTTCTTGAGCAGTCGCGTAAATCCAAGAGTTAGCTCAGCATAGTTCGGGATGAAACGACGGAGAAAGTTTGCCTTCCCTTGCAAACTTTGTAACTGGCGAAGTGAGGAAGGAGGAGGAAGATTGAGAATCACCTCAACCTTCAAAGGATCTACCCTGATCTCTTGACGTGAAATAATAAATCCCATAAGTCGATCGGATTCTACGCAGAAAACACATTTGTGGGGATTCAAGCGTATATGGTAAAACCGACATCGAAGGAAAATGGTGTGGAGGTGTATTGGATGATCTACACGGTGCATGGAATGAGCGAGTAAGTCATCGAGATATGGCTTCACGATGTTATTTATGTCATGACAGGCGTAAGACATAGCACGTTGAAAAATTGCACCGGCATTCTTTAAACCGAATGGAAGTTTCCTATAGGAAAACGTGCCCCAAGGAAAAATAAAAGCGATCTTGTCTTGGTCCGCAGGTACGATATTGATTTGATTATATCCGGAGAAACCATCCATCAGAGAGAAGATTTCACTTTTGGCACAATCGTCGACGATCTGGTCAATGAAGGGGGTAGGAAAGTTGTCTTTAGGACAAGCTTTGTTAATGTCCCTATAATCAACACACACGCGGATTGTGCCTTGTTTCTTGTCAATCGTAACAAGCTTGGAAACCTAGTCAGTTAGAGCCACCGGGTAAATGAAGCCAGCCTTAAGAAGTTTCTCAACTTTGAGCTTGATAACGGTTGCTTTACGTGGGTGGACCGGACGGAGTTGTTTCCGAATGGGTTTAGCACCCAGGTATGTCTTGATTTCATGTACCACAATGTCGGGGTCAATACCCGACATTTCTTCATAGCTCCACGCAAAGACATCACAAAATTCTTCGAAAATAGACTTGTAGGTGACAACTTCGTCATGGGAACACGAAGCTCCGATATGCACATTTTTGACAATTCTAGGTTTTATGGATATTTCAAGGGGGAGGGTGGGTGATATATTACTTAAGTTCCCTTTGTAGAATAGATCGTCTGTAGACTCGGGAACAGTAGAAATGACGACAATGGTCGACGGGGTCGAGATCCATTGGTAACCCTCGATGGTGTGTTGTTCCAGGAAGAGGATGGAACGATGATGTCCATCATCCCAAGGGGTGTCTTCCATGGACATAACAGCCATAATCATCTCGTCCATGGGAAAAATGATGCGGAATGGATCCGGAGATAAATCACCAGGGGAGGGGGTAGAAGGGGTTGCTAATTGAATGGCTTGATAAGAGAATTCGACCTGACTCAAAGGCATTTCGTCTCCATATCAAAGATGATCGCCAGGGTTGGGTACCATCCATGGGTCATAAGACGCAGGGGTTCCGTGAACAAAGGTGGAGATCATGTTGATCGAGGCAACAAACGGATGTGGAACATCGAGTGGTGGAATGGGGAAAGTACCCATAAAAGAGGAATCTTTAAGAAGACCTACACCGACGTTCTCATATCTAGGGGGGGTTTGCAATGAAAGGTACGTTGTCAATACGTTCATCAGAGTGAAAGAAGGCCAATTGGTCTACAGTAACTACTTTTCCTTGATGTGGGAAACACATGACACGGAAAAGAGTGGACACAACTGCATGCATGGAATCGATCCAGCTACGACCAAGTAGAAGGTTGTAATCGAGAGGAGTGTCAAATACCTCCACTTCAACGTTGACCGTTTTTCCTTCTGACATCATAGGCAATGAAGGGAGGACACTGTAAGGCTTAAAACTAGATCCATTTAAGACTTTGAGCGTGTTGTTGGATTCAGTCAAAGGAGGAGAGTCGATGGCTTTCCAGCAGGTAATAGACATGACACACATCAAGGCACCCTCATCAATAACTGTTCTACAAATGTTTTTGTCGAAGACAATAACTTGTATTTGGAATGTGAGTTGAGGGGATAACCTTGGAATGTGATCTTCCAAGTCAAAAATTATTAAATTTGTATCCATATGGTCGATTCCACCAATAGCTTTCAATAGTGTCTTCCGTTGTATAGGACAACTCTGAAGGACTTCGAGGGCTAACATCGCGGATGGTGCTTGGGCCAGATCTTTGACAATATTGTAGTTTTGGGTAGCACACGCATGAGGATTGAAAGTCAATTTTAGAACAACACCCTTTGGAGGAGGGTGAAGGACTGTATCTAGGCTCGGTCGTTCGAGATGAAGAGGACCGTTGGTAGGTGGAGTCATGGGAGATGGTTGGACCAACGAAGGAGGTATTACATCAACCTTCTCTTTGGAGGAAGAATAATCTTTGGCTCGAGTGGTAAGTGTGATGTCATTCTTCTTTCAATCACCTGTACACATTAAGACATAGGATGCATTGGAGGGGGAAGGTTGGTCATGAATGACAAATTGGGCATGTTGTTGAGAAGGGAAGGGTTGTGACAATAGGGCCAGAGTGGGGGGTTTTGGGGTCCCTTGAAGGAACTTAGTAACCTCGGCTTATCATGGACAATCCTTAGTGTAGTGATCATCACCACAGATAAGACAAGGGTATCGGGGTTTGTGCTTATCCCTATCGTCAACAGGTGGTGTTTTGGTTTTCTCAGTTTGAGGATTATTTGTATCCTCCTTGTTCTTACCCTTTCCTTTTTTGGATTTGTTTTTTCCAGTGGGGCTAGATTGAATAGAGTTTACCTCAGAATTCTTGCCAGTGGGAGGGGTAGGAAAGAGAGAATTTTGAACATTAGAAGAAATGGATTTGGGGTTGTTGCTGGAGGTTTGGACGGAATGCGGTTGGGCATGGAAAGCGCCAATCACACTGTCAGTTGCATGAGAAGCAGTAGGAGTAGTTGAAGTAGCAGAAGTAGAAGGACGAGGCGTGTTAGGGAGTAAGTTTTAGAAAAACAGGACCGCGGAGCAATAAAATAAAACAAATGCAGAAACAAAACATAGAAATACACAATACAAGAGAGACACAGATTTGCGTGGTTCACCCAGTGTGTGCTACGTCCACCAGAGAAATTGCCAAGTCCTTCCTTTATTATTATCCAGCAAATGAAGGGATACAACCTACAGCAAAACCTGTTGTAACTTCCTCTTCTTTCTCTCACAGTCTCTTCTCTCATAATACAATACTCACCATAATGCATAGTTGCAATACATTTCCCTCATAACAGAGGGTTGCCTTCTAGGGAAAAAAACCCTAACATAATTTCTATCGTTAGATCTGTGACCTTATAATGAACGGTCCAGATTTACAATGAAATTACAATATACATTTACAAGGAAATTTTTCCTTCGGGGGCTCGCTTGCCCCCGAACCCCCCATATGGGGGGGTAGGCCCCCCAGACCCCGCAGAGGGGGTACCCCCCCTCTGCACTCCCCCACGTGGAAGAGTGTACATACTTCTGGGGTGTAAATTCTTCATGGGGTATAAGCACGGCTAAAAGCAAGGACCTATGAATCAGGAACATAATCAGGCTCCACAACCAACAATCTCCCACTTGGAGACTGATCTCAACAACTCCACCGTTGTTGTATATGTTGGACTCTGAAACTTCTTGGACCTAGCAAATTTATCATCTTCATCTTCATTCTTGAAGACCAACTGAAACTGAGCAGGAACTCAGTTTCTCTCTGGTTACTCCCTTTCTTAACATGTCTACAGGATTCTGGCTAGTGTGTATATTTTCCAACTTCAAATGTCCATCTTCCAAGGAAGATCGTATGAAGTGGTACCTCAACTGTATATGCTTAGTCTTTGAATTGAAGGCTGAGTTCTTTGCAAGATGAATTGCACTCTCACTATCATAGTACAACCTGCTATTCTCTTGCTTCTTTCCTAATTCCTCCATAAACCTTTGTAACCAAATCATCTCTTTACTAGCCTCTATAGCAGCAACATACTCTGCCTCTTTTGTTGAAAGTGAAACAACCTTTTGCAGTTTCGAAATCCAACTTACTATTGTTCCACCTATAGTAAAAACATACCCTGTGGTGTTCCTCCTGCTATCTTTATCACCTGCCATATCTGAATCAACATATCCCTGTAGAAAAGTGTCTAAACCTCCAAAACATAATGCATGAGTAGCAGTACCTCTCAAATACCTAAGAATCCACTTTACTACCTCCCAATGTTCTTTACCTGGATTTTTCATATACCTACTCACAACTCCCACTGCATGTGCAATATTTGGTCTTGTGCAAACCATTGCATACATGAATCTGCCAACTGTTGATGAATAAGGAACCCTAGACATGTATTCTATCTCCTCCTGTGTCTTGGGACACATTTCCTTAGTTAATTTGAAATGGTTGGCCAAAGGTGTACTAACTAGTTTTTCATTCTGCATTCTAAACCTCTCCAACACCTTCTCTATGTACTCACCCTGAGACAA
>ML780704.1:178959-192847 GCA_009831015.1 Picea engelmannii | reverse complement strand
TATATATATATATATATATATATAATAGTAAATAAAATTATCTTAAAAACTTAAAATTTATAAAAAATATATTTATTAAATATTTTGTAATTTATAATTTACTTGGTGTGGTTGCTCATCTTAGCATAAACCAAGCTTAGATATCTAAGGTATATGAGAGAGCACATCCTTATTGTATTCTTTTCACAACCTCGTGTGGTGTAAAATTGATGTGAAGGGATGTTATTTGTAGCAAAATATAGTCCTTTGTTTTTATTCTTAAAAGTCTTGATGAGGTTAAGAAGTTAATGAGATAGCATTAACAAAAATGAGGGGTTATAGATGAAGTAAATTGTATTGATGTATTGATGGTTAGTAGATGTGAAGGGTTATTTATGGAATTGGTTGATGTATATTATGTATATTGTGAGTTATTAATATAAATAAATAATGAATTAAATTAAACTATTAAATGTATTTGATTAAATTTTATTAAATTAAATATTGTTAAATTAATTTAACAATTTTATTATGTAAAGGGGTTGTTTAATTATTTTAAATTTTGATTTTTTGTTTAAAATTTATTTTTAAATGTAGAAATGGATTTAACATGTTGAAAATATCACTAAAAAAAGTCAAAATGTAGAATTTTTAAATTATTGTAAAAATTATAGAATTGAAAAAACAACTTGTTAAATTTAATCAAATTTAACAGATTTGACAATTCTTTATTGTCAGGTTTAAGAAATAATTTTGACTACCCTTCAGAATTTTTAACCATATTTGATAAATATCAAGAATTTTGACTACCATCCAGAATTTTTAACCATATTTGATAAATATCAAGAATTTTTAATCATAGCAAATCACCCTGTTATAAACACTTTTGAGAGTGGGTTAATTAGAGAGCAATCTTCCCTCCAGAGTTACCTTTCCCGTAGGTTTTGGGGCTGTTTCATTTTAAATTTCCTGCAAATTCAGAACTCTGATCGATTTTCTAAGCATCTAGGTTGGTTTAAAATGGAACAAAACTACTAAAATAAAATTCTGAAATACATAGAACTTTGATCCATGTAAAACTCAAACTATCCCAAAAATCTGACCAAATTCAGACTTTTTTTTTTTTTACTGAAAAGAAGTTCTGTTTGCTGCCACTTAACCTACTCCACACTTCTAATTATGCAGTACAAGTACAATTTACTGTAGATCATAATTAAGTATTTTTTGTGAGAGTACAAAATTTGGATCTGGCTTTCTGACATACTCGGCCCGGCCAGCGATTCGATTGATCCAACGATCCTTGAGGAAGAGATTAAGTGAAGATCAAATGTTTTTGCAGTGCAACTCTCAGAGACCACTCATTCCTCTGTGCTGGGCAGCATAGAATATTAAAACTGCAGAAGGCCCCAGAATTTCTGAAGGTACGTTGACTTTAAAGCTTTATCTAGTTTTTAATTCTCAGAGGCATTATCCTGGCTTCAATACGGACACAAAACGCCTTGCTATCCACAAACAAAATTATATCTCCAACCAGAACCCATTCCCAAAACGCCACACACTCCATGAGATCTCGCCTACTTTTCATGAGATCTCCACAGCAGATATCATCCTCCATCTTCACACGCAATGTAGAGAAATTTTATACTCAAACATAACAATCAACGAGATTTGCAAACAGTTGAAAATTACARGTTATATCGGCAATTGATAACAGAGAAAACATTTGCAAACAGTTGAAAATTACAAGTTATATCGGCAATTGATAACAGAGAAAACATTTGAATCTAGGAAARCTTGGAACGCATTCAGTAATGRAAGGTCATGCTTGAAAACCAAGCTTGTATTTGACAATATAATCCGAGTAATCTGGACTTATAAGCCGAGAGGCATCCCATCCARRGKMTTATTTGAYTMGAGCAGGGGCTTATTTGACTAGAGCATTAATGCCTGACTGACAAMCAGCTTATAAATCAACTAATACATWTATGACCTAAACTGATAACAATGTAAATTGCTGATCAGGTAAAACTATCCTTTCTATCCTCATAATAACCGACTGTAACTGATTACAATGAACGAACGAAAGAAAGATTGGTCAGGCATAAGAGCACATTCCATATATACATTTATTCTTGTTGCTGCAGGCGACGCCGCACTTCCCACAGTTCTTCCGATCGTAGGCGATATTGAGGCATTTCCCCTGACAGCAAGCGTATCCGAAATTACAGGCCTTGCCACAGGCCCCGCAGTTGTAGCGGTCTGTCAATGCGTTCACACAGCTGTGTTTGCAGCAGATTAACTTCACAGAGCCCTTACGATTGCGCGCCGCCTTCTCGCATAATCCGTTTTTGTGGGTGCATTTCACGGCCTTCGACTGATCTGCGAGGAACCGGCTGATTACAACCTTCTGATCATCATTTCCTTCTGCCTGCGGTACCGTTGCCGCCAGTACTGCTAATATCAGTACTGCAATTGCGATTGCAATTGCACCAAGATTGGCCATTTTCTTTGAAGCAGTTCGGAGGATTCGAGGTTCAGAATTAATGTACGAGATCTGCTCGCCTGGTGCACACTGTAATCTGGAGATCGAAATAGCTTGCTTCGCCCAGTGCACACTATGATCTGGAGATTGAAATAGCTTCGCCTGGTGCACACTGTGATCTGGAGATTGAAATAGCTGTTGCTATGAGCTTCCTCTACCTCACGACCTCGGGGCTTTGCAGAGGGATCGCTCGAGTCGCGTTGAAATGGGTAGCGCCGGGGTGGGGATTTTATATGCACGGGAAAGGCCTGTACGTCCTCGGGCGGTCATTAACCTAGATGCCAGCGAATTGCTTGGAGTTTACGAGAGATTTGTCTCCCCTTCGCCTTTGGAATCTTTTTTTGTTTTTCCTACTTTAAATGGTGAATTTAAATTTCATGGGGGCTGGACAAGCATGACTCAGGCGGCTTCGGATCGAATGATAAGATACTATTTCCTTCCTTCCTTCGACATTAATACGTCCTTCGGCAACTATGGTAATGTGGGAAGGAGAGTGCCTTATATGTGCTTTTTTTTTATATATTAAAAAAATGTTATTTTCTCATAATCGAGAAGAAAGGCATACCATGGAAAAACAAATCAAAATTGGTTTGAAATAGGTTTCAATAAACCAAAAATAAGAGCTTACGGGGGAGCTAAGGAGGTATGAATAAATATACTATAATTTGTGAGGTATTTGGTAGAGCAGATGGGGGAGCTCGTGAGGTATGAATAAATATACTAAATGTTGTGAGGTATTTGGTATGAATATAGTAAAAGTAATTTTTTTCTAAGTAATATTGTAATTATTTTCATTTCAAGTATGAAATTTATGATAAATTTTAAAAAAATTAGGATATAAAGTTTTATCAACAGAATAGAATTTGAATAGGGATAATAATATTCTATTTCACAATCATAAAGTTTTATTAATTGTATTCAGAAAATAAAGGTTTCATACATCAATTTGATGTCTAATTTGGTGGCGACCTTAAAATTTGATTTTCTTAGTCTAAACTTCTACGATTTATTATTATAAGTTTTATAAATTAATAGTAATTTCAAATATTTGAAGATTTATATCTTTTTTTTTTATAAATTATGAATTAAAATAAATATGCATTTATATAAATTGAATGCAAAACTAAAATCTTTCAATTTATTTCAAATCTCAAAGTGTAAAGAATCCCAATATTAAATGTTTAAAAATTTGTTCATTTTATTTCAAATCTCAAATGTGTAAAGAATCCTAATATTAAATGTTTAAAAATTTGTATTAATTAGTACAACTAAATGCAATAATAATGCATTTTTAGTAGTTTAAAAAAAATTGTTTATTATTTAAATATACTAATTTTAGTGACTAAATACAATAATGAAGGATTTTTAGTAGTTTAAAGAAAACTGTTTATTATTTAAATACACTGATTTTGGGGACTTAATAATATATTGAGAATAGAAATACATGGTTAAACTGTCTTCTATTGACCTATAGCATTTAATTACACGGTCTTGTATTTAAAAGCACAACATGCTCTGAGCTTGAGGCCTCAAAGAAAAGGAAGTTGTGGATGATGTTGGATGAAAGAGATATATGTGAATGAGTTTGAGCCCTCAAAGCAAAGAAGCTTAGGGTCTCGTTGTGGATGCTATTGACCTATAGCATTTAATTACACGGTCTTGTATTTAAAAGCACAACATGCTCTGAGCTTGAGGCCTCAAAGAAAAGGAAGTTGTGGATGATGTTGGATGAAAGAGATATATGTGAATGAGTTTGAGCCCTCAAAGCAAAGAAGCTTAGGGTCTCGTTGTGGATGATGTTGAATAAAAGAGACATATTTGAAGTTATTTGTTTTTTTAATGATTTTTTTTATTTCATTAAATTTTTTAATCATTTTTCATTTTAAGTTTTTTTGTTTGTTTCTTTTTTATATTTTTAGTAAATTTTTTGTTTGTATTTTTAATATGCTTTCTAATAAATTATTTATTTGCATTTTGTGTATGTTTTGTTTTTTAGTTGTATAATAATATAATTTGTTTATTTATTATTTATAATTTTGTTTAGTATTTGTTTTTATATTTTATTTATTTATTTTTACTTTACAAAAAAAATATAGAGGATTTTGTTTGCACTTCTTTTATACTTTTTAGTAAGATTTTTGTTTGTACTTCTAATATGTCTTCTAATAAATTATTTACTTGCATTTTGTGTATGTCTTTGAGTTGTATGATAGTACAATTTGTTTATTTGTTACTTACAGTTTTATTTGGTATTTGTCTTTACATTTTATTTATTTATTTTTACTTCATAAGAAACATAGAAGAGACATAAGTTTTTTTCTTTTTTTTATAGATCTCTAAAAACCATAAGTGACCTCTACTACCTAATTTTTTCTAAGAGGTAGATTTCCTTATTTTTCTTCATTGTTATTTGTTCTATCATTGTAATCACAAGAATACCATTTTTCTAATTTAAAAGTTTTTCTCACAATGCTCTTGAGCCACTTAGTGTTTCATGCACTCTACTACCATGTTAACATTTCCCTGTTTATTATTAACAATTTTGTTTGGCATTTTCTTTGTTTATATTTTTTTAAGTAGCTTTACAAGAAACATAGAAGACATAGTTGTTTTTTCCTTTTTTTAATAGGTCTAGAAACCATAAGTGACCTCTTAAAACTTTCCTCACAATGAGTTTATCCTACTTATTTCTTAATACTATGTTAACAAATTTGACATATTTATTACTTCATGCAATTTACTACTATGCTAAAGAATAAGTTATCCTTTAGCATATCAATAATCTATAACATTCATTAAATGAAATCATCATTAAATTAAATCATATCATCCACACCCTATTTTTTTTTTTAAGAATTATCTCCTTTCTAAAAGTCCATCCATACCATGTAAGATCTTAAATAGAGAGATTTTATGTTGAAAAGTGATATGTTAAGTTGTATCACTAATTTTTCAATATATATTTAATTGCTTTATCAATTATTTTTTTTACATCCCATACATCCATAAGTGGTAGTTCATGTTAAAATGGTATAAGTGGTAGTTCATTCAAAATCAAATGGTATAACGATGAGTACATAATGTCTTAGAAAGATGTTAAAGTTTATTTTCTCCTATTTGAGAATTTTCTATTATTCATATCTCTTAGTATAGAGAAAATATATGCTCCATGTAATTCACCCATTATATCATTAACTTTAAGCATTTGCATGAGACATTAAAAAAAAAAACAAATGTGGCAAATTACATTTGAAATTTTATTTTTTTATTAAAATATACATTTTTAACATTATTTAAACTAATTTTCTTATTTCTTCTTTTAAAATAAATTTGTATAAATCTTATAAGTTGACTATTATAAGAGTATTTATTTTATTTATTTTGAAATTTAATATTTACTTATGGATGATAAAAGTGCTCTATGGATGATAAAAGTGCTCTAGATATCTCTACTATGCAAATTACCTCATTGTTCATCATATTACTTAACTATTACAAAAGTATTTACACTATATTTGTTTTTGGATTCAATGTCTACTTATCCATGATAAAGGTGCTTTAGATATATCTACTATGTAAATTACCTTATTGTTCATCATCGTCCATATGTTTTAAAGTATCCTTACCTCTCTAATATGAATATCTAATAAAATTAATAATTCATATGGGTCTATTATTAGTGATTATTTTATTTACATGTACATTTTCTTCGGTTTCTTAATGAAAGTTTTTTTCATTTTATTTGGTTGATTTTTCTTCTTATTTTATATCTACTATGCAAATCACCTCATTGTTCATCATCATCCATATGTTTTAAAGTATCATTGACCTCTCTAATATGGTCATCCAATGAAATTAATAATTCATATGGGTCTACTACTATTTTTACTTTTGTACAACTATTTTATTTACTTATACATTTTACTTGCACTTTGTGTATGTCTTTTAGTTGTATGATAGTACAATTTGCTTTTTTGTTACTTACAGCTTTGTTTGGTATTTGTCTTTACATTTTATTTATTTATTTTTACTTCACAAGAAACATAGAAGAGACATTAGTTTTTTTCTGTTTTTATAGATCTCTAAAAAATATAAGTGGCCTCTACCATCTAATTTTTAGAAGAAGTAGATTTCTTCATTTTTTTCATTGTTATTTATTCTATCATTGTAATCACAAGAATACCATTTTTCTAATTTAAAAGTTTTTCTCACAATGCCCTTGAGCTACTTAGTGCTTCATGCACTCTACTACCATGTTAACATTTCCCTGTTTGTTACTTACAATTTGTTTGTTACTTACAATTTTGTTTGGCATTTTCCTTGTTTGTATTTTTTTTAGTAGCTTTACAAGAAACATAGAAGAAATAGTCATTTTTTCCTTTTTTTAATAGGTCTAGAAACCATAAGTGACCTCTACAACCTACCTTTTTCTTAGACTTTGATCTCTCCCTTTTTTTTTCATCGTTATATTATTTTATGGTTGTAGTTACAAGAACACCATTTTTCTAATTTAAAAACTTTTCTCACAATGCGCTTATCCTACTTATTACTTATTGCTTCATGCACTAGAATACTATGTTAACAAATTTGACATATTTGTTACTTCATGCAATTTACTACTATACTGAAGATTATCCTTTATATAACATTTATTAAATTAAATCATATCATTCACACCCTATTTTTTTTTTAAGAATTAACTCCTTTCTAAAAGGCCCTCCTTTCTTAAATGGTATAACGGTGAGCAGGATGTTAAAGTTTATTTTTTCCTCATTTGAGAATTTTCTATTATCCATATCTCTTAAATTCGTATTCGAGAAAATGTATGCTCCATGTAATTCACTCATTATATCGTTAAATTTAAACATTGGTATGAGACATTAAAAAAAAAACAAATGTGGTAATTACATTATATATTTTTAACATTATTTCAACTAATTTCTTTATTTCTTCTTTTAAATTAAATTTGTATAAATCTTATAAGTTGACTATTATAAGAATATTTATTTTATTTTATTTTAGATTTAATGTCTACTTATCCATGATAAAGGTGCTCTAGATATCTCTACTATGCAAATTACCTCATTGTTTATAATATGACTTAACTATTACAAAAGTATTTACATTATGTTTTTTTGGATTCAATGTCTAGTTGTCAATGATAAAGGTGATCTAGATATATCTATTATGCAAATTACCTCATTGTTCATCATCATCCATATGTTTTAAAGTATCCTTGAACTCTCTAATATAATCATCTAATGAAATTGATAATTCATATGGATCTATTACTAACTATTATTTTATTTATATGTACATTTTCTTAAGTTTTTTAATGAAAAAAATTTTCATTTTATTTGGGTGACTTTTCTTCTTATTTTATATCTACTATGCAAATTACCTTATTTTTCATCATCATCCATATGTTTTAAAGTACCCTTGACCTCTCTAATATGTGCATCCAATGAAATTAATAATTCATATGGGTCTACTACTACTTCTGTGTGATTATTTTATTTTATTTACGTGTACATTTTCTTAAGTTTTTTAATGGAAATTTTTTCATTTTATTTGGGTGATTTTTCTTCTTATTTTATAAGATGCTCATTCCCAAATGACCTTATTTACTTTGTCTCATTTAGTTTTTTTTCCATGAACATGTTTTTGGAGTTAGATATGTGTTTCGTAAGACTTGCCACACTCTAGTGTTTCATATAAATAGATGCTTGTTGTACCCCCTTTCATAGTATTATGTTAGATATCAAACTTAATATTACTGGAATAACATTCAAAATTATGGAGATAACTAAGATTAAAATGAAAGAAACAAGAAAATAAACAGAAAATGTGACCTAGGAAATCTAATACATGAGAAAACCTCGCTAAAAGGTGAGGTCCATGATTTGTTTTATTTTTTCTTAGTTATGAAATGCAAGTACAAAGACAAGGGCGCTCACTATGGATTTTCCACACACATTGTGGTCTAAATGGATTCTATAGAATCTTTCACTTCCTCTATTATGCTTCAATATCCAAAAATATTATACCCCCTCTGTTATGCTTCAATATCCCACCCTTAGATGATTTTCTCAACTATGTAACAACAAAATTGTCAAAACAATGGAACCCCTTCATTTCCTAGCAGCCTAGTATTTAACATAGTCTCATAGTCGTTTAGGGTTGGGGTCAAGGTTTTTTGCATTCCTCAACCCTTAATTAGTGTTAGGGTTTTGGACCTTCTAGAATCTTCTTAAAATTCCACATGTGACTAGCCCCGCATGTGTGAATAATATGGAATTGACGTGGCATCCATTTGGTACCATGGTGGTCCACAAGGTAGGGAAACTTGCAGGAGGCATAAATACCTCATACGAACTCTGATAGAGGTGATCTCCTCACAATTGGAAAGATTTTTGTGTGTAGAATATATTCAAGGAGTTGGGAGCTATGATCACAAATGCTTGACCCAAAAAAGAGTTGTTTGATGCCTCAAATTGACTTTGGAATTTTTTGAACCCTAAATCACTAAATTGTGACATGTCTTTAAAATGGGCCCTCCAAGCAAATTCCTCTACTTTTTCCACCCATAAAGTATTAAGATAGATGAAAATTTATACAATAACCCATTCCAAAACAGTTACTCTCAATAATTAAATGGGAAAAGTGGATAAAAAGAATAAGAAGAATAAACATGGGAATTTCATATAAAGAAAAAGAAGAAGCTTTATAAAATTTGTTGAGTAGTTTTTCATATCATCTTCTTATATTGGGGATTTTATTCATATAAGAATATTTATGGTTAAGTAATGAACCTATATCATTTGGGAATTGGTTCTATAAGTTAGTAAAGATAAGTATGTATGCTATATGCTTACTTTTGTATTATGTTATGTTGTTTTAAGAGATGATTCGATGAATTAAATTGTATCATTATTTTTTGTTTTATAAAAAAACAATATTAGGTTGTGTGAATAGGGAATTGGTTCTATAAGTTAGTAAAGATAAGTATTTATGCCATATGCATATGTTGTTTTAAGAGATGATTCAATGAAGTAAATTATATCATTATTCTTTTTTTTATAAAAAAAAATGTTATGTTGTGTGAATAGTTGATTTTGTATTTCATGTTTTCATTTTGACATAATTTACATTTGTAATTTATTTTCATCTTATAATAAAATTACAATAAAATTATTCTTCTTGAGGCCAAAATTGAGACCTATCTTTCCTTTTGAGAGTATGGAATTATTTTTTAAAACAAATACAACCAAGAACAATGGCATCAAAAAGATATAAGTTATGACTAGACATGTTACATGTTTTAAATATCTTATAATTTAAGAAAAGAAAAAAAAAAAAAGTAAAAGATTAGGCTACTAAAGTAAAATATCACTATCAACACTACTAATTTGAAAACTTTCTTTCTCTAGTTGTTCATTAGACATATATTATTAGTAACTTTGAAATTAATTGAGATAATAATATCTAAACTCATAGAATCACATTTATAATTTCCTATGCTAAATTTCCTTAAGGATTTGCCATAAGTATCTATGAGATGATGTTAAGTTGTGAAATAACTAATATCAAAGTAAAATCTGCAATGTAAAGAATAATTACAATTACAATACAAAGAACTTTGTTATTAATAGTTTTTTTACAAGTTTGTTTTACAAAGTATTATAAGCATTCTAAAACATTTTTTAGAAGGTTAAGTTATGAAGATATTTTAGAAGTCTCTATTACAAATATCTATATATTTATGGAATTATGTTTTTATATATGGGTGATTTTCAACTATGAAGTTTGTGATTTTTTATAATGCTTCACAATTAGAGTATTGGTATGTAAATGATTTTATCTATATTAAAAGTAAATTAGATGATAATATCTAAACTCGGGAAATCACATTTAGTTTTCTATGCTACATTACTTTAAGATTTTGCCACAAGTATTTATGAAATGATGTGAAGTTGTGAAATAATTAATATCAAAATAAGATCTATAATGCAAAAATCCCCATGATCATAACATTAGTCCAAATAACTTTGCAAATAATAGTTTTATTACAAGTTTGATTTACAAAACATCATAACTATTTTTAAAACATGTTTTAGAAGGTTAAGTAATGAAAATATTCTAGAGTCTTTATCACAAATATCTATACATTTATATAGAATTTTGTTTTTATAGATGGATGATTTACAACTCTTGGGTTTGTGACTTTCTGTGATGCTTCACAATTATCATTGTTATTATTATTGGTATGTAAATGATTTCGTTGATAGGTGGTAAGTTATGAACTCCATCATTACATTAATATAATACAATTTCATTTGCACATCATATTTTCCATGGGTTTGAACATGGATGTTTATGATAAAAACTTAAAATATTTATCATTTAAAATTACCCATGTTAATATACAAATAAACATAAAAAAAATACTTGTGAAAGCTATTTTTATTGATATGTGGGTGGTTGAAAATATTTTAGGTAGATATTTTCATTTTACCATAGGAATCAAAATCACCTACATCTAGATCCATTCTTTTTTATACTATCAAACTATAACTCATAAGATAACCTCAAATTCCAGTGCATTTTATAAGATCCCTAAATTAATCCAATAAAATTAATTTGTTCTTCAATTCTTTTTTAAAAGAAACATTCCAATAATATTTTCTTAATATTTGAAATGTAAACTATCCATTATTTCAATAATGATTTATTAATATTTGAAGTGTAAACTATCCATTATCTTAAAAAGGAAGAAGTGAGATATTATATTGCACTCAATGTCTTATGATCATTCATCTTGCTTAAATAGATATGATGGCATTTATATTAATTTTCACGAATCGTCTACAAGGATTATGATATTTTTTTCTCCACATGGAAAACAAAACTAAATTCTATTTATTGAAATTGAATTAATTGGTATTATTAACTGCTTAAAAAATGTGTAGAACTTATAACTTCTATTTTTTTCATATCTTAAATTTCTTTGCAAAGATTATATCATATTTAAATATCTAATTAAATAATGCAATCTCATTTTGATCTTTCTTCCAATTAATTAGATTTGTAACCTCTTAAAAATGAAGTTTTTTCAATAATAATATATAAATATGATGAATGAAAGATTTATATTCGATTATTTTGGATGTTGTTAAAAAGGTTGCTAAATTAATGTCTAAATAATGCTTATATGAGTAAAAGTCTTATAATTATACTATAATTTTAAAATCTAATAACTAAAAGATAATTCTATTGATATGTTATGTTTATATTTTTCTTAGCATCAATTTTAGTGTTTACTTGATCAAATAAAAAAACCTAGTGGTATAACAACTATGAAACTATTTAAATTTATTTGATTGTTATTGATTTAAACTTTTACCTATAGTCTGCTAATTGTTTTGGCCATGAAACCTACTATTTCTTATATTTCATATTCAAAATATATATTATAAAATTAATCACAATTTTATAACTAATATTTAAAATTGTAATGATCTATATCTAATTATAGTATATATTAATTTTTAAATATTTTAATAGCTATAAACATTTCATTAGCTCATGTATTAGAAATCCTTTATCTTTTATTTTTCATGAAAGAATCTTTGCAATGATACTAATCATATAGAGTTTGAGTTTGTTGGAAAAAGCCAACAATTATAGAAACATTATTTTATATCTTTGGAGTTATAATATTGCACACAACATGTTCATGTTAGGGTTTTAGGGATTTAATCTTTAAGAATAAAAATTCAAGAGTCAAGAAAATGTTAGGTTTTTAACCACAACATATTTTGTTATGTATTATTTATGTTCTATACATTTTGATGTAAGATGATAATTTTCAATAATGTTTTCGTACTTATGTATTATATTTTTAATGATTATAAAAAGTTATTTTTATGTAATGACTATCTAAGTACATTTATTAGCAATTCATGCTACAATTTTTAGAGTTTTTTTTCTCTTTTCTATAAAAAAAAATTACCACCTTTTTTTTTACTTCAAATCATTTTCATCCATCAATAGAACATATTCTATTTTTGAGAACTCTTCCTTCTTACAAATCATTTTTATCTATCAATAAAACATCCAAAAAACAAATTTGATTTTTTTAAAGCTCTTCCTTCTTACAATTTGTAAAACATCCAAAAAAACAAATATATATTTTTTTTAAATCTCTTCCTTCTTACAATTTGTAGGTGTCTCTAACACTTTCTCTAACTTTTGTTAATGTGAACTTTCATCTAGCGTGGTCACTACTTTATTATTAATTCATATGTTAACTTGTATACATGTTCACTATCTATGCTAACTTGTATAATTCCTAAAAAAACATCTCATCATTTTGAGTTAGTAAGACCCAAACTACTTTATTATCAATTCATATGTTAGTTTATATACATATTCAGTATCTATGTTAGCTTGTATAATTCCTAGAAAAAAACCTATCATCATTTTGAGTTAATAAGACTCAAACTACTTTATTATCAATTATTGTGTTAGTTTTGAGTTAATAAGACCCAAAGCTTGTATAATTCCTTAAAAAAAACCTCTCATCATTTTGAGTTAATAAGACTCAAACTACTTTATTATCAATTCTTGTGTTAGTTTTGAGTTAATAAAACCCAAATTACTTTATTATCAATTCATATGTTAGTTTATATACATATTTGAGTCTAACTTGTATAATTCCAAAAGAAACTCTCATGCCATCCTTTTTTTAGTCAAGAAGACCCAATTGGAAAGCCATATAAAAAGAAACCTCTCATCCTTGTGAGTCAATAAAAACCAATTGGAAAGCCATATTAAAAAAACCTCTCATCCTTATCACACAAACCCAATTGGGGAGCCATATTAAAAAAACCTCTCATCCTTGTCACACTTTTGAGTCAATAAAAGACCCACTTCATAAGCCATATTATTAGGAAATCGTTCCTCGGAGGAAGAAGACTTTCATAAACATAGTAGTGAGAAGTCTGCTTTAAGGAAAAGAAAGTGTTGTAAAGGTGGCTTTAAGTTCCTTGAGACAACTAGACATGACCCACTCTGAAGAATGTCCCACCCACTCTGAAGAAATCAAATCTCAGGAAGAGGACTTCCATAAAAAAAAAATAGTCTGGCTTTTTATGGAAGACTTATATGGCAGACAACTAAGTGGATTTAGGTCTAAATGGTTTTAGGTTAAGAAAAAAGCCATGGGAAGGGAATTGAAATGCAACTAAGTGGATTTAGGTCTAAATGGTTTTAGGTTAAGAGAAAAGCCATGGGAAGGGAAATAAATTGTTGGTACAGATCCTGATGACTTCATTATAAAGAGAAGCTGACATATGAAAACAGCAG
>ML780704.1:148243-166735 GCA_009831015.1 Picea engelmannii | reverse complement strand
CCCCCCCCCCCCCCCCCACCATTTCATGACCCTATACTTAGCCAATTCTTGAATTATTGATCTGAATGTGAGAAGGTTTTACTAACAAATTTGCAAGTTAAGTCTATGTATCTTATGCACCGGATCGATAAGAATGAAAAACACATAAGCTCATAAAAAGTATGCAGAACTAACAATTATTAAGTGCATAAATTAAAGAAGGAAGAACATTAGAAAGAGAGAAATAGAGACACGAGAAGTTTGATAATTGATTTCACCAAGGTGTGGCTACGTCTCTGGGTCCCTCTTCCAGTGGTGATTGCTTTATTGCTCTTCTCTGAATGCTCAATTACATCAAGAAGTTGATTATAATCTTTTGCAAAAGCATTATGAATCTGGTGTACATGACCTCCATGAACAGATGAAAAATACCTCACCAAAATCATCTCTCGAACGGGCTCAAAAGGCCTCTTACAACATGAGAATCGAAAAAAATGGTCTTTCTTATATAAGATTTCTCTCCACATCCATGCAACAAAATCATTGTATTTACATGGAAAAAAGGATTGATTTAAATAGAAAACTAGTTGGGGGTCGAATTCCAACTTTCTCCCAACTTTTGGCCTCTTTCTAGACTGTAAATCCCATAAAATAGGGTGAAAAACTTTTTTAAATAAGCAAAATATTTATCCAAAGTTTAAAACCCACTGCGGTATGATATTTGGCACGCGCTCCTAGTAATAGGCCCTTGGTCAAGCACCTTGGTCGGTGGGGTATCCCTGCCGACTGGGTGCTTATCCCCCAAACACCGCATCGTTTGACAACAAAATTGATATGGGTCACGGGCTTTAACAAGCCACGCCACCTACCATCCTGGTTATCAGAGAGGTATTAAGTCATTTCCATGGAAAGAGGTCGGAGATTCAAAACCGTCGGAGGACTAAACAACTTTTGACCCGGCCCTATTGGATCAATCCAGGGTGCCACGTGGCACCACTAGATTGGGCCACTTGGAATTGTATTATTGGCTTGAGCCCTGTCATCACACATTCAATGCCACTTCACCCTGCATTTTCAGTTTCCCATACCGCCACATCATTACCATACCAGGCCACATGTCAACACGTAATTGGACCACACAATTCAGTCATCTGCATAGTCACCCCGCCAACACACTACACAGTCATCTCTAACGGCACGTGTCCTACCCGGAGCCTGCCACCTATATTCCATGTCACCATCCATACCATGTCATTTTTCATCCGTACTTCCATGTTTCATCATCAGAGCATGCCATGTCACTATACAGACTACCACGTCAGCATCCGTGCAGTCGAATCACCTGCCACATCAGCCTCTAAAAACGCCAAAACATGCTAACACATGTCAGCTTCTAGTGTTGCCACATCAACATCTGTATGATATATATGGTTGACGTCACCCTTCCATGTGTCATGCTGATGTACTTCTGACGTCATTAGTATGGACTGTTGACTTTGACTTTTTGCATGTTTGGGAAAAACTTCAAATTGTGATAACTTTTGCATACGAACTCGGATTTTCGATCTGTTTATGCCATCGGAAAGCTTGCAACGAGAAATTCGCAATGGTGTAGATTCATTAGAATTAGAGAAATTTTATTTTTTATCATGTCGAGATCCTCCTGGATCACACCTCCCCACTGGAAACTTTTGGACCACCAAAATTCTGGTTTTACTCAGGTAGGAAGTGAGGGTACTGCCTCCCCATTTGTCATGTATTATCCATCCTTTCTTCTTGGAAAATAATCACCTGACTGACCACAACAAACATGAAAATTGTGATAGCATTGTTCATCAAAGTAATCATCCCATCTATTGCACAATCATTTACATTCTTTGTCACATTTACCAGCCATGTACCACTGACTAGTAGCAAACTAAGCAATAATATTGAATATGCGAATTAGAATGAGAAAACATGCTTTGCCTTCTGAGAAGGAACAGTAACCAATCAATGCATCTGAATCTCATGTTGTACTTCTTGTGACACTTCATGATTGTTAGAAACATACTTAAACTTTTCATGATTAGCATCACATTCTTTCTTATCTGTTACAGACATAAGTGTTAAGATTTTACTTGCATTTACCATTATTTGTAATTGCCCTATAGTTGCAAAAGACTTGTCAGTTTTCATGCAATGATCAAGAACAATGTACTATTTCACATCTTTCTTGAAGCAATATTTATTTTCCTCCCTGTAGAATATGTTTTTTATATCATAAAGGTATGGGCTTCCCAGGACAATTCCACATATGTCCAACGTCACTATATCAAGCTCTAATTCATCAACATACTTAGAAGTGACTGCAAACTTAATTTTACATTGCTTGGTTACTTGCAAATTATCATCACCACATATCCATCCCAATGGATATGGTCTAGGATGTGGCTTAGTTTCAAGTCCCAAATTATTTACAACCTCTTCACTTATTAGATTGGCTTGTGATCCACTGTCTACAAGAGTATCAACTTTAACATGATTTGTTATGACCCTTATGTGGAAAATTGCATTCCTTTTGCACTCATCATTTACAACATCTTAATTGGAAGAGCTAGTACATGCAACATAAGTTATAACTCGGATTCCCATAGCTACAATTTTAGTCTCATCACCTGAGTCTGATCCCAAATCCACTTGAATTTTTGCAGTTGTGGTCTTCTTTCTCCCTTGATTGGCATACTTCTTTGGCTTCAACTCAGGATGTAAGATCCAACAATTATCTTAATCATGGCCTTACTTCTTTCAATGCTTGCAAGTAGGCTTCTCCTTCTTTGTTGTGGCTATCTTTTTCTCTTTCTCTTTGCCTTTCCCTGAATCCTTTCCTTGTAAGTCATCTGTAGAAAAACTATCACCAACATTCATTTTACTTGATTCAATGTGAATGGCTTGTACACACACTTCCTCAGTTAGAAGGATTTAACATAAGAATAGTATGCTTGATATAAGAATGTAGACCACCAATATATTTTAAAAGTGTCTCTTGTGTATATAAAGGAATACCCAATATCAATGATTTCTCATGAAATTCTTGAGTATACTCTTGTACACTCTGACCTTTAGCTTGCATTAATGATTTTCAGTCCATCATAGATTGTTGCATGTAAGATAAGGGATAGAATTGTCTTCTTAATGCAGTTACCAAATCATTCTAAGAAGAAATAATTTTACCACTTTTCCTGAGATCGTCTTTAGTTTTGTTTTCCCACCATATGAGAGTTGTGCCTCCCAATTTGAGACTAGAAAGTTGGATCATTATTTCATCATCAACAATCCTTTGTATCTTGTAATAGACTTCAATTTGTCTAACCCAACTATCTATCCTTTTTGCATTTAATTCTCCATCATAAGTGGGTAATTCAAATTTTACATCAAGCTTTAATAAAGGAAATTTAGAATAATGATGAGTTTTTTTAGGTTGTTTATCCTTGGAGGAATGTACACTTTCTTCACTTGTAGATGATGAGGATGAAGGGGAAGAAGGTTTTGAAGGTCCACCACCTCTAATTCATCCTTCTACTCTTACTGAAGATTCAACTTCTTCAACCTTTGAAATTATTTGTTGTCCTATTTCATGGTAAAGCTCCTCCACCATGGCTTTCATTAATTGAAATTCCTAAAAGAAGTCATATTCAGATGCATAAGGACCTAACTTCCCCGGTGAATCCATCTTTTTCTTACAAGGTCTCCTTTGAATCTATGGGTTAAAAGCCTCAAGTTGGCCTTCTCCTCACTTCAGTTTGGCTCTAGTGAGCATCCAATGCTTGTAATTTCTATCAAACCTTCAAAACCAAATTCTATGATACCTAAAACTTGATCTAAATGTGAGAATATTTTACTAACAAACTTTGTAAGTTAAGTTTATGTATCTTATTCACCAGATCGATAAGAATGCAAAACACATAAGCTCATATAAATTATGCGGAATTAACAATTATTAAGTGCAGAAATTAAATAAGGAAGAACAACAGCAAGAGAGAAATAGAAACATGAGAAGTTTGATAACAGAGTTCACCAAGGTGTGGCTACGTCTACGGGTCTCTCTTCCAGTGGTGACCGCTTTATTTCTCTTCTCTAAATGCTCAATTACATCAACAAGTTGATTACAATCTATTGCAAAAGCACTATGAATCTACTATACATGGCCTCCATGAACAGATGAAAAAGACCTCACCAAAATCCTCTCTCGAACAGGGTCAAAAGGCCTCTTACAACATGAGAATCGAGAAAACTAGTCTTTATTCTATAGGCTTTCTCTCCACATCCCTGCAACAATATCAATGTATTTACATGGAAAAAAGGCCTGATTTAAATAGAAAACCAGTTGGGGGTCGAATTCCAACTTCCTCCCAACTTCTGGCCTCTTTCTAGGCTGCAAATCCCATACAATGGGGTGAAAAACCTTTTAAAATAGGGAAAATATTTAAAAATATTTTACAAAATATTTATCCAAAGTTTAAAACCCACTACAGTATGATATTTGGCACGCACTCATGGTAATAGGCCCTCGGTCAAGAACCTTTGTCGGTGGGGTAGCCCCGCCAACCGAGCGCTTATCCCCCAAACACCGCATCCTTTGACAAAAAAACGAATATGGGTTGTGGGATTTAACAAGCCACTCCACCAACCATCCCGATTATTGGAGAGGTATTAAGTTGTTTCCATGGAAAGAGGTCGTAGGTTCGAAACCGTCAGAGGACTAAACAACTTTTGACTCGGCCCTATTGGCCCAATCTAAGGTTCCACCTGACACCACTGGATTGGGCCACTTGGCATTATATTATTTCCCAAAGCCTTGTCATCACACACTCATCACCACTTCACCCTACATTTCCAGTTTCCCGTACTACCACATCATGACCGTATCAAGCCACATGTCAACACGTAATTGGACCATACAATCCAGTCATCTACACAGTCACCCCACCAACGTACTGCACAGTCAGCTCTGATGCCATGTGTCATGCTCGAAGCCTGCCACCTATATTCTACTTCACCATCCTTACCCTGCCTTCTGTCATCCGTACTTCCATGTGCCATCACCGAAGTGTGCCATGTCACTGTACGGACTGCCACATCATCATTTTTACACTCGAGTCACCTGCCACATCAGGCTCTTAAAATGCCAAAGAAAGATAACACATGTCAGCTTCTGGTGCTACCACGTCATCATCCATACAATCCATACGAATGATGGCACCCTTCCACGTGTCATGCTGACATATTGCTGATGTTAGCAATATGGACTATTGACTTTGAATTTTTGGAGGTTTGGGAAAAAATTCAGACTTCGATAACTTTCACATACGAACTCGAATTTTCAATCTATTTATGCCACCGAAAATATTGCAACGAGCACTTCGCGATGGTGTAGATTTCATGAGAATTAAAGAATTTTATTTTTTAGCATGTCAAGATTTTCATGGATCAAGTATGTCCCATGCGGAGAACTCAATACATAGTCATTTCTCTACATGAATTTCTTTCTACATTAAGTCCTCCCACATGACTCACTCATTCACAAGACTTGACGCTCGACATTCCCACCACACTAAATTTCCTATACTTAGTGTATTTCTCGCTAGCAAACCTTTCACAATTTTCATTCCCGAAGTGATTTATGGTGCATTTATGATGTCCTGATCCACAAGGAAATGAGAGTTGTCAGAAGTAAATGATGCTTAACTATCAAGTTTTCCCAATGATCATTTTCTTATGAAGGATAATTACTATTAATAGTTTGTGTGCATTATGGAGGAAAGTATACATATTGAAAGGATGTTTCATCAAGAAATATTAATGATCTTATCCTATTATCAGTTAAAGCTCCATAATTCATATTAATCATCTTCACATATATCAAAGTGTATTGGAAAGAGTGGGAAAGATGGAAACTAGAAAAAATAATTAACCTTTATGTGGAGATATTGTTAATTCGCTCCCTCACCAAGACAATAAATTTCACTAGTCTACAGCTTAGCAGTGGTATTTCAAGCTCACCCCAGACCATAAACTCACTAATAATATTTGGATGAATGGTCTAGCTAAGGTTGGTTGCATGCCAAAGATTTTGATTTCAGAGAGTTAGTTTCTTGGTGTGCGAGTAGATTTGATTTGAAGCATAGAATGATTCAAATTGTTGTTGAAGGGAGGAATATCATTATGTTGACTCCAAATTTTTTCTGGAAAATGATGTGACTCCCCACTCTAAAAAAAAATCAGAGGATTCTTCATGTTGACTCTTTTCTGGATGCACAAGGTGGTGGAGTGAACTTGTTGAAGGATTTCCTAGCACCATCTTTTGCAATGCCATCTAATACGACTCATATTAACATATGCCTATTATTAGAGCCTTACCAAGATTTTTCTTGGATTTTCTCATGACTTGTGGGACAGGATTATACATCATACATTTCGAGGTACATTATGTATATAGTGGACTTCTATGTTTGAATGAAAGCAATATTCGACTGGACTGAAATCATTTTGAATTAAATTTCTTATCATCTTTCAAATTATATGAAGACAAAGAGGTTTTTCATGACCTCATATTTAGTATTTGTTATGGTGTACTATAATGTATTTGAAGGATTTCCCCCAATGGGTAATGTTGATATTGACAACATTCCAAATCAATTTTTTTACCCTATAGTAAGGAGGCATAAGGCTCCATTTCATTTCTTCCAAGTACAACATAAATTCGTTAGGGAATTTAGGCACATTATTATTGGAACACAACCGATGAGAATTACAGAGGAAGCCTTGAATTTTCTCAAAGGAAAATGGATTTGCAATTATGAGGAAGAGTCTACTTACATCTGGTTGTATGGGTTTGAAGGAAATCCTTTCCTTCTTCCAAACTTTGTTTTTGATAGATTTTTTTTTTTTGAATTCTATAGATAGTATAAATCATGGTCTTCCTTCTTTGACAAGAAGAGGAAGCCTCAGTTTATCTCCTTTTCTTTCTATATTGCTGAAATTCCAATTACAGGCCTAACTGATTTGGTTGAAACTACTGAAATATTGAATTCAATTCATTAAAGAGGTTGAATCCTTGAAAGGATTTGACCCATAAGGAATATTTTATTCCCATGTATCTTCATTTTTTTATGGTTCTTGTTTTTCAAGAATGCAAGAAATCATAAAGGGAGCTGGTGATAATGACTCAAACACTAGCATAGAAAATTCCAAGAAAGAGAAACAAGTTTATAATGATGATTTGGTCACACAGGTTAGTTCAAATACACAGGTAAAAAAGACTAATTTGAATAAATAATGTCAACAAGCCAAGTATAAACAGAGGATCAAAATTGTGACTAGTGCCCATTCTAGTTCTACCCCCTCCCCCATAAGATTTACACCTCTACCCAAAGAATCCAAGAGCCTAATGCAAGTAAAGGAGATAATAATGAAGGAAGTGTGAGAGGAGGTGATGGAAGAGATCCCCTTTATTTTAATATGGATAAATCACACAGTGATGGACATACAAAGAGAAAAAAGAGCACTAGCAATAAAAACGCTCAAAACTTTAAAGACCCACGAGATGATTTAGCTGAGATGGAAGTTGATAATGAAAATCAAGTTCTTGAATGGGTGGTAGTGAAAATGGTTGAAATTCAACAAATAGTGGAGGATTTGACCCATGAGGGACAAACAATTTTTGAGGAACAGTCTTTGAATTTACCTAATACCAAGTATAATAAAGAGGCCGGAAAATTGTAAATAGAGAAAATTCATGTTAAAAATAAGAAAGTTATAGAGAAATGGAGTTCATAGGTGGATGTTTTCGAAGTGTGACCCTATGGAATCCTCAAGATACAATTGACCACTGGAGATGCTCTGGATCATTCCATTATAGAACAAGAATTGGGGAATATTAGTTTGAAAAAGAGGATAAGTGAGTTGGAGGATGCTCTGAGTCCTAGACCACTATTTGTTGAACCATTATCCATTATTGTCCCAAAAACAGTTCTGAAAGGAACACCTGGTACATCCTCTAAAATAAAAAAATATTCCAAATTATTGAGTGGCATCAGAGTGTATGTTGAAAAGAATATAAATAAGCAACTCAACACAATTTTGGAGGCATGGGAGATAGGCACCAATTTAAGGAATTTGTCGCAAAGGATTTATTTTCTTACAGTGTACCTACAACAAGATTTGGATAATGAAAAGTACTTTTATAAAAATGCTTGCACTAAATTTACAGCATGAGTGTTAAATATGAATGATTTCACAAGAAAGCAACAAGATTTACCTTCATTAAATAGAATAAAACAAATAAAAGTTTGTTAGCTTGCAAGGATAGAAATCCTTTGAGAATCAATTGCAACGTGTAAAAATTTAGAGGGAAAAAGAAGTGACTCATTCCTAAAGTTACTTGACATAGTTAAATAACTTGAGGGCCCACCATTGATTAAAGAATCCATGTTGTTAACCAAGGAACATCTAGAATCTGAGTTAAATATACTCAAGATTTCATGGACTAGTGAGTTTGAAAACCTCACTAACTTCCCATAAGATAAAATTAAAGGATGGTTGGTTAGCTTCATTAATGCTAATGAGGATCATTTAGCATCAATACAAGAATTACGCTCCGAGTGAAAAGAAATAGAGGGTGAGATATTTTCACTTCATGTCAAGAAGGATATAATGGTTCCATCGTTAAAGGAGTATATTGAAAATTGGCTCGAGAATTCATTGAATGAAATAACTAATCCTCCATTACTTCCAATAAGAAGTTGCACTAGAAAGGGTTGAGTTCGAGCTATATTTATGAAGGTTTTCCAAAGGAACTAGGGTGAGAGGAATCCATCCATCAAATTATATTTTCATTTTTGTGAGTACAATTATTCAAAGCTTTTCCCTTCTTTCATCTCAATATGTGATCATCCAGCTTTATGTGTTTATTGCTTACCTATAAAGTTGATCCCTGAATGTTTTCCTTTTTTTTTCTAGGTTACCTTTGCTATTATATATGGTCCACAGGAGCCCCATCCCAGTCCAATTGGATGAACACATTTTAATTTGTCGTTTAAGTATCATGGATATTACATTGTGTTGTTTTTGCACACATTTTATTGGAACTTGAACAACAAATTCGTAATATTCTTTTAAAAACTCTCACGGAGAGATATTTGTGGACCCATAAATTTTATGATTTCTGAATTTCATTAAATCATGAGATCTAAAGTATGTGTTTCCATTACATATTGATGATATTAAATGTTTGAAATCATTTAAAGCCCTATGTTTTGGACCTTCACTTTAGTTTTTGTCTTACATGTCTTGCTTCTTTCCCTTACTCTATTAATGGAATCTAATGGAATGGATGAAGTTATTCTATATATTTTAATTTAATTCACTATTATGTTACTTTTTTACCACTTGGTCCACTCTGGGGTATTGATGATATGTGTTGATGCTTGTGGTAGCATCAAACAGGTATTTTCGCACAGGTCTATGTGTCTAGACATGTGGAAATCGTCCAAAGCCTTCTAATCTTGAATTTACTTTGATTAGAGGAATTATTAAAGTAAATTGCTTTTATTAATTAATTATTTAATTAGTTAATTGTGTTATTTAAGGAAAGCACTAAAATTAATTAGCATGTTTCTAAATCTCAAGTGATGTGAGAAGTAATCTCAACATGCAATGACTTTGGAGATATAACTCACGATTATAAAAGCAAGGCTAGGAGAACGAGGAAGACACTTTTGACTTGACAGTTGTTGAGGGAGTTGACAGAGAGTATTAGGTCAAGAAGGATTGTGATTCAATATCTTCTATAGGTGGAGAAGGACTTTCATCTAGAGATCATGACAAGGAGAAGAGAGAATAGAGGCAATGTAGGTGGGTTTGAGTCAGATGAAGCCACAGGGAAGTGTCGCATCATATGGAGCTTTCCATATAGGTTTTTCGTACATGTACATGGGTTTCAATGGAGACAGTCACATACATATGCAGGTTTCATGAAGCAAAGTCATGTATACCTCGAAAAGCATGCAGTTTTGGTTCATACATTAGGTCATACTTTTCCAGGTTTGTTTGTAGTTGTATTTCTCTCAGTGGGCCATTATCCTTGTTACGGGAGCCCTGATTTTAGCATAATAAAATCATTCTCAGCATTGGTTTCCCTTTGGGGTTTTTCTAGGGATTTATACCCAAAAAATTTGGTGTTCTTGTGTGCTTGATTTGGTTTCCTTGTTTATTATTTCACTGCATTTTTAGTTGATTACTCAATTGTGCTTTAATTCAATAAGTGATTTATTTGGAATTAACAGTCGGGTGTTGAGTAGGAGAAATTTCAACATCGTATCGGAGTAGGTTCTCTGAGAGGAAACCAAGTACATGATATTATATCCATAGTAGATTCATAACCAGCATGTGGAAATCGAAGGACAGATTTCAAGAAAACATTCATACATAGGTAAAACTTGTTTTTGTAGGTGTACAAGGGTGTATGCGAGTCACAGAAAGAACAATCATGTACATATGTGGGAGTATTTAAGCACAATCACATACATACACAGGAGTATTTAAGCATGGTCGTGTATACATAGGTCGCATTGAAGACATTCGCATACATATGCGGGTTGCAGTGGTGAAAGTCACATACTGATGAAAATCTGGACCAGGGGTCAAATTTTAGCTCAAAAAACAAAGTTCTCGGAATTGCCTCAAAATAAATGGGTGCGTAGCCCTTGTCGTCACGAACCTAACGCAACTTGTTTGGGTTCAAATGAACATCATATGAGAGAGATATTGTGATCTGTTCGAATCGCCAAACAGGTAAAAAAATTGTGCTGACTATACAGTCCGTACAGGCTGGCGTGGAAGATGTCGTATGGTGACGTGGCAGAGGGTGTACAGATGATGTGGCATGATGTATGCTGAGGTGGCATTTGGTGATGTGGCAATCATCTATTGGCAGATGTGGACGAATAGTCTTCTGCCACATGGCACCCTGTTATTGGTTTTTTGTTATTGTTTAAAAGTTATGGAGTATGTGGGGATCGAACCCCGGACCTCCCCCAAGGTTCAGCACTTCAATAATGTGTGGGCTACCACTAGCCCACACGGTGGTCCTTATAAAACCTATGTTTTTAATTATATTTAAATTGCATTAATGTGTGAGTTGGGGCACATCCGGGCTGGGGCTTAGCCACAGCCCCCGGTCGTGCACATATTACCATATGACCTTTGTTAAACGGAGACCGCGCGCATGTTTCAAATGATTTTTTTTAGCCCGTGGTTTTTGTATGATACATATGACCATGCGTTGAACCATGCATAGGAGGCTTAACTGTTGGATTTAAGATTTAGCCCTTTTGTATTTGCGCGAGGTCACATGGACCCATGTGCCCACGAGTTTGGCGGTTAGGGGCTAGGCGCGCCCATAATCGTCCTACAGTTTGCACAGTTATGCGATTGTGTGCATGTGCTAGGTTTTAGCATGAATTTGGAGCATGTTCTTGGTTAGAATGCCCAGAGGTGCGTTTTGGCGAACCAGAGACAGCAAGCTTGAAGGAAGAGAATGGCAGGAGGCCTATCTTCTTCATTTTTTGGCCAAATGAGGTGTCGTAAAAGCCCAGCTAGGGGTTTTTGGACGTTCTGAATCTATTGGAACTATTTTCACAGCCATTGGAAGACTTCTTTTGTAGTTCTTTAACAATTGAAGTTTCAGGGAGCTCCAGGGAGCTTGAAGCCCTCATGTTTGAGGTCTTGCTCAAATGAGCCTATGTTTGTTTTCTGTGATTGAATAATCATTTTTGACTAATTATTATGATCTGAACACTTTGGGATAGGTTTCAGATCCATTTGAGGACTTTTATAGGTGTTTTTTCCAAAGAGAATCTCAGGGAAGCTTAAGGCCACATGTAGAAGAGGTCATGCCCGGATGAGCCATGATCTGTTTTCAGAGTTTTATTAGTCATTTTTGGGGGTTTTATGTATTCTGATCCCAATGGTACAATCATAATTTCCATTGGATTTGAGCAGCAGCTTGTAAAAGAATATTTGAAAAATTAATCCCAAAGAGCCAAGTCCATTGAAGGAGGCTCAAGGAGATGTAGCCCAGAGAGGGGTGAACTCCTTTATCATGTTGTTATTGTTGTGAGTGTTTTCTGGTTATTATTTGCTGCAAGTTATTATTTGTTGTTGTATTTATGTAAACAACATATTTAATCTTGCAAATACCTCACATATAAAAATTTAAAAGAAGAAGCATAAACTTGGCACATAATTTATCTTGCATATTTTAACACATGGAGCAAGGTCCTGTAAAGTTTATTTTATTGAAGTAGAGGGTGCTTGCATAGCATAACAAGTCAGCCTTCTATTTTTAGATCACATACATACACAGTTTACAGTGGTGACAGTCGCGTACAAGTTTGTACAGTTCTATACAAGGGTAGGTTTTAGGAGCAGGTTATTTCCAGGGTATTTTCTCAAGTCCGAGAGATGGAAACAACATCGTTGATAGTTGAAGATAGATTGGATGGAGCATACAACTTCCTACTTGGAAAGCAAGAGTAACTTTGGCGTTGAAGGAGTATGACCTTTGGGAGTTAGTGGATAAAGTAATTACTCCACTGACATATCTGGAAGCTTTGGAAGCTCATAACAAGAAGGAGATCAAAGTAGAGAGTGTCCTTCTGGATTTCATGAAGAATCATATAATCCCTCACCTAACCGAGAAGAAGATGGCCAAAGAGATGTTTGATGCCTTGGTAAGTTTATTCCAAAGCAAGAACATGAAAAGGAAGATGGTCTTAAGGAATAAACTCATATCGATGTTTATGTCTAGATATGATAATTTTACCATCTATATCATGAGCATCACACAAGTGCATGATCATATTCCAACCATAGGGGAGAAAACAAAGGACGGAGAGCTCGTGAATGTGGAATTGAATGGTCTCCCCAAGTCATGGGAACCATTTGTCAAGGGAGTCATCGCTCGGGAAAATATCCCAGATTGGTAGAGACATTGGGATGACTACATCCAGGAAGAGACTCGGGAGGAATCTAAGAGTGGAAAGTAGGAAGATGAAGAGGAGGAGAGCCTAGCTCTTGTCAGTAAGACAGAGCAGGTAAAAGGAAAGGGTTCCAAGGGTAACAGTAAGGAGTCAACTTCACAACCAAGGAAGAAGAATGACTTGAGTAAAATCAAGTGCTTCATGTGCCACAAGTATGGGAACTATGCATCATAGTGTTCAGAGAAGAATGGGCAAGGGAATAGGCAGATAGCAGCATCAGCAGAGATGCGATTAGATGAGTTTGTAATAAAGTTTTAGAAGGAATTTTCAATGTTCACATGCCTCTCTACCAGCACCAACTCAAGGAGTGCATTGTACATGGATAGTGGTGCTTCTTTTCATATGATGAGGAAACATGAGTTGTTCACCAAATGGTTAGAAACAGACTCAAATCTACATATGGATCTTGGCACTCATGCCAAGTGTGGTGTAGAGGGATTTGGGATAGTGAGGTTCCAATTGGAGTCAGGAGTATTTCTAGAGATGGAAGATGTGTTGTATGTACCAAAATTGAAGAAGAACTTGCTCTTAGTTTCATTTTTGGAGGACATGGTTTTTTTGTTACTTTTCAAAGAGGGAAATTACTCATATGTTCAGAGGGAGATAGCCCTGACACAACAATCAACGTTGGTATCAGAGAGGGAAGGATATACAGGTTGTAGGGCCAGCCTGTAAGAGGATCCAAGGGGATCTTGGATCATGTACCGATGTTAGCGGTAGAGGACGAGGAGAAAGAAGCTTTGAAGGGTGAACAGCTGAATGATGAGAAAATTTCACAGGCTTCCAGTGTGGAGAGTAAACCTTTAGATGGTAAGATGAATTTATCCCCTTCCAATTCTTTCAGGAGACAAGGAGATCGAGTTGGCACGAGATGAAATTGATGGATGCTTAGGAGCAGGACCATCCTAGGAGAACATTGGTGGGGAGAAATCCTTTGACAAAGTTTCCAAACTTCATGGCATTGATATGTAAAGTCATCAATTCTGAGACTTCCAGTATTCAGGGAGCAACTAACCAGCGGGGTTGGAGGGATGCTAGTATGCAGGATGATGTGTGTGACATTGTGTTATAATCTAAGGTAGAACCAGTTCCAAGTGGCTCTTAGGGAAATACCTTTCTTGCTAAGAGGGAGTGTTTATTATTGTGGTTGCGTCGGACAGGTATTTCCACACAGGTCTATGTGTCTAGATGTGTGTAAATCGTCTAAATCCTTCTACTCTTGAATTTTCTTTAATTAAAGGAATTATTAAAGTAAATTTATTTTATTAATTAATTATGTAATTAGTTAATTGAGTTGTATAAGGAAAGTGCTAAAATTGATTAGCATGTTTATAAATCTAAAGTGATGTGAGAAGTAATATCAACATGTAATCACTTTGGAGATATAACTAATGATTATAAAAGAAAGGATAGGAGAAGGAGGAAGACACTTTTGACTTGACAAGTGTTAAGGGAGTCGACACAGAGTATTGGGTCATGAAGGACTGTGATTCAAGATCTTGGATAAGTGGAGAAGGAATTTCATCTAGAAATCAAGTCAAGGATAACAGAGGCAGCGTGGATAGGTTTCAATCATAGGAATCTACAAGGAAGTGTTGTGTCATACGGAGCTTTCCATACAATTTTTCCATACATGTAGGTGGGTTTCAGTGGATACAGTCATGTACATATGTGGGTTTGATGAAGTAAAGTCGTGCACACCTTGAAAAGTGTGCAGTTGTGGTTTGTACAGTAGGTAAGAATTTGCCAGGTTTGTCTGCAGTTGTATTTCTCTCAGTGGGTCAATATCCCTATTACAGGAGCCCTGATTTTAGCATAATAAAATCATTCTCAACACTGGTTTTCCCTTTGGGTTTTTTCTAGGGTTTTATTCCCAAAACTTTTGGTGTTTTTGTGTGCTTGATTTGGTTTCCTTGTGTATGCTTCCGTTGCATGTTTATTTTATTACTCAGTCGTTCTTTAATTCAACAAGTGATTTATTTGAAATTAACAGTTAGGTGTTGAGTAGGATAAATTTCAACAATATGAATGCATAAATATATTTTTTTTGTCCATGAGAGAATCAGTAATCTAAGTGAGAAAGAGGAGCACCACCTTTATAAAAACATAGAGGGAATCTTAATAATTTTACAATAATATCCTGTGAGGTTAAATCTTATCCTTAATAGGAAAAGATATCAACACTTACTCGTAAACCTTATCGTCCAAAACCATTTTCCAATCAGATTTCAAAAAACCACTTGCCACCTATCCCTCTTTTTCTTCTATGTCGACTTTGGAATCAAGAAAGAACTGTAAATCCTTCACCCGCCACCTGTCACACTTTTTCTTTAGGATTTATAATCAAGAACAAGCCATAAATCCTACTTGGGAAGAAGCAATTGTTGTCTCCAATTTGATTATCTGTCTCCATTTTGAATATCCCAAAATGTTCTCTTGTCCCATTTTGACTTTTCGAAGGAGCGGGTAACACCGGATACCTCTTTCTTCACTTCCTTGTTAACTTCAACAATGTAGATCCCAAGCTCAAGCTCCATGTATAGAACCTCATTTACTCTGTTTTATTCTATGATGAGCTCATTCAGTATAGGTTCTATATTTATTCTAATTGGATATGTCATGGAAAAGATAGTGATTTAGGTTGTGTTGAGAGGCAAGGCCTTCTCCCACAAGGAGGGACAATCCATGTTAATAATCAATATATGGAAGAAAAAAAATAGAGATACAAATGGATATCAGTAGAGATTTATCATACAATATTTTAAGACCTTTCATTGAACTTTCTCAAACAAACAATGTTCATCACATATATTTATGCAGTTCATCATGGAATTTTAAAATTGGTTTTGGCCACCAAGATATTGTATGGAAAAGTTAGATTAAATAAAATTTTGTTTCAACTATAGCATGGTTTTGGCTACAAGGATGTTGAAAGGTGTAACTTAGTCATAAGTCATGATGTGGTAGCACCCAAAACAATGTCACAACCACCCATTTCAATAGAAAACATGTGTGTTTTCAAGGAAAAATCACACATTTGAAGCCACACATTTTCACAATGACCCCCACATTTCATGGAACCACCATTAGAAATCATGATCTAGAATTTTTTCACATCATGGATATAACAATGTGTTTCTTGGGCTACTCGTTAGTGAATAAAGTTATGGGTGCTACCACTGTCAATCAAGATAATTAATTTACGATGTTTGATGTTGCCAATCAATTTGAAAGTTTAGGGAGCCGAAATACTAGTCAAAGAATGCAGGGATATTTGGGGTTCCAAATCGGGGTGATCAGAGGGAGGAATGTCTTCAACTAGTGGAGGTAGAGGTTCCTGAAGTATAGCTTCAGCTTCATTCTCTAAAATGTCCTTTGAAATGGTCATAAAGAATTTTGTATCCTTACATTTATGCCTAGAAAAACATTTATCATCACAATTGTAGTTGATACCTTTAAGTTGGTGCTATGCCATTTTAGAATGGGTTAACTTATGGATATTGAGAGGAGGAGAGGAAGGAGAGGGGTTGGCGGGATGAGGATTGGGAATAAAGGATGGTTTTTTATTTGGGCATTCACCACATTTTGGGATTCCCTATCTCTTTGAGAGGCTTCTAGCCAAGTAGTAGGGTGTTTCATTAAGACTTGGGCATGTATCTATTCCTTCATACCACTAATAAAGAATTCCCTAAAGAAGGTATCTGACATGCCTTCGGTGAATAAAGTGACTTGCTCAAAAGCGGAGATGAACTCTTGAATTGTACCATATTGTTTAAATTTGGCCAAGCGACCCAAATAATGAGTGTCTGGTTCAAAACATTCATAAATGTCTATGATAAATTATGTCTAGGAAATATAACCCCTGTGGGATTTCTTATGCCATTACCACTATTGCCAGCATTTAGGATATAAATATAAGACACCCACATGAATATTCATTAAGTCATTGGTGTTTCCATGCAAGTAAAAATAATGTTCATTTGAGTGACCAAACATGTGGGGTCAAAGCTGTCAAATTAGTTTAGATTCACTTTAGGGAGTCGATGCCACGTCTAATTCATAGGATCATGAACAAATTGGTGAGATTTAGGCCCCATAGGATTGGATGATTCAACTCCCTCTAGTTGGGATGGTTGTTCCTTGAATTGTTTGTACATTTCCATGAGTTGGGACATTTTTTCTAGGATTGAGTCCATTTTGGTGATATTTTCATTGACAGGAGCAATTTTTTTCTCGGTAGAGAAGTGGGTGTGGTCTAGTTTGTGTTTCAACTTATCACACAAAATTTCCAAGGTGGAGACTCGGTTGTTGAGATCGTGATTTCTGGTAGTCATAGTGATGGTGGTCCTCAAGAAAAAGGTTAATGGAGAGGGGTACCAAGATGATTAGTGATTCCTTTTGAGTCTGTTGAGATATATTCCTGGTGACGCGGTGAGCGAGTCCACCAAAAAAATATTACTAGAGAGTGGTACCACAACAATCAGCGTGATACAAGGATTTTATTGAGACGGGTTCCAAATAAAGGTGTGGTGAGGACCTAGAATCCTCTCTTTTTCCTTTTTTTTAACTCCTGCAAAGTTATACTCCCACCTAAATTCTCAATATTGTAGTTTATGTAGGAATTCCATGGACTAGTAACAAGGCGCAGGATTTCTAGTGACTAAATGCTCAAATTTCAAGACATCCCTTTTGTATGAGTTTCTTGGACTGGAAGCAAGGAGTAGGATTTTAAGGTTCCTAAGAAAAAGGGAGTGCCAGATGTTATAGTTATCTAATATACATGTAGGTTCCAAAAATAGTACTCACTAGTACATATTGGAAAAATTTGGACGTTATATTTGCGACGTTATGGGCAAAATTGGCCATACTGTCGAAAAATAGAGGAAATTTTGATTTTTTTTCTCCATATTGCTCGATAACGTCGCTCTTGAGACCTACTACTAAAAAATGTCTCTCTTGCGATGAAGTTAGGAGGACGTCGCTCTTACGAAGACGTTGCATTTTTGTCTCTCTTGCGACGTTGGTGAAATATTTGTCACACTTGCGACGTTATGGACACTAGGTTTTCCCCACCCCAACAGTCACCTAGTATTTGACCAAGTCAAATTTGACTTGGTCAACTATCGTCGGAATTGTGACGTTATAAAATCTATAAATATGTTGCATTTTACATATGCGACAAGATTGCTATAAAAATGACAGTTCAAAAAGGGTATAATTTAGTCTTCTTGGTGAACAAAAAACATGTATTTTTTTCAGTATATGTATGTGGGGAAGAATGTCAAAAAACATTGGAGGTGGGAAAAAAATTAAAGAGGGTGAAAAGGGTGACGATAAATGTTATTTCCCTTGCAAAAATTGTTGTACTAGACGTCCCGAAAGAGTTTTAATAGCAACAGCTAAAAAACATTGTAGAAAATATGGGCACATG
>ML780704.1:113933-148154 GCA_009831015.1 Picea engelmannii | reverse complement strand
TATATATATATATATATATATATATATATATATATATATATATATATATATATATATATATATATATATATATATATATATATATATATATATATTCATTATCTATTTTAATATTTATTGTATTCTCAAACTTTTGTATTTTTTTATACATGCACTAATTTTTCATGATTGTTTGCAATTATAAAGTTAGATTCGCCCCCTAACTTTATGCACAAAGCACCAAGTAGTAGTAAAAATGATGTTGTACAAGATGAAGAACTTGAAGCAGATAATGAAGATCAAGTTAATGATCCCATGGAAGTAGATGACAATAATAACATAGTTCAAGATGATGGGACAAATCAAATGATACAAGACTTATTTGGTCATCTAGATGAGGATCATGGGGACAGTAGTGATGGTATTTATGATGAACCTCTAATTGCAAAGGAAAATAAACGACTTTATAAGGGTCAAGAGAAAATCTTCTCTCCACTACATTGTTGTTGGTGAACTTAAAGGTTACAAATAATTTGTCGAACACTTGTATGAAACAGATCCTAACGTATGTAATATGTTTCATCACATCTACATGAAGGTTGACTTCTCCCCTTTTTTTTAGTGTTAATTAATGTGTAAAATAAAAATTCAATATTTACAATTACTATTCTTTACATTAACTATTTATTTTTCATGTTTTAGATTGTTGGGTGAATTTTTGTTACCCTCGTCAAATATTTTACCTCACACATATCGATATTAACATGCCATTATGAAAGACATTGGACTGGAGTATCAAAGTATAGATGCAAGTAATGATAATCATATTATATATTATGGAAAACATGCATCGAAAAAAAAATGCCCAATATGTGGTATCAGTAGATATCGAACCGATCAAGTAACAAAAATGGTCCCTCGAAAGGTTCTCCGACATATTCCCATAATTCCCTGTTTGCAGTGACTTTTCAAGTGCCAAAGCATAGCACAGTTTATGGATTACGATGCATGAAAGAGAATTGAATATGGAATTCTTAAAATGCCTGCAGATGGTTATGTATTTAAGGAAATTGCTGCAAAATGGCCAGAATTTACAGATGAACCTCATAATGTTAGGCTTTCATTGGCAACTAACAGTGTTAATCCATTTGGAGAGATTCAATCTGTTTACTCAATGTGGCCTATTTTTTTTATCAACAATAACATTCCTCCTTGGGTGTCAATAAAGCAGGTGCACATAATGTTGACAATGATTATTCCAGGTATTTGTTTACATTAATTTTCCGAATTTAAATTTTTCATTTTTCTCTTTTTTTGCATAACATCTTTTATTTATTTATTTACGTATATATGTGTACCATGGTAGTAATTTCGTGTAATTTCAAACAATTAGGTAAGTACCAAGTTAAATATATGATTGTGTATATCAAGCCTCTTATCGATGAGATAATAAAGTTATGGGAGGGCATCACTATGTATGACATTTGTAAACCAGTTGGGTAGAAGAGATTTCAATGTCGTGGAATACTTTAATGGAAAATTCATGATGCCCTAGAACTAGCACATTTTTGTGGTATGTAACGTTCCATATTGCACGCTTGAATAGTATATAATTAGTTGAATATATCATGCATGTTGTTTAAATAATCATTTTGTGTATTAATAATTCGCATTAATCCATATGTTGCAGGTATTCAAAAAAAGGGTAAATTTGCATGTCCAATTTGTGGTCCTAAGATGAAATCTCGTCGGTCAAAAAGTTTAGGAAAGGAGGTGTTTGATGAGTATAGACACTTCCTCTCTAAGAACCATAAGTATTATACTACTAAAAAAGATCTTTTCAATGGGAAACAAGAGACTGGACTAAAACCACAAAGAATGAAACATCGCCTATGGAAGTTGGCATATGAAAGAATTAATCCTCGAGGTACGCATTTCGTTTATGTATTGTTAATGGAATCATGTTTTGAAATTTTATTTTAATTATTCATTTTATTTTACCGCATTTGATAAATAGTGTTCTGTTTTTTTTTTTATGCTTCATCAATGTCGTCGTCCTGAAGGTAGTAATAATGGGCTTCCATGAGGAATGAAATGTTATCCCAATCAATTCATGAGGTTTCCTTACTATGAGGACCTAAACATAGTTCATTTAGTTGATACAATGGATATCGGGAAGAATGTGACGGAAACATTATGGCGAATGATAGATGGCAGGAGGGATAAAGAAAAAATTGTCAAAATTTGTAATGACATTCTGGAAGCCAATCATGCAATCCAAAGTGTGATACGATCAAATAACGATTGAGACCAAAATAACCTTACATGGTTATTAACAGAGCAGCAAAGCAATGGTGTAAAAGAGGTCATTCAAAAAATTAAATTTCCCACGGGTTTTTGTTCAAACATAAAGAATATCTTAACGAATAAAGTTGAATTTGGTGGGGTAAAAACACATGATTGGCATACCTTCATTAAGGTAATTAATCATTTTAGTATTCATATTTATATATTGGTTGTATACATTTTTTGAGATTTTTATTTGTTTTGTCTAGTTTTGAACAAGTAACGATTCGTTTTTATTGTTACAGTATGTTCTACCTCTATCTCTCCCAAATGAATTTGACAACAACATCAAACAAGTTATATATGATCTTAGAAAATACACGAGGTAAGTAGTTGCAATATATATGCAAAAAAAAAAAAAACATTTTTTTGTTGTACTCAATGACATGTGTTTTACTCGTAATGTAATATGTATTATCTTTTGTTGAAACATGTTATTTTCTTACGTCATGATCTGTAGATGGTTGTCATTGAAAGAAATCCATGAAGATAATATGAAGTATTGGAAGAAAGAAATTCCTCAACTAATGTGTGAAATGCAGAAGTATCTACCTCCAGCATTTTTCAATGCATAAGAACACTACCTCATACACCAAGTTGAGGAGATTGAAATGTGTGGACCTGTACACACAAGGTCAATGTGGATGGTGGAGAGGCACTTGAAATCATTAAAGGCTTTGGTTAGACAAAGAGTATGTCCTGAGGGTTCTATGGTGGAGTGATATATGGTATATGAATCCATGGTGTATATTAGTCAGTATCTTCCTAAATTAGCATCACAAACTATGCATGCAGTGGATTGCATTTGGGATGTGAAATCCATCAAAATTTTTGAAAGGGAGCAGTTGTTGGGGAAAGGTACAATGAAGAAAGTGAGAGGTAATTAAATTGTGGATATTTTTAATAAATATAAATTGTTTTGTTTTTTTTGTATATGATCATACTCATTTAATATTTATTCTTTCATCATTTATTAATATTTACCATGGTTATAACTAATATTTAATATTGGTGAATTGTGATTTTTTTATCAATCAGTTGCTAAAGATTGGGATGCACTACATTTATACATTGCAAACAATATTGATTGTATGAATGATCCAGGTGGATATCGGTGGCCACCCACCTTTTCCAAATGGCTCAAAATGGCTTTCTGGCAATTTTGGCAATTTACTATTTTTAGCAGGTTTTAACTTCCGGGGCCATTTTGAGGGCCCAAATGAAGGTTTTTCGCGATTGAGGTTCTCAATTATATATGAAGGCATTATTGATCCCCCAAAATTAATCTCCTCGATGATACCTTTCCAACAAGCTATCACATGCCTAAAACGGAGATCATATGCAAAAGTTACAACCCCGGGAAGTTGATGTACTCACTTACCCAAACGGGGCCCACGTGACTTTTGGCGCTTCATCTCCCAGGGTTAGGTTTTTGGATGTCTAGGGTTTTTTTCATTCCTGATTATCCTTCAAAGCCTCATTGTAATCATCTTCTTGTGAATGCGAGTAGCCATCACATCTCTTCTTAGAGATAAGCTGCCACCATTCTAGCGAGTCTTCCACTCTGTGTTTTTACAGTATTTGTACATTTATTTCATTAATAGAAATCATGTATTACTGTATATCTATGTTTATGGTTTCATCTTCGATACATTTATGTTATATTATTGAATATCTACGATATCTCTGTGCATTTCTTTATTATATCTTCGATCTCATTTCGTGCCGAAAATAATCTGGATCAGTGGTATCAGAGCAGGTTTCTCTTGATCGTTTTTTTTCAGTGCATGTCCCTGACGAGGTCCGAGTATAGAAAGTTGGGTCTCAATATTGTCTCTCTTGAAGACAATCACTCTCGCACACCCAAGAAACCCTCAATGGCAGAAGAAAAGAAAAATGACGGAGCAGATGATCTTATCAATCTATTGCTTGAGCAAGCTCTCACGCGACAGAGGGACGAAATGATGGAGAATTTTGCCCACATCCTTCAACGCCTGCCGATAGCATCAGGCGCATCTTCATCAAGCGGCCACTTTGGAGGCACCTCTCCTTTCAAGGTACAAGTTAATTTTGATATTCATGTATTTGAAGGACAGATAGATGCAGAAGCCCTAGAAAAATGGTTAACTCTGCTAGAAGGTTATTTCTTTGTTCACAATTTTTCCGACAAAGAAAATATCACCTTTTCACTCCTTAAAGCTCTCCCTCATGTCAAACATTGGTGGGAAACTTACTAGGAGCAAAATTCCATAGAGGAGTCTGGAATATATGGGGTTGATCCCACTTGGGATTTTTTTGTGGATGTAGTAAAAGAATAGTATCACCCTATTGGCAACTATGAGGACCAATACATGAGATGGACCACACTGCGGCAAGAGAGGGGCCAAGCAGTTCCGGAGTTCACCAATACCTTCCATACCTTGCACACCAAGATAGGTATCAAAGAATCCGAGCGAAATTTGGTTCTGAAATACTGTGGGGATCTACACAGATACATCCAAACCGAAATGGATTTTCTAGACATCTCATCACTCGGTGCTGCTTATCGATATGTTGTTAAAATTGAGCAGAAATTTAAGCACCAGAACAAATGGGAATTTGGGTCTGCAAATCCGCAACATCCAAAGTATGACAAAGACGGCCCTAACAAGAAGTCTCTCGAAAACCAGTCCAAGACACATGAAAAGAAGGGTCACGGGAAGACAAAGAAGGACACTGGAAAATGGTGCAAGTTCCACAAAATCCCCTAGCACAACACCGATGAATGTCGCTCAAAACAGTCATTGGTGGCCGAGATCAAAGACAAAGAGCCAAACCATGATTCTGAATCTAATTCTAAAAATAATGGTAAAGGACAGATGATTGACGTAGACCCCACTGCTATTGTCGTGACTGCAGCAATTCAACCAGAAGAACCAACAGATCCTGAAGAGGGGGAGCACCTTTTTCATTCACAGATGTGGGTGAAGGGGACCCCGCTGCATTTTATTGTTGATAGCGGAAGCCAGAAGAACGTCATCTCAATAGAGGTCGTCAAACAGTTGGGATTGTCGACAACACCACACTCGCAGCCATACAACATTGGGTGGCTTCGGCAAGGACAAGGTCTCTGTGTCAACCAACAGTGTCGATTGTCATACGGCATCCAACCCTTCAAGGATGAGGTATTATGTGATGTTGCCCCACTGGATGTCTGTGATGTTCTCTTGGGCCAACCATATATGTGAAGATGCCATGTTGTTTATGAGTCTCAACCTCGTAGTGTCATTGTTACTTTGGGGGGGCATCTCTATAGAATACCAGAGGTAGTTCTGACTATTGTTCCACCTAAAAAGTGTCGCAAGGTAGTATCTCATACTGCAAAATTCAGCTTCTTTACAATTTGTTCAAAAGGAGAACAAAAGGACACTGCAACCACTACAGCCTTGCCCCAAACACCTTCTATCCAACAGAAGCAGGTCGACAAGGCTGTAGCAAAGTGAAAAGATTCCTTCTACATATCGTCCTCTCATGTATCTCGACTTGTTGGGCAGCCTCAACCGCAACAGGTTCGTGACAGATTTCTACAAACTGAGCAGCGCGATGTCTCCAGCAAGACAAGCAGCTCTCCAAGATGCAGATTCAACAAATGCTTTTCTCTCTTCCCCAGTAACTCAATGCAATGGAAACCATTGCTTCCTAAGGAGGGAGGATTTATCCAGGTGGATATCGGTGGCCACCCACCTTTTCCAAATGGCTCAAAATGACTTTCTGGCAATTTTGGCAATTTACTATTTTTAGCAGGTTTTAACTTTCGGGGCCATTTTGAAGGACCAAATGAAGGTTTTTCAAGATAGAGGTTCTCAATGATAGTCGTAGGCATTATTGAGCCCCAAAAATGAATCTCCTCGATGATACCTTTCCAACGAGCTATCACACGCCTAAAACAGAGATCATATGCAAAAGTTACGATCCCGGGAAGTTGATGTACTCACTTACCCAAACGGGGCCCACATGACTTTTGGCGCTTCATCTCCCAGGGTTAGGTTTTTGGATGTCTACGATTTTTGGCATTCCTGCTTATTGTAAAAAGGCCTTCAAAGCCTCATTATAATCATCTTCTTGTGAATGCGAGTAGCCGTCACATCTCTTCTCAGAGATAAGTTGCCACCATTCTAGCAAGTCTTCCACTCTGTATTTTTACAGTCTCTGTACATTTATTTCATTAATAGAAATCGTGTATTATTGTATATCTTTGTTTATGGTTGCATCTCTGATACATTTTTGTTATATTATTGAATATCTGGGATATCTCTGTGCATTTATTTATTATATCTCCGATCTCATTTCGTGCCGAAAATAATCCGGATCAATGAAGGTATGGATTGATAGATGTAAAGAATGTCATGGAGCTAGGTTATCATGGAAAGAACTTTTTGAATTGGTTATAGAAGCTTGTCGTAATGGAGATTCTGATGTTACGTAGAGGGAAATAGATTTAGCATATTGTTTGAAATATGGAAAGGCAAGAAAATTTACCCATTTTATTCAGTTATTTTATATTATATTAATGTGACTGTAGGTGTGTTTTTTTCATAATATACTTTCCAAGTTATATAAATTTGTTTATTATTAATTGACAATGCATCTTTTACATGTCTGTCATATTGCAATTGAAACACCACAAGGCTATGTGGTGCAATGGTTGTAAATTTTGCATCACACAGTTGGATGAAACCAGAAAAACTTATGATAGTGGGATAACTGCAGTATTCCAGGTCACTAATGTTTCCTCTAGGAGTGAAAAACGTCCTCGAGAATCTTAAAATAGATACTGAGTGTTTTTGAATGATATAATTGAATGTGACTTTAATTCCTTCAAATTAGTTTTGTTCGATGTAAAATGATATACGTTACGAATGCATGAACATGATGAGGAAAGAATCATTATTCAACATGCCAATAGTTTTTCAATGATTAAAACAAGAGTTTTTTTTAAATAAAATGGCCTCTATGTTTTTCCAAGTCGATGTGAACAAGTCTTTTACTCAAAGGTTCCAGGTAAGAGGGATTGGTCATTTGTTGTTAGATATGATCGAAGAGAAAGGCCATTAAAGTATATTGTAGATGAAGAAGATGATATTGAAGAAGAATATGATGTAGATCTAGAGAAGGAATAATATAGGTCGACACATGAAGAATACGAAGAATATGAACTAGGAGACAATGTGTCAATTCTTGATGATGATATCAATGAAGATATGCTCGAAAATGACATTGATGATGATGATGATATCATCAATCCTTTCAACATTGTTTCTGAACCGGGTGTTGATACAGGTGTCGAGTTGGATGATATAGAAGAATATACAGAAGAAGGATGATACAAATGTTGTGTTGGTCGATGAGGTACGTAACTAGATATTTTAATTTGTATGAATTATTCTCTTTAAATATTTTTTATGTGGGTTAATTATATGTTTTTAAGTTTTATTTCATTTTTGTTTTGGTAGTTTCTATGCATGATTACTATGTTTCTTTTGTTTATTTTCTATTTTATAGATTGGGTATTGGGGAATTGAGAGCGATGTGAGGGGGGGGGAGGGGTCATATGAGCTTCCACCTTCACATGGTTGCCCATGTTTAGTAGAGAATAAATTATTCTTGAAACCAAGAAAAGTTCATTCATTCGTATTTATACTCAAAGATCACTCACAGACCCACTCTATATACTGTCTCATCTCGTCCCCATTTCATTTTAATTTTATTGGTCAAATTTTAAAGGAAACAACTATTAAAATACATTATACTAGGGCTAGAGTACATAATGGGCAACAGTGACATGGATACTCTATTCAAATTTTACATGGATACTCTATTCACATTTGACATGCACCGAAATTTGACATGGATACTCTATTCACATTTGACATGGATAGTTTGTTCCATGTCAAATTTCAAGATAGTTCCGACAACAATTCTATAAAAGGGAATGACAAACATTGACAATGAGACATGCATGATGAACATTGATGAAAATGCAAATGATCTCAAATATTATGTGCGGACATCATACATCCTTAAGTATTGAAACCCTCCCATATTGTCAAGGCATGTGTCTAGTCTAACCATGCCAAATTTTGATGCATACAGGAACATATTGAAGAAATTTCAATGTTGGCCGCATTCACTTCTCACTATGTGGGTTCGGTGCATGACGTTTGTGGTGGGTGAATTGGAAGTTCCATGACATTTCAAGAGATTTACAACAAAGATTATACATATGGAAACGACGAATGATGAAAATGATACATCCATTATGAACATTGATGCAAACATGGATGATCTCAAATATTATGTGGGGACATCAGACATCCTTGAGTCTTGAAACCCTCCCATATCGTCAAGGCATGTGTCTAGTCTAACCATGTCAAATTTTGATGCATACAGGCACATATTGAATAAATTTCAATGTTGGCCCCATTCACTGCTCAATATGCGGGGTTGATGCATGACATTTGTGGTGGGTGAATTGGAAGTTCCATGACATTTCAAGGGAGTTCCAAAAACGATTCTACATATGGAAACAATGAATGATGAAAATGAGACGCCCATTATGAAAGTTGTTGCAAACATGGACAATCTCAAAGATTATGTGGGGACATCAGACATCCTTAAGTCTTGAAACCCTCCCATACCATCAAGGCATGTGTCTAGTATAACCATGTTGAATTTTGACGCATACATGCACAGTTTGAAGAAATTTGAATGTTGGCCCCATTCACTGCTCACTATGTGGGGTCAGTGCAAGATGACATTTGTGATGGGTGTATTGGAAGTTCCATGACATTTCAAGAGAGTTCCGAAAAAGATTCTATAGATGGAAATGAAGAATGATGACAATGAGACATCCATTATATTGAACGCTGATGCAAACATGGATGATCTCAAATATTATGTGGGGACATCAAACATCCTTAAGTATCGAAACCCTCCCATACCTTTAAGGAAAATATCTAGTCTAACCATGTCAAATTTCAATGCATACGGACAAAGATTGAAAATATTTCAATGTTGGCCCCATTCACTGCTCACTGTGCGGGGTTGATGGAAGAAATTTGTGATGGGTGTATTTGAAGTTTCGTGTCAAATTTCAAGATAGTTCCGACAACAATTCTATCGAAGGGAATGACAAACATGGGAAATGAGATGTGCATTATGGGTGAGTGCACCTCTTTCCAACTCGCCTTGCGTTGTGTTTGGGTGCTCTGCCTTATTTTTGTTATGTTTCCTCTTGTGGGCGCCCCTCTTGCCAACTCACCTTGCCTTTCCTTTGGGCACCCTGCCTTGTTTTCATTATGATTCCTCATGTGGGCGCCCCTCTTGAAAACTCACCTTGTGTTGTGTTTGGGCGCCCAGCCTTTTCTGGGCCATCTTGAAAAAGTTAAGTTGAAGCCAAAATTGCTCTATATCCGACATCTGGCTCATATTATTTCCTAGTTCTCCCTTGTGTGGCCCTTTTCATTCCTTTCATGTGGGTGGGTGCACCTCTTTCCAACTCTCCTTGCGTTGTGTTTGGGTGCTCTGCCTCATTTTTGTTACATTTCCTCTTGTGGGTGACCCTCTTGCCAACTCGTCTTTCCTTGCCTTTGGGAACCCTACATTGTTTTCGCTATGATTCTGCATGTGGGAACCCCTCTTACAAACTCACCTTGCGTTGCGTTTGGGTGCCCAACCTTGCCCAAGCGGTCTTGAAAAAGTTAAGTCGAATCCATTCGCAAGTCACTGGACATGGACAAAATTGACACAAATTAGTGCACAAATTGGTTGACACAAGTTTTAAGTTTGCATCATCCTTTCTTCATTTTTCTTTTAGGTTCTACATTGTATATTATACATTAATGTATCTGTGTCATAGTTGTGATGAAAAATCCCTCTTTTTTCGTTCATTGTTTAATCAACACAATAAAAATATGTCCTTTCAGTACTAGATGTGGCAACATCTTTACTTTCGAATGAATTTTAAAAGGAACAAAGAAAATATATTGTACTAGGAGTACTAGACATGGGCAACAGTGACCTGTGAATGGGGCCAATGTTGAAATGTTTTCAAATTGTTTCTGTATGCACTAAAATTTGGCATGGATAGACTATTTTCCTACCTTAACAATATGGGAGGGTTTCTAGACTCAAATTTGACTCACACACCCACTTTTTTCCATCATTAATTCATTATTCAAACCATAAACCTTGTATTTCTTTCAAATTAGTGCAAAAATTGGTTGACACAAGTTTTAAGCTTGCATTAGCATTTCCTCATTTTTCTTCTAGGTTCTTATACATTGTATATTATACATTAATGTATATGTGTCATAGTTGTGATGAAAAATCCCTCTTTTTTCATTCATTGTTTAATTAACACAATTAATAACAATATGTCCTTGCAGTACTAGATGCAAGAATGTGTGTATAATCGAACGAATTTGAAAAGGAACAACGAAAATACATTGTACTAGGACTAGACATGGGAAACTATGACATGCTAATGGGGCCAATGTTGAAATTTTTCCAAATTGTTTATGTATGCATTGAAATTTGACATGGATAGACTATTTGCATGCCTTAGCGATATGGGAGCATTTCTGGACTTAAATTGACTCATAGTACACCCACTTGTTTTGGTAGATGAATTAAGGGCTTACCTTAAGACACCTTTCACAAGCCTGTAGGGGACTTGTGCTTATGTTTGAATGTCATTCGAGTTGATGAATATTGGTGCAACATTTCAAAGGGCCATGGATCATTCCTACCATGATTTGATTGGTAAGATGATGGTTTATTATCAAGATGATGTCACTATCTATTCCAAGGTTAGGGAACAACATGTGTTCCAATATATTAAAGAATTTTTATCGTGTAGAATGTATGGAATATTTATAAACCCCCCAAAATTGTTGTTTTCTATCACATACTTAATTAAACCCCTATGGGATATTTATAATCCCCCAAAAAATGTTGTTTTCTATGGAATATTTATAAACCCCTAACTTCTATAACATCTAATACTTAATTAATCTCTAAATTCTATAATTGATAACCATATAATCACTAAATCTTAGAGCCACTATCATCCATAACCCCTAATATAACTCCAATAATGTATAACTCTTTATAGAACCTACTTCCTTAACATTAATGCAACCTTTAACACCTAACTATTATAACTCAATCACACTTAAACTCTATAAATCCTAATATAACCCATCACTTGTATAACCTTTATACCCTTATAACCCATAACCACTATTCTCTATAACTTAAACCCTGTAACCCCTTACCTCCAAGATGCATCAATGTTAATTATTAATTGATATAACACACTCATAGGCTTGCAAACAACCCATACAATGGACTCATGTGTTGGCTCGAGCACCAGTCAAGTCTAGAAATTTTTAGATGGGGAGACCCCACTTGGTCAATTCTATAAATTTTTCTAAGTTATATGACCAAAGGTTTATAGAACCTATTGGGTTGTACAAAGGGGTCAAATCAAGCATTATGGGAATATCAAACATTACGAACTTTGATATCATCAACCTAGTTGAAGAAAGTATGGTGTATGAAGACCTTGTGGGAAGACCTTGGGGAAGAAAAATGAAAGAAACAATCTCTATAGAGAAGGATAGGATAAAGGTCAAAGAAAATGGAAGAAGAATTATCATACCTCTATACCTTGAGGAAGGTAAACCTTGGTCAAAATAGTGGGAAGAATAATATGGAATTAAGGAGTTGTATCAGGCCCTAAATGAAAATGATGAGAATATTAAACCTAATTTAGTAGGAGAGGTGCATTAAGGGTCCTCAATATCTATGGGTTATAATTTGAACATTAAGCTCTATGAATAGTGGATGGAAATCTATGACTCTAGAGAGAGGGTATGTTGGAGTATTGAGGCTATCCCCAAGGATAATGTCAAATATTTCTTATCAATAAGGGAAATACCACTTGTTTTTCAGAATAATATTAGAGAATAGACTCATATAATTGGACATTGTGATGAGATTTTATGGACACATATATTCCCAAATACAATATTAGAATATATAACATATAAATGGTACAAAGTATATGAGGAAAAAGGTGAGACCTAGAAATGGAAAACATTGAAAGGAATTTTTATAAAATACTTCTCATTTTTCCATAGTAGGTGATGGGCTTAGTATTGATGTCTATGTTTGATGATTTATTAGGCTATATTCAAGTTTTGGTAGATGAATTAAGGGATTACCTTAAGAAACCTAACACCTAACTATTATAACTCAATCACACCTAACCTCTATAAACCCTAATATAACCCATCACTTGTATAACATTTATACCCTTATAATTCATAACCACTATCATCTATAACTTAACCCATGTAACCCCTTACCTCCAACATGAATCAGTGTTAATTCTTAACTCATATTAAAAAATCATAGGCTTGAAAACAACCCATACAATGGACTCATGTGTTGGCTCGAGAACTAGTCATTAATCAAGGCTCTTGAGCTCAACAATATTCAACAATATCTTGAGGCACAGCTTGTTTTCCTTCCTCGACCATGGTCAAGATCCTATGATATATACTCAGTGCACAAAACCTCCTAATGGATTCCATATATTCCAACTCTGATGCTAAAAAACCCTTAGCTGATAGGGCTTGTGTTATGGTAATTTGCAGGTGTTGTTCATGGTGATTGATCCTAAGAAGTGATGTTTAGGGAATAAGGTCCAAGTTTTTTCCTCTCGGCCTAACCATGGCATTTGAGATCAAGAAGGTTTAGTTAGGGATTAATACCCTTCTTTCCCCATTAACCTGCATGTTAACCCCTCAAGACCCATTTCTGTTGTACTTGTATCCCTCACATAGTCCAAAAATAACCTACAAGGGTCCTATGTGATGGCTCAAGGACTCGTCCAACAATATATCCTAAGAATTTGTGTGGGTTGCAGTTGTTGTTAAAAGAAGTTAAGCCTAAGAATTTTCACTTAGGGAATATGTTGGCACAGGGGCAGACCCAGGGTTCAATGCTTCAACAGTGCATCAACAAAACCCTAACTATCAGCCCTTTCGGCAACACCTGCGAAGCAGATGAAGTCTCACCCAAGGTAGAGGAAAGGGTGGTTGCAGGACTCAAATGTATGCGACCTAGTTGGGACACAGATCTATGATTATACCACTTAAAAAATAACTTAGAAGTTAACATTCATCAGTAACTAACCCTTATTCACATCGCAGATCCAAACCCTAATTAAAAAACAACGCAGTATTCTACCAGATCTAACACATATAAGCACTTAGCATATGGAAAAATATTAGATATATCATTTATTCACAACATTTAATCACTAAGCTATCATACTAGATTCATCTAAACATTCATTACTACACTTAAGCTTAAATTACATACACAAGAAAATAACCAGAATGCACAAAGCAACCATAACACAGGATATATGTGGTTCACCCCAGTGTGGGGCTACGTCCACCAACTCTTCTCTTCTTTATTATCTTCTCTCAATTGTCTACAAGCACAGAGCCACCAGAACCCACTCCGCATAGGATAGGAGATATGTGCGCACCTCGCCAGATCCTCCTTACCCGAGCTAGGTTTAAGAACAAAGCCTTCTTACAATCACTTTCACTTAGCTCTGCAAGTCTCAACATACACTATGCACAAAGCCTTCTCACAATCACATAGATAGAACTCTAGCACTTAGCATCTTCCTCTTTATTACATCGCCTAGCTATCTATTTATACATTACAAAATGGGCCTAAGCATGGGTAAACCCATGGGCTGATATCCCATACCTGATATCTTCCTCTTTCAACCTGTTGTTGCACCAAGGCCTCCTGCTCAGTGAACTCTTGAATAACTGCCTCATTCACAGGTCCCTCTAAGCGGTGTTCTACTGAAGTGACTACTTATTCTAGCTCTACTCCTCAGCCTTCAATCTCCTCAAAAAGTAGGCAAGCTGCATCTTGGACTGGTTGGAGCTTCTGAGTCACTTCCATGACTTTGCATTGTGTGGCATGGACCTGTTGTTGAGCCATGCACTGTTCTTTGGATCTTTTCATCCTCTCAACTACTGATAGGAGTTTCAACTATGCTTGTACTACTGCTACTTGCTTATTTTCTTCCTGGAGTTGTGACTCCAGTGTCTTCAGTTCAAGGTCCTCGGTAAGGTGCTCATAAGTCTACGCACTATGATTGCTAAGTTGTTTACATTCTATAGCTAATGATTTGATCCTTTCAACTGCACTCCGGGCAGTTGCTTCTCTCTAGTCTCGCACTTCCTACGGAGTGCTTGGCACTGTTTGTATTTCTAGTTCTATGATTCTCTATTGAAGATGTTGAATGGTTTTCGCACGCTTCACCACTTGACTCTCCACTAGGTCTTCCTCCATCTTCTCCAAGCATGTCACAGACCAAAGTGCTCTGTTGATTTCTTATTTAATTATGACCTACTCCACGAGCAGTTGTTCTTTCTCCTATTGGATTTTCACTTTATTTTCTTCGAACTTGGTTTGGAGGTCATCCTTCTCTTGTTGCATAACTCGGCATTTCTCTATGATTTCCTCTTGTGCTTGCTTTAGGGACACTGTGTCCTGTTCTTTTTCCTCATGCACACGGCGAAGGTGAGCTCTGGTCACGTCAGTTATTCTGCGGAGTTGGGAAGGCTCATATCCCAACTCTGGTTCTTTTGGTGGCGGGGGTGCGGTGGTCACTACGTGGCTGGAGTGAAGGGCTTGTTGTACACCTCTTAGCTCTGTCTCAATTCTATCATACATGGATTCTTGTTTGGCTTCAGTTATCTGCAAAATATTTTCTAAGGCATCGAATACAACTGCGATAAAGAATTCGAAGTCATAGACCAAGAGCATAGTCTGCAACATCGACTTACTCGCTTTGGACTTCTTTTGCAATGTAGGTTTCGTGGGGGGGACCTTTCTTTTCTTGGGTGTCTATGCCTCTTCAAGAGTGTTCATAGGCATTGTTACTTCTCCATGATTATTCTTGTCTTCTTACCCTTCTTTCTCTTATTTTTCCACTTCATTGTCTCCTCCTCCATTAGGTGAATCTGATGCAGTCTCTTTTGATGTGTTGTGTATTTCATGTACATCTTCCTTCTTTTTCTTCTTGTTGTTGCTGGGTGCATCATACTCTTCGCGAGAAACCACCGGACTTCCAATGAGGTTGGGGTCAGACATTTATGCCCGGTTGACTTGTATACGGAACTCTGCAGGCCATTCCTTAGTGATTTCTTCTAGTTCCTCCTCTGTGAGATTGTAGTAGGACTTAAGCTCTTCTTTACTTTCATCTACACGTGCAGTAATATAAATAAAATGCCTATCTGTATGGAACTTCATAATGGGCCTGAACTTGTCCAGGGTGTTTAGTGTCATACGAGGGAAAGACTCAATAGCCTTCTTCAGCTGCAGGTAGTAGGTATGGAATATTGTGTTCGGTTGCCATTGTTTCCCCATATCACTCGAATACTAGAGCATGGTGAACTTCGCATCTAATGGCTCGAATGGCTCAATTTCAGGGAAGGTCGCACCTTTCAGCATTTCACAAGCAGTGAATGTGATGAGGATTAGTAGCCAGCTAAAATGGAACTCATTGCCCTGATCTTGAGCTTTGCGACAATCCAGTTATAACCTATTGACTAGGTAACTGACCCAGTTCATCTATAGTCCTTCCACGCATTTTCCTGTGAGGTCAACGACAAACCCTGTGACCTGCGTGGGTATGTTCTTTCATACTAGCTTACCAGCAATCAACTGACAAGCAAGGCGCACTGCGCCATTCTAAATGGAGGCTACCTTTTAGCCTTGCATCCCTTTCTCTACATCGCCATAGGTGTCTTTGATATTCTGTGTCAGGGTGCGGTTTGCAACCTTCTGTGGATAGAATTTTGGTGGGTCTGGTCCCTGCATGCTCAATCCAGTGATCCTATGGATCATTGACAGTGATGCATCTATCTAACTATAGATACCCGCCATGGAAGCACGACAACAGGAGCTTAACGCATGCGTTAACCTCCTGGTGCCTTCCAAAATGTGGTAGCTTCATCACATTCAAGACAGTGGACATCGCGATGTCCATAGTCCACGACTGGGGGATGATCTTCGATTTCTTCCCCTTGGTCTTGCTCAAATATGTTTGAGGTGTGAGCATGTCGTAGCTCTTATGGTCTCCTAGTTTATATTCATTGATCTTCAAGGTTGGAATCCTCTCCAACTGTGGTTTGACTAGTTGTATTCCCTTCGGGAGGTACGCAGTGATGACTATGTAGTCGAAGTCCCTCGGGACACTGTCACAACTCACCACACTGGCCAGGGGTGGGATGTAGTCGGGTAGGATGGATGGAATTAGCTTTGCATTCGCCAAGTCATCATAATTCTTGGTTCTTTTCTCGGTCGCATCTCAGGATGGTCTAGATCCACGAGCACTCGATGAGGAGGGTTTCACTCCTCGCGTCGATGAGGCTTCGATGCCTACAGACATCACCTTCTTGGCCATGAGGTCTATTAGAATCTCTTCGACATCTTATCCTAAGTGCTAATTTCGTCTGACATGCACACTCGAGATCTGATATCTCAGGTCGATGAACAATACTCAATGTAATAGAATGGATGGTGAGGTCTCAATTATCACTGCGCGAAATCAACTAGTTCTCTGCAGGCGTGGATAATCACAATTGGAAAATGTGTTCTCGGTGCAACACTAGATGAGATAAATAGATACTTTCGCAACAGTTTCTTTCGATGGGTCGCAAAGCCTTATTCAATGCAATTCCATCCGTTCTGGCGCGGTCCCAACGGTTCAATGGCAAACTTTCAAGCCATAACTACTTTCCTAACCATTCAGGAGCGTCAATTAAATGGTCATAATGCCTCCAACGGTCATATTACTCTGCCATGGTGAAGCGCCATTCTTTGTTGTACTGATATTCCAATGAAGTTCGAGTTCTGGAAACCTTTCTTCTGCAAAGTATTCTCTGGAACTTCTTGCAATTTTTCTAAATTTTCCCTCTTCTTACTGAGCTTTCTGGCCTTTTTTCCTATAATCTGAGTTATTGGGTTCCTCTTTCCATTATCGTTCTTATATCCTCTTTGCATGATAATTTCTCACTATGGAGGGTCTTTAATAGGGTTCAAGGGTAATACTTCTTCTCTTTCTGGGGTGGGTGCTCTACTCTCTTATACAGACAGGTGTCTCCAGTATTCCTATGTCATTTCAACTTCGACATCCATATCTTTGGTCTTTAGTAGCTTCGACCGGTTCTCTTTTTATTCCAGTAAGTGCATTATTCTCCTAGCCATGAAATCTCTTAGTTCTTGTTCTTTTTGTTCTAGATCCTCCTCTTCTTATTTCCTTCGTATCATATCTTTCTCAATCCAGGTTTTTCCTAGTAAAATAGAAAATGGGGCATTGTTCTCAACAAACTTCATGATCTCAAATTCTTCTTCTGTCGAAGTGCCATGAGCACTCATAGATGTCTCGGTAATTCTTCCACATAGGGTTATCAGTTTTCCTCTAAATAATCCTATTCCTCCTAATGAAGGAACCATAGCAGGCTTTCCCAAAAAAATTCAACTTCTTTTTGTCATGATATACACCTCTGTTTCCTCATCCAGGACACAGTCTATGTTGAAGTCTCCTATTCTTATTTCTATGTACTCTTTCTCTTTTAATACCTCTAATAAGTTGATATCTTTGTGATCATTCAAGGTTTCTTTCATCTATAGTAATGCAATCTCTGATTATTTTTGGGGTTCTATCATATCCTTATTTTCTTGGCATGTCCCATAGTTTTCGTGTTTCATATTCATCTTTTCAACTTTAGCAATCATTCTAGGACAATCCAAAACTCCATGGTCCATATCTTTACAGCAAAGACAACTAGGTCTTCTACCAGGGCATTCCTTAGCAAGACGTCTCAGTCTTCTGAAACTATAACAAAGGGTTGATCCTCTCTTTCTCTTAAATGATCCCCAACCTTTCTTATACTATGCACCGGGATCACAGTAATTAACCTGCAAAAAATTCTTTCTAGGATCCTGCATCCATTTGTTAGTCCAAACATTCTTTCTATGCATAGGGATAACATACCTTTCATTATTTCTATCAAATCTATTCATATCAAATCTTCTTTCTTCTAATTGTGCCCTAGTTTTTCAGATTAGGACAAAAGTTATCAAACATACTTAGATCCCTTCTTTTGAAACAAAAATTTTCACATATCTTACCTTTCTCAGAGAAAAAAGCTTCAATATCTTACCTCTTTTCTTCAAATCAAACTTCTCTTCTTAGCACAAAGCTTCGCAAGTCAATACTATGCATTAAAACATAGATCTACACACAAACTTTCTTTTCTTCAGTTCCCAACAATCACAGTTTCAGGTCCTGGCAATGGAACCATTTGTTGGCACAGGAGAAGACCCAGGGTTCAACGCTTCAACAGTGCACCAACAAAACCCTAACTATCAGCCCTTTCAGCAACACCTGCGAAGCATATGAAGTCTCACCCAAGGTAGAGGTAGGGGTGGTTGCAGGACTCAAATGTCCGCAACCTAGTTGGGACACATATCTGCGATTATAACACTTAACAAAGAATTTAGTAGTTAACATTCATCAGTAACTAACCCTTATTCACATCGCAGATCCAAACCCTAATTACAGAACAACACAGTATTCTACCAAATCTAACACATCTAAGCACTTAGCATATGGAAAACGATTAGATCTAGAATTTATTCACAACATTTAAGCACTAAGCTATCATACTAGATTCATCTAAACATTCATTACTGCACTTAAGCTTAAATTACATACACAAAACAATAACCAGAATGCATAAAGAAACCATAAAATAGGATATACGTGGTTCACCCCAGTATGGGGCTACGTCCACCAACTCTTCTCTTCTTTATTATCTTCTCTCAATATTCTACAAGCACAGAGCCACCGGAATTCACCCTACATAGGACAAGATATCTGCGCACACCTCACCAGATCCTCCTTCCCTGAGATAGATTTAAGCACAAATCCTTCTTACAATCACTTGCACTTAGCTCTACAAGTCTCAACATACACTATGCACAAAGCCTTCTCACAATCACATAGATAGAACTCTATCACTTAGCATATTCCTCTTTCTTACATCGCCTAGATATCTATTTATACATTACAAAATGGGCCTAAACATGGTTAAATCCATGGGCCGACATCCCATACCCATTACATAAACCCTAATCCCAAAAACTTCCCTAAAAAGGGTTCGAGATCCCATGATTTTTGCTTCAACTTGCACTCCGCCTTCAACCAGCCTGTCGAAGTCCCAAAAGAGGTCAACATGACCAAGGATCTGCAAAACTTGGTCAAGGGCCAACAGAACAAATCCCTTATTTCCCTCCCTTGACCTTGGTTAGACTTTGAGACCCATTCTTGGTTCAAATTCCCTTTAGTTCCCTTAGGAACAATGGTTAGTTTTGCTTCACATAAAAAGGCACAATCATCATATTTAACACAATGAATCAACAAGGCTGGAATGTTCACCTTTAATGACTTCAAATTATAATTTGTATAAGGTTTAGTGGAAAACAAATCAATTTTCTCACCTTGTGCCTAATGACAAGAATATAAATGAGATTTATCTACAACATCCAACAAATACAACTCTTCTCTTGGCTACTAGTGACTTTGTTTTAAGCCTTTTCTTGAGGGTTGCTTGAACAAAATGTGGCAAGTTGAGCCCAAGCAAATTGTTTGAACAAATTGTCATTACCATAATCAACATTTTCAACAGTATCGTCATCATTGTTTTCATCATGGTCATTGTCAATGTCATCATTACCGTTGACGTCATCATCATCGTCTTCATCATAATTGTCTCAATCATCATCATCATCATCATCATCGTCATCGTCATCGTCATCATTGTCATCATCGTCATCCTTTCCATTGTTCTAATCATCATATCATGATTTTTATGATCATTGTCATCATCTTCATTGACATTGTCACCACCAGTAATCAACATTTTCAAAATCATACTCCTCATCATCACTACCATCTTCATCATCAGTATTTTCGTTGGCATCATAGTCATTGTCATTGTCCATCATCATTGTCATCACCATAATCAACATTTCCATTTTCGTCATCATCATCGTCGTCATCGTCATTGTTATAATGTGGGTTACTGGATATGTGGGTTTTTAAGGTTAGGGGATATCGACTAGAAAGGTTAGAGTTTATTAATTTTATAGGCTATGTGTTATATTAGTAGTGACAGGACTAGTTAGAAACTATTATATATACACATAAAACAAGCAAAACTACAATTTGAATCTGGCCTAACCCGTGCGCTCATAACATTTCCACATCATAATTTGAATTCCACATTGAGACCGACCAGGGAGAGTTGTGTGTAAGAAGACCGAGACCGAACAGGGAGAGCTCTATGAAAGGATATCGATACCGACCAGGGAGAGCTCTATGAAAGGAGATGAATACCGACCAGGGAGAGTTATGTGCAAGGAGAGAGAGACCGGCCGGGGAGAGATCTTTGAAAGGAGACTAAGACCAAACGGGGAGAGACTTTTGCAAGGAGACAGAGACTAGACCTTTGCGCAAGGAAACTGGTCGTGTGGGGCAGAAGGTTTTGTTGGTGTTTTTAGTGGTTATTGAGACCTCTACCCAAGGAGACCAAGACCAAACCTCTGCAAAAGGAAACCGGATGTCAAGGGTGCAAGGGTTTTTTTTTAGTGGTTATTGAGACCAAGAAGAAATATGTGCAAGGAAGTTGGTCACAAGAGGAACAAGGGTTTGGTTTGAGTGGTTATTGAGACTGTGGAGACCTATGTGCGAGGAAACCTATGAGGGAAAGGGTTTGTCGAGACTGAGGGAAAGGGTTTTATAATGGTGAGTTTTCTTGGACTTGAATTCATCCTTAATTATGTTAAGATCTCATGTTCTCAGATACCCATATGCATCTCCAACAACAATTGACAAATTCCAAAGAAAACACAAAAATGGTGTAAAACATAAATTCTTGTGCAATCCATTTGAAATGACATTTGTGTGTCCATCTGTGTATCCATTTGAAATGATGTTTGTGTATTTATTTGAAATGATGTTTGTATATCCATCGTTGGTATTTTTACTATGCCACAAGCATCAAATTGCACATTGTTCTTGGTCTCTTGCTCTCAGTTCTTTCCCATTGTTCCTACTTTGGAATGGTCTTCCAACCTCATATTTGAAAGGATTGTTCTTGCCACCACCTTTCCTGTGTGGTATTTAAAAATTATTATTGTTAGTATTATTAAAAATCATTCCAAGATGCATATGGGTTGGGCATATGTGACTTATTCACAATGCAATAATGCACACTAACATGTTGAATTAAATGATATTCAAGGAAGTATGGTGTCAAAGTGAAGCCCTAAACACTTTACAATTGACATTGTTGATCTTAAAAAAGATTTGATATTTGTAGATATAGATGTTGCACAATGTTCAAAAAAGAGTTAATATTTGTAGATATAGATGTTGTTCTTTTGGACATTGGGATTAAAGTACGCAATTTCGATGTGTGCATGATCCAAAAACAAGAAGGTTTCATACATTAGTTTTGTTTTAGGTGACACTTTGACCATAAGCTAGATATTATTTTATTATTATTATTAAAAATCATTCTAATATGCACACATGTTGAGAATATATGTCTTATTCAAAATGCAAGAGTACAAACTAACATGTTGAATGGTCACAAATGACACTCAGGGAAGAATAGTGCCAAAGTGAAACTCAAAATACCTTACAATGACATTACTAATGTTCAAAAATAAGTTAATAGTTGCAAATATAGATGTTTCACTTTTGGGCATCGAGACTAGGGTAGGTAGTTTTGATGTGTGTACAAGGTAGTTAGAAGAACCTATGCCTTAAACAACCACTATTCACAATGCAATTGAGGCCTTCATCAATTTAGTTTTAGAGTTTTGTAAAAAGGCAGTGAAATTGATGGAAGATCATGCACCCCTCTCAAAACTTGTCAATACCTTCTAGAGATACCATGTCAAATTACAAAATCATATGGTAGAAACACATGATCCCCTAGTTGATGCTCCATTTACCAAATCCATTGATCCCCTAATCACATGCACACTCCACATGATTCTTGACGATGAAGTCGTGGATTTAGTTTTAAGCAATGACCACTATGTATCCCGGTGACATCACAATGAACCACATATGTTGAAAACCGTGTTTAGATATTTATATTAGCAACAAAAATAAGAATAATTTATAAGTAAACTTAAAGTAATTAGGTATTTGTCTCTATCACTGACAATCTCAGTGATGTCATTCAATCTTATTTAGATTCAATTGGCCTTATAACATGCCAATTTCAATGTTCTAGTTATCTAAGACTTAGCAATGTTCAATTATGTCTCGTTTTCCAAATGAGTCCTTATATCATGGAGATAGTTCATATATCTAAGTCAATATAGCAACACTTTGGTTCTCCCATCCTCATTCCACCTTGACCAATTCACAGACCTTTGATGGTATACAATGTGAATCAATAGGAACTATATCTATCTTTCTATCGAGTTAGGATGTTTTAGTCAACGTTGCAGTTATGACTACCCATGTTGACTTTAACTTACCCCGTGGTCATGAATATGTGTATGGCCTAGAAGTCATGCTCTCTTCACTATTTCATGTGATGCTTTTTCTACATAAATGATGCATTTTTCACCATTGATAAACTCTTGTACTCAAGTATTCAACCATCTTTGCACTAAATGTATCACCTTCAATGGCTAATTCATAGTCTATTCCCATAGTCTGGTTGGATAAACCTCCATCACCAATTATTGGTGTGATTACTTCCCCCATTTTTCACAATGTACTCTTTCATTAAGTATGACTCTTTGGATCCTTTGAACAAATTATACATGGATATTGATATTGTACATTCATATTTGAGTGTCACAAATCCATTGTCTTCCCCCAAGTGTGATTGTGTCACCACCTCTTCGAACTTATTAAAACTATTGAAATCAATGAAGATCCTTGTAGAGGATCTCACCAATCACCAGAGACCTAGAGAAAAATTGAGAACCCACATTAAAATTTTCTAAATTGTTATTCAATCTAACCATAAGCCACTACAAAGATAGAGAAAAATTGAGAACACACGGCATATGAAATGGAATTTCTTATAGAAATTCCAATTGGTTATCAAACATTTACATTGAAGAGATAAAAATGTAGACTACTATTCGAGTCGACCACCAATAGCATTTGCAATGGTTCTTAATACAAAAAGGTGTGATATATAACACTAGCAAGAGTTCTACAATACACACATAAATTTTGTGAAAGTTTATGAAACCATTCAATAAGGATTCCACACTACCTACACAAGACTTGTTATTAATTCGGTTGATTTTCATATGAATAAAGATCATTTATATTGACTTGATAGGATGTGCTCACATGCAAGTGAACCTAGGTATTTGTTGATTTAGTAATCTCATTTCTTGAAGTTGGTTGGGCATTTTGTCACATCAAATATAGTTGCAACTTTACAACAACATTTTTATTTTCCATGTATGAGGCATGATGTTGAGCACCACCTCAATTTTTTTGTTACATGTTCGATTTCTAAATTGAAAAATCACCATTTAGGTATGTATAATCTTTTGATTATGTCCTCTAGATATTATGGATCTATCAGTGTAGGTTTATGGTTCACCAATGGATAAATTCTAACATGAATGTATAGTTCACCAATGGATAAATTCTAACATGAATGTATAGTTCACCAATGGATAAATTCTAACATGAATGTATGGTCTTTATCATTTATCTTAGTACATGTAAAGAAAGATTGCATCTTATTTAGAATTGTAGAACTAAATTGAAAATTGCATTTTGAAAAGAATATCATTTATTGGGAATTGAAGTTAGGACTTTGCATTGTGTTCATATTCATTTATTTTACTTGTTGAGTCATAAAATCATTAGTTTCACAACCGCACCATTTTGAGTAAGGAAGGCCACTAAAAGTAACGCTTATAATTTAAAATTGATTAGTAGCGATTTTATTTTCTAGGGTGCACAAACTAGATTAGGATTTAGAACCTTGGAATAGGATTTTGTGAGTAAACTTCTCCAAGGCTATTAAATCAACATATGTGTCTAACTAAGGGAGTGGAGAAATCCATTGTATAATTGGTAATATCAGGACGCTCCACTTATACCGAAGTTAAGCACGAGGTCGCGTGAGGTTGGTTGAAGGGATATCCCCCTGATACCTTCTTAGCATCAGATATATTTCTAGGGATTTATTCATATATGGGGATCTTGCTAGTACCTTTACCTCTATGAAAGGCAGTTCTTTCGAGGTTTTGTTCTTTTTTACCATACCCATACGGTGGATCTAACTTATGATTGTTCGCATATGCATCGGTTATATCATGGTTGCTTAGTTTCTTGACTTAGGTACCACATAGGTTACTTGCACGGGTTATTTTGTAGGTACCCTGGGTCAGGTAAGGGTCAGACATCACACAGCCTTTATGTATGATTACCTCTCCGGGGGGATCTGACTGACTGGTTGTTAAGCCCATAAGGGCCCTTATAACTAATTATGTTACCTCTAATATTTAGCAGAGGAGTCTCAATCCCCTCTTGGGTGAAGCATACCTACTTTAGAGAGGGAGGCCTCTTTCACCCACTTTATCTTGTTTGTGTGCGTATTGGCCTTTTGTTCATTTTACTTTGGTGTGCTCTTTGATTACTAGTTGTCCTTGGGATTTGTTTTTTTTATATCATGAGTCTTGAGTCATCATGGAGCTAGACCAGCTTCCCCGCAGGTCTCGTCGCTTATTACAGTTACCACCGTATTTTGAGTCTTTTCCTTCTAAAAGGCGTAAAGTTATCATACATGGTACATACACCTCCACTTACCAGACTTTTTATCGTACAAGGATGAGTACTGAATCAAGTCAGAAAGATATTGGGAGTCCTTCAACTCCCATACCCACTATAGTCAACGGTACTCCTTTTACACCTTCAACCACTATGGTTGTAGTGCCTGAGGTTCCTATCATCACACCTATCCATCCTATAGTGAATACTCAACCTATAGCCACAACATATTTTGGTTCTCTTTGTCACTCGTCGAGCTACAATATTCAATCTATCCCTATATCATTTGTAAAAGTTTGGGAGTAGTCTAAGATACCTCTTTTTTTTCCTTGAAAATACTTCTCAGTAATACAATAGTTGTAGCATAAAAAAATAAAGTGATGGATCGAGACTAGTGCCTATCCAAATTGGGCAAATGGAGTCAATAAAGGAATCATGAGGGTTGAAAATAGATTAATGGGAGTGGTGAAAAATGTTGTTACAACATGCCATACATCACCATGAATGTTTGATTAAATTGTTGGAAATTAAAAAAGTGGAGGCCCTTGCAAAGGTTCTCTACTTATGCACATGCTAGGAAACAAAGAGTGAACATATCCCAAGTTCAAAGGCACAATGAAACCCTTCATTGAAATGATATGACACAATGCTTCAAACCCATAAATAAAAACAACAAAGAAATGAATAGGTATAACCTCATTTGATCAGTTTTCTCATATAGTTGGATGCCCCACTATAAGATCCTTATTACAGTGGAATTATTAGATGTTTCCAAGACATAAAATTAGCAAGATAAGTCTTTCCATCATGCATAAAAAAAAAATTATGTGTTTGGTTGGTATTTAAATCCTCTTTATCAAGGTATTCCTGAATTTGTATAGTGTTGGGATACAAATTTTGCATACACTTTAAAATGAATGTGTTCTTATGTATTTCTTTCAATGATAAAGCATTGTCAAGCGTGATAATAGACTAGATACTAGTTCAAAATACTTCTTCATCATCAACTTGTCCTACCACAATGGTATTTTAGTTTCAATAAAATGTTTATTAGTAGAATAGAGAGAGAGTCTCTTTTGGGACAATCCTTAAGAAATTTTCAAGTCCCATATTCCATAACCAATGTAAGTATCTACTGTATATAACCATGGTCTTCCAATGATGATTGAATTTCCATTAACGAGTTTATCCTCGGGTTACAACATGATAAAGTCTACTAGATATTCATGGGATCTTATTGAGATTATCACATCTTATAATATTCCTTCAAGGATGACAATAGACATGTCTATCAACCAAAGTATAGTGGGTGTGTGTATTAATAATTCTCTCAAATTTAATTGAGGATTGTCTCCTTGTAATTACATTGATTGTGACCCCTAAATATATCAAGGTATATTGGATTAAGTACATGTTTATGTAGACATCTACTACAAGGATGACTAGATTAGAATAAATAGGGGCCTTACTATCTATATATGGGTCATCACAATCCAATGCATTATTAGCCTTCAATTTAAAACATAAATTATTCAAGCCACAAAACCTACCTTCCTACCTCCATTCACAAATAAATATCAATTATGGAGATGATATTTACAAGATCTCATTGAACAACATTTATATCCATTTCCATAGGATATAGAGTATTGGGGAGTGAAAATATTCCCTCACATCATGAGATCAACAAGCTACCCTACAACATTAATTGTGGGTGGATCTCTTTTCGTCATTCTAGGTCTCTTGATGCATGGTTCCTTGATACTTTTTTTGTATATGGGAACATCTTTGATAGCTTAAAGGATTGGAATTTTGACAGATAGAGTTTTTAGTTATCCTAAGAGTTTATTTTTAAATTGGTTGTATGTCCTATTTTGTTCAACCCTCTTTAGATAAGGCATTTTTTCTTGGTGCATCTTATTGAAAAGGCAACTAGGTTTCTTCTTGTACATCTATATTCTAAGTCCACAGGTGGTTTTTCTTTTGCTTTCTATCTTTCAAAATTATCTAAGAGTTTCTTCTATGCTCTCACATTGTATTGACATTGGATGTATCTTTTAGTCCCATTAAACTACTTTTGTGTTCATTTGTTGGACATTAATAACATTAGCTTATCATATCTACATCTCTAGAAATTGTTAACAACTGACCATGGATGCATTTTCAATTTCAACAAGTTGTTTGGGATTGAATCACCCTCTTCCATATTCATTAGGAATCCACTAAAGTAGGTTGGTCGACTAAAGGAGAAAAGAGCATTGGAGTTGTCAATGAAAGTACTTCCAAGAGAGACCAAGATCACAATAAGTCAATGAAATATGTTACATGAATCATTTCAAATAAATATGGTCTAGTCATAGTACAAAGTTGGTTTGTTTGCATGCTTGACTCCTAGATTAATTAGCGTGTGTTTTTTGTTCTCCTTACTTGGCCTTCGGATTGAGTCTGTGTCTAATGGCATCAGTTCCAGGGTATTCCAACTAGCATCATGTCCTATTACCGCCACTTGTTGGCATGTGTCATTTGACTCCAAACATGCCCCTATAATGCCCAGATAGTATACCAATAGTAATAGAGCATAATACAATTGTGAAAGAGTAACAATATGGTAACCACTATGAGCTTACTGTGACACCAACAGGATACTAGTAATGAACTAGTGTTACATCTTGATTGACTGATTGTTTCTATCATTAATGGTGTTATAGGATGTACAAGAAAACAGGTATTTTTCAGATCTATCTTCATTGAGTGAGGAAATTTTAGGTAGAATAGAGGAAAGTGAGACATCTAGTAGGTCTAACAAGCGGAGATCAACTACAGGTGAGAAGATCAGAAGAAAATTTCATATATGCATGGAATTTTTTCTTACGAAAAGGGGATCATAATCTTATGATCATGAGAGCATATATGACATCAAGGTTCCCTTGAGGTACAAACATATAGTGAAACGATGGGTAACCAAGGATCTTCCTGAAATAAACACTGATTTTTGTGTAAACGAAAGGATATACCAGATTGTTCCATCGTCATTACATGGTTTGGGGATATTTTCCATGGATGGCATAAAGGTATGTTACGATGGATTAATTGAATTGATGGAGTACATCGGACCTTGTTATATCTACAAATATTGGATACGAATAGTCCAATATACAAAAAGTATGCGAAGATATGGCTTGGCTGCAAATTATACAGCTAAAAGACAATGATCAAAATAAAGGAGAAACTATATATATTGATAGAAGGCCAAAAGAAACGGGGAATATTGCATGGTTTATAAACAGTACATGACCCACGACCACAAATCAGCGACCCAATTGCGTATTTGAGGGGCATGAAGGAAACTGTGTATTGGTATGTGCAATAAAATCAATAGATGTAGGGGAAGAGTTATTGATTGATTACAATTTGAATCAAATAGATACAGATGTTAATGATCGCGGTTCTAATTTTAATGTAATGTGGCAGGATGATCGTGGTAAATCAAAATCGGCCTTAGAACAGATAAATGAACAACAATTTTTTAATTGCATTTAATGTGCATTTTATTTATGTGGCGATCAGTTATTTTATTTGTTTACATAACTGAATTGTCATTTATTTTGTTGAATATGTAGTCAGCGGGACTTGATGTTGATGATGATTCACTCAGTGAAATTCATTTGTATGAATCCCTCGACCCTACCCTAAGGTTTTAATTAGAAAAAAGATCAATAAAGCAAACAAGGAACTAGCTCACTTGTTAGATATTCTAGATCAAACTCCTGAGGTTGAAGAAAGGATCAAAGAAGTTATGACAAGTCTTAAGACATATAAGGTAATAACCATAATTTCAAGTGGTTTTATTTTTTTTGTCACAAGATCAATTATGAAAGCTTGAAATTTAACTTTTACATTATCTAAACGAAAAAATGTTTTCTTTCTTATATAGAGATTTTTGGATCCTATTGACACCAACATGCATGGTGTTGGTAGTAGTGGCATTGCACAGATGCCACAGGGTCTCGATGCAAGTCCTCATATAGCTTCCAGGATGTAGCTATTCAGATATCCACCTTCCACACCATTAGGTGGGAGCCACGACACGCACATCGAAGAAGAGACCACACAGGTAGTATTTGGAGGTGGTGATGGAGATGAGGCCAATGATTTGACAAAATATAAGGTTGTTTTTCCTAAAGCAAGACATGTGACCAGCACAGGGACCCTTAATGGAACATTTATGCTCAACGAGGAAGGACTTCCATTAAAGAAAGTTAAAGTCCCAAGTAATTTTTAAAATTTTAATTGTTTCATGTTCTCTGTGTAGACAAATATAAATCATCTAAATTGTTATTTTTAAATTAATAATCATATAATCATTTTGTGTGTAGGTAATAACGATTTTTATAGGTCCTTGGAGAATAAGGCGTTGCTAATTTTTTAGCCCACCATATGGGAGAGGTGGAATACCGAGAATTCCAACCTCAAAAGAGAATTGATGGATTATCTCGAAAGCCTTTTTGGTGTAGACACATTTAATAAGACCTTGGCCACCACCGCAACTGGCCAATATTTAAAATATACACGAGAAACATATAGGAAGCACTTGAAAAAAAAAAATAGGTACAAGCATCCTATGATGATTCCAGAGAGGGATTGGAAGGCCCTCATTAAGGAAGCAAAAGAGAAGAAATTGACAGATAAAGGAAAAACACCCTCTGGTCTCAAAAGGTAAATTACAATTTCAATTCAATGCCTTCAATTTTTTTTAGATGTAAATAAAATTGTGGTATATATTAACATACTTGAAAATTTTGATGATAGGTTGACTAACACGTCAAAGGAAACAAAAGAGAGGCTTTCCAAATGTGGCCAGCATAAAATAGGTCAGGGCAGCTACTTGAAGTTGCAGTCACGAATTGTAAGTACCTAAATATCTTATTTGTATCGCCTTAAAAATTTTAGGTAATTGCAACGAATAAAATTTAAAATGCATACTCTTATGCAATGCAAAGTGACGAGTTTGGTACTGAAACCACGAAGGAAGACCTCCAGCTTGGTTACAAGTACGGATATAAAGTTGTAGTTGAACACCGAAAAATCTTGGGGCAATTACGAAGAACCACTTTGCAGGATAAGGTAAATAAAATTCAATCCACATTAACCTTTATTATTAATATAATATAGTCATGTTGGATATTATTAATATTTACAACTTTGTTTTAATTAGGGGAGCAGCAATGTCAACGAATGCACTAGTATTGGAGAGCAGTGCATTCATATCAGTTTTCAACCAGAAGATGGTTCTCCCATGCAGTCCCAATATTCCACGAGGGTGCAGCCCCATGATGGTGCTACGACCAAGCTGGCACATGATGGTAACATGGTTGCATTTTAATCATATACTTAATAATTTTGTAGTTATACATTTTGTACTTCTATTTTTTTTTACTTATACATTTATGATTGTCCTTATAAAGTTTGTGGTCTCAATGGCAGAGAATGTTGTACTTGAGGCTCATACAGTTGAAGAGGAGCATGTGGGGGCAATCATTCCAATGATGCCGACCAGTGCACTAGGTAAATAATGACATTGCAGGTGTTTTTTTTAATATCACTGAACTAGTTCAATGATATTTAAAAACTGGCCATCTAAATTTTGTATTTTTTTATTTTGTAGGTTATGCCTCATCACAATGTCCTCCATTACCCCATGAGTACCCCGCAACTAGGTGCTCTCTGCATGAGAGGATGCAATCACAATCAGATTTTGAAGAGCACCCAGAGAACGAAGACATAGATATTGATGAAATGATTAGGAACTATAGAGCTAAGAAGAAGAGGTCGGCTACAAGTACTAAATGATAATGTACATGAATATTTTAATAAATATTTAATATAAAATCTATTTTATATGAAATACTTTTTTTTACTTGTTGGATCACCAAAATTTACCAACATTTTACTCACTTTTCACCATATTATGCTTTCCCGCAGCCTTACATTGAGACCATTTTCATGATTACATATGAGTTTAGACCTATTATTTTCCAAAGCATTAATTTTAGTATTTTGAGTGAGTTTATGATTAAATATTGGAAAAATAACATGTTTTCACTTATATATCAAAGTGGGATGAGTTCTACGATGTTTACAAGTACATTTTAATACTCCAACCAAGTCATATGATGGAATTGAATAAAGCCTCTTTTCACATCAATTTCCATTCTCTAGTTTTTAGATGTAAAGTGTTTTAGTGTAGTGTATGATGTTATGGAATATTTGTTACTTTTCTCTTAGGAGAATTGAGCTCACTCCAAATGGATACAGGAAAAAATTTATTTCATTGTAAACAGTTGTGAATATTGGTATGTATATATGTTTGTTTTCGTTGTAAATATTTCAATAGATTTATATGTTGGGTATTGGGGAATTGGGAGTGATGTGAGGGGGGAAGAGGGAGACCATAAGATATTCTGCCTTCACGTGGTTGGCCTTGTTCAGTAGAGAATAATTTATTAGAGTCGTTTGATCTTGGAGCAAACCTCCCTCGATCCAACGGAGCAACAACAAGGTCAATGTTGACTTTGTTGTTGCTACCTCAAATCAAAGGAGGCAATTTGATCAAATATTAGACGCGTGGCTCCAATAATTTATTCTAGAAACCAAGAGGATCTCATTCAGGTATGTTCTAACACTCTCGTAAAAATTCATCTTAGAGTAAATAATGCACTACAAATATGACTTGTATTGATTTTTTAGATATTTGTGGAGGTTGAATGATTTTGGCGGGTACTTTAAGATCTTTTTTCATCGATTGAGGGAAGCTCGAGACTAACAGAGGGTCATACAGCTACAGAGAAACATGCAGGGTCAACTATTCCAACTGTATTATCAACCAGTTCATCAAATCAGGTGTGATTTCTCCTTTCAGCATTGTTTATATAGCCATCAATTCTAGTTATGTTTAATGTTTTATGAATTGTTATGTGATTATTTATTAATACAGGGTTTGTTATGTGATAATTTATTGAGATATATCATTTGTTTAGTATTTTTCATGTTCTAGCCTTGCATCCAGTAATGGTATATACGATTCCTTTTATATTGAGAGAAGGAAACCTTGGCTTCCTATAGGGATTGATGAAGTGTTAGTTCATCCATCTACTGCTAGGGATCCTCCTAGAATAAGGCCAAATGAACTGAGAGAATTTTCCATAAATAGTGTTGTTGTACTATGTCTCCTTTTTTATAGGAATTTTTCTAGAACATGGAGCATGTAATGTCCATCCATCCTAAAGATCCTTGCATGTTGATCATGAAAACCCAAAAAGTGCTTCAACGATACAATTTTCCTCCTTTGGTACAAGATGGAAGCTAAGTAGTATGGCTATCTATCTCAATTAGAATAAAATGGTTAGAGAATATCCTCTCTTTAGTGCAAGACTCAAGATAACCATCATAAACTAGAGGAAAACTTAGGTCAAAGGGAGTGAGTTTTTGGGTTATGATGGGGTTGAAAAAATTAGAGATTCCACTGAAACAATCTTAAGCTAAAAAACAGGTTCCTTAACATCCTTCTTGTATAAAAACGTATCAAGATGTATTGAATTAGATAATGAGAAGTGTGAACCAGTCTTTAGCAAACTCTCTTTTGGCGAAACCCAAAGTTGATTAGATCCATCATTGGGAACTTTAGGCATCTTCTCACTTTCTTCTGGGAATCAAATGTCATCCAAATGGTAGGTTCCTAAGGAATCATCATAAATAAAATCACAATGACCAATGGCATAAGAGTCCAAAATTTTTTTTGGACTACCAAGAGTAATTACCTAAGAGTATTTATCATATTTAGGACAAGGTTGATTATATAACTATGATACCTTATGGTTATATTTTTTAGCAAGGAGATCATGATTAGGTTTTTTATTTTCAGGCTCATATTCATTAGACAAAATTAGGCTTCCAAATCGATCATGCTCGAAAAAATTATCTGTCATATCATCAAACTGGAAGTTGCCAGTGTTTACATCAAGATCTATATTTATCTTTATATGGTGGAAGCTTTTTGTATTAGAAATACTATCGGGAAGAGAATTTTGTGAGTTATTTCCATTGTTGAATGTTTGGGTTTTTTCTGGCCAAACAGAGAGGTTTTAAAGGAATGTGTCTAAAGTTGGACTATTACAAGGCCTAAGACAAGTTGGAGTGGAAATTCATTCTCCACATGCTTGAGTAGCTAGGCTTTGGGTCAAATTTCATATATTATGTCAATATTCTCTTTTCCAATGCTTTGGTTATTGTGTGTGTTAATAGATCCCTTACTTATCTTATTCCTCTTAGCAGATCAATGACGCAGGGATATCCTATAGCCTCTAATTTATATGTTCTCACATATGATGCCTTGGTTTATCTATTATAAAAGGTATTTTACCAAGGTAAATTTATTGGCCTTCCCCAGTAATATTTAATCAACTCCCACTATGCTTATGAACACCTTTTGTAAAGCTTCTAAAGAGATACTACAAGAGGAGAAAACCTATATGATACTTATTGGATTAGAAGATCACCCATGGTGGATTCCTTCCCAATAGAAATGGGTTCAAAGGGGGGAAATCACCAAGCATCTTGGTATTCTATTTAGCATTGACATGACTCGAAATTAGATGTGAAACTGGGTTATTTATAAGCTTACAGTCAAACTTGAATACTAGAATAGTCAGGATAGTTGAGCATGTTTTTGAGTAGGTTGCTTATATACAGGTCTTCTAAAGTCACATCATATGTGGTAGGTTGGGTTTTAGTGGTAGTAGGTTCCCCATACTGATATATTAATTGCAACATTTAGAGCAAGTACGGGATGTTGAAGACTCATAAAGGGTATGGCCAAATTCATGTCTTTTCATTTCTTGAAAGTCATAAAGTCA
>ML780704.1:101742-113702 GCA_009831015.1 Picea engelmannii | reverse complement strand
TATGGTTTGAATTTGAGGTAAGTCAAAGAAGTTTATATTTTTTAAAAATTCTATTTTTGGAAGATGTTTTAGAAATTTGGTCAAAATTATAGGAGGATTGAATTTTTGAGGACCCAATATTGATAATTGTTCATGATAATTTCAGGTCAATCCAAGACCATGAAAATTTGGTTTATTTTTAATAAGATTTTTTAGAAGGGTGTTTATTTTGTTGGATATCCAGTATGACATACAAAAACAGTGTTAAATTTCAAGCCATTCCAAGGTGTTTAAATTTGCAGGGTCCAAATCCATTTTTTATCTTCTAGAAGGTTCTTGGTGGGATCCCATATAAGGTTTACTTGCTATATTTTCCTATGAATTTGACCAAGGGCACACTACTCTAGGAAGCCTCCTCACACCTTGTGATCATTCTTATTTCTATTCTTAGCCTATACCAACTCACCCTACTTGAGTAAACCTTTTTAATTTTACTTATGGTTGAATTTGATGGAATCTTCTATTTAGGATTTATGGTATTTCCTTGAGGAGCCTTCCCATTTATGTGAATAATCCTAACACTTTCCATTTCTAGTGTAGGGAGGGTGCTCCTTACTTGAAGGAGGTTTTCTCCATATTTATGACACCCTACATATTTCTACTTATAGTATCTAGCTGCCATTTCAATTAAGACAAAAATATACGTTGCAAATATCTTACACCTATGCTAAGCATGGAGGCCTTATTCTTGGAAGTTTCCTCCCTTAGGATTTCACTATTTTACCTTGAGCATTTTTAGTATTCTTGCAAATTTGTTTTGATGGAAAATTCAATTTGGACATATTTTGATGGAAGAATATTTAATTCAAAGAGAAATGCTATCTTGGAGAAGGGGTGTACTTTATAGGAGGTTGTTATTGGTGTGTTGTTTCGGTCCTTGCATGAAGATATCTATTCTCGAGTGAGGGTGATTCCATGGAGTTGTATTTGTTATATGCATGGGTTATTTTTCCTCTCGGAGATGGAAAACTTCATATAGAGATTCCCTTGGAGTCGTTTGGGAGGAATGACACTTTATTTTTATCTTTCTCTATTATTACACTTCTCTCATTGTTATAAAGCATTGCACATTAGTGAAGGGGGTAGATCAATGCTTTGTATTTTTCTCATTGCTTCATATTTTATTCTAGAGAGTGTGTGATTGAGAGCTAGCATAGAGTACAGGTGTTGGTTGAACTTCTTTACATTCATGATCATGGTTTCTTCTATCCCATGCGATGTGGACATGTTTAAGAATATTGACTTCCCTGAGATCTTGGAGAGTGTTTGTTCTGTTCCTACCATTCAAGGACTTTTTTCTTCTACAACCTAGGTTCATAAAGATCTATCAACTACTTTCTTGGTGACTAGTACATGTGTTTGTTGTGTAAGAATTTATATATTTTATATACTCTCTATTTTATTGCATGCTTAATAGGAAACTCGATAGTAGGAATTAAATAGTTTTGTTTACCCTACTCATTTTTTTTCATTCATATTTAGCTCCATATAAGGCATTGGTTGATCTATAAGGTTATTTATTCATTAAAAAGACACTCATTTAGTTCTACTTGATTTTCATGCATCCTTAGGCATAATGTTGACAATACATATTAGTTAATTTTATTTATTGTCCTTAGCTTTTCTGTCAAAAAATAAAGTAGCTTAAGTTTCCTATTTTTTGTAACTTAGTGTAGAAAGATACAATATTTATACCTCCTCCTCAATTTGCATGCATAAAAAATATAAAAAAAATACAAAAACAACATTCCATTACTATTTCCAACAATTAAAACAATGATTACTACTTGCTATATTTGATTTTTTTTGCACAACAATTAGTTGATTTTAGCATAAATTTGCATTGGTTTGCATGCCTAGTTTTCCTTAGTAAATATTTTCATCTTTTTTTGCATTTTTATAGCATTTTAGTGGATTTCTTCTTGTTGTATGCTTTATTGAATTGTAAACTTTTACGTAGAACAACACTTTATTTATTTTTATTTAAGGCACTACTAATAGTTAGTTGATTTTCATCTGATCCCTCAGATCACTTAGGGATACCACCTTGTGGTTAACATGCACTAACTTCGAAGTGAGAGTAAGTAAGCAAGGTGGTGATGGCTTATTTCCTATAGTTATTTGGACTCCATGATCTATCTTTGCAAGATGGAAACTTATGGGTGATAACATTTTGGCATTGTTGGTAGGGAGCTTAGCTAGGCTTTATAATATGTAGAACAACTAAATTTACTAACATGAGCATTGGTTTATGTGATTTTGTTTTATTTCTCACATGGAGACTCCACTTTTGTAGCTCTGGATCGTGTAAGGAAAAATATGATATTGGACACTAATGAAGCCATTACTCTAACTTTGGATAAACTTGAGGAGCTTCTCTACTAGGTTACATTTATAGTTTCTTGTAAGAAAGTTCTTGCTAATTTTCCTTTTGTTTAAGCTTGTCATAATTCTCCAAAATCTCCTAGTTCTCTGAGTGAGCCTTTAATAATTACTTCTCTGAGAATTATTTTTCTGAGTGTTGTTCTGAGTCAATCACACCTAGTTTCATCACTATTTGTTCCAATGAATTGTGCATCATTGAGTTTCACTACCATAGAAGGGTATCCCCACGACCTAGTTGATAATTCTCATACATATATACCTATTTTTGAATGAAATAACACTATTATTGTTGAAACACATCTAAAGAAATTTTCAATTTTCATTGAAAATTTTGATTTCAAACATGAAGATGTCCAAATGAAGTTTTTTTTTCAAGAGTTTGGATAATGAATCATGTATATAGTTTAAGTATATATATATATATATATATATATATATATATATATATATATATATATATATATATATATATATATATATATATATATATATATATATATATATTCCAAGAAAAAAAAACGTATATTTGTTATTTCATCAAGAAATCAAAATATACATTGTTAAGCCTTGTTGTTATGTTCTGATCCCTTATTTTTTAGTAGTTCATGTTTGGTCATTATAGTCTTCACACTCAAAATGAATAAAAATAGAAACCTCGAAGGAAACTTGTCTTTACAAGCTAATCATTAACTTAACCATACATACACAAAATTTGGAGTACAAACTCATGTGCTGCTGAAAATAGAGAATTTTTGGAGTGTTCATGTATGACTAACGAAACTTCCTCCAACACTATAGCTTCCTTTGATAATCCTTCCACCTTGATAATTAATTCTCTATACACATGGTTAAAAGAAATATGTTTGAAATGCAACCTAGATTCTACAATTCTTTCAAGTAAAGGAGCAAGAACCAGATTTGAGATTGTGCATTGATTATTACACCAATCTGTAAAAAACTTATTTTCACCATGAATTTGAAGCTCTTCTATACCTTTTGATAATGAAAACCTGAGAAGAATCCATAGGCACAATATTCATCTTTTTTATTTGTTCATATTCCCACTCCATATTTTAGTAAGAAGTAATGGTGTTGGTTGAGATATAATATGGCACCTGCTCAACATGAACCTGGGGTTCCTTGACAAGCCCCATCGAAGAAACGTTATGCATAATATTGATTAATTGTAGAAACTAAAAGAAATCCTATCCATAATATATATACCTTAGAGGATCTACTAAATATTTTATAGATGAATAGGCTAAAATGAAAGATTAACATTTTCTAGTCGCAAAATTTAAAAATATCGAAAAAGGAAAAATAAATTGAAATTTATTTTTTTTTAATACCTACAGGTCGTCGCTATTACGACATCCATAACGTCGCTCCTGTGGCATATACGTCGTTAATATATAGCTTAACATCAGTTGAGCGATGTTACCATACGTCGGAATTACGATGTCCATAACGTCGCTCACATGGAATATATGTCATTGATATATAGCTTAACGTCGGTATTACGACGTCCATAACGTCGCTCCCATGGCATACCATACGTTGGTATTATGATGTCCATAGCGTCGCTCCCATGGCATATATGTCGTTGATATATAGCTTAGTGTCTGTTAAGGGACGTTACCATACGTCAGAATTATGACGTCCATAATGTCGCTCCCATGGCGTCCATGTAGTGGAGACTGACGAAATGGGACGTCAGAATTCTAATGTCTCTGGCGTCACTGTAATGATGGCTATATGGGGTTTGGACAGTCAAATCCAACATGACACGTGTCCGCATGAAATTTCGCAACAGAGACGATATCTATGGCATCGGAAAGCGATGTCATGTGAAATGACGTTTGAGGGGGTCTGTTGTTTGTCGTTCTCCTGACAATATAAAGTGGAAATTGTGTCAAACACGCCATCGCAATTTGACCCAAATGTACTAGTGACTAGGAGCAATTTATCATGGATCTAACTAAGAGGCTCGACTATACCCTTAGACATACTACCCGATTACTCAAGTACTATAAAGTAATATTCCTTATTTTTGTTCTCAGTGCCACTATATGAACAAGATGATCGATCAACTTATCTAATTTTGGTTTCAAGAAACATAGGGGGCTTTCGATATACTCGAGGGTATGTGGAAGTGACATTTCGTATACAAGTGTTATCTGATGTGGTACTACTCAAAAGGGTACCAACAGGGGTTACAAGGGCATCCAACTAGGTGAAACCTCTTGTATTTCCTATTTGTATGCTTCCCCTACCGCAATTTTACCTATTGAACAACATATCATTATGGTATTTATAGACATTGCAAAACGTCTCTAGCCTGAAAAACTAAAAAATTAAAAATATTGCTTTAAAATATTTGCTCAGGAAAATTATTTAATACTACCTGTGATGTTCTTTATTAGTAAATTGAAATATGCAAATCCGAAAGAATAGATTTTAAGAATATTTACTACTTAAAAGACATATTGCAACCATAATAGAAAAATTAAGAACCATAATAGTACAAAATGTTACACCTTTATTAATGGAAGGAATGTTCACCTGCCTCTTCAAGGGAGCAACCTCCAATTGAGAAAAGCTCTGATTAAAAATAACTTCACAAGAGATCTCATTACATTACTTCTACTCCTTTAGATAGTACTATATACCTCCTAGGAACACTCTAGAAAAGGAACTTTCTAGTAGGTGGAACCTTCTAGTAATCCTTCTTACATTTATTGATTTCAAACTATTGCATGGGCCTTACTTACCAGAGATAGTCTCCATACATAGTAATACATAGAAATGCATAGCAACCTAAACATGTACTTAGGGGGGTATGGGGATTATTACCCTAAAAAATATGGGATTCAAGGTGTTTGAGTCGTAATATGTGTACCCATCATTATTGTTCAACTTATTTATGATCATTACTGGTGTATTGATCAATGTTACTTGATGTGTGATCTAGAAGAAACAAGATCAATCATTTCCAACTATTCATTGTATCAGTGTGGAACACACCAAAGGGTCATGGAATATGATTTTGATGGGAGGGTAGAGGTGAAATGACTACCCTATCCTAATGGTAGACATGAAGTGTAATACATAATATGCATGAGCCATGGAATTCGATAGAGTAGGCATGCCTATCTAAGGGTAGAAGTAACATGCCTACCTTGAGTATTCCCACATTGGGAGGCCCACATGCCTCACAATTATGTTCGATATGGAACACAATAAAGAGGTAGAGTTCTTGTTCCTCCAAAAGACATGTATCTTCACCAACCTAAAGCTAGGCCTAGGTAATAATTTTATGACCCCGTGACTGCATTAGTTAAGTCTAAAATTTACCCAGTCCAAGTGGAAAATTAAATATTTGTAGGGGTGAATAGTCATACCTTAATAAAATAAAAATAATAATTAATTTATCACCCTCACACCTAGGTGGGTGATAATGCATCATTTTGTAGGGGTGAATAGTCATACCTTAGTAAAATAGAATTAAAAAATAATTAAATTTATCACCCTCACACCTAGATGTGGTGATAATGCATCATTTTGGGAATTAAAAAAGGGAGAATATTGCATAGGTATTCGTTTGCAAACCTCATTTGTTTTATAAATCTTGAGGCATTGGAAGGTTTTGGCATCCCATTTGACATATGCTAAAATGTTGCCAAAATATTGACCTCAAGTATGACCTTGGATTAGCGAAGACAGTGTAAAGTCCCAAATAGGATATTGTGATTTGGGAGTTGGCATATTGTAGATTACTATTTAATCTCCTTGGTAGAGGTTTTATAATTGTATGTCAAGGATAGTAGATGAACTCACCACTAGTGTATATCTCAATACATTACTTGTTATTTTCTACCCTTGGTGTGTCCCACACAACTTGGGGGTCTCGGGGAAAGAGTCCTTGGGTATGGTAGGGTGGAAACTGGTTAGCCCAATCTGATTTTATAAGGAAAAGAAATTGGACAAGAACTAAACAATTCAAATTCAAATTCATCAATTGGGTGTAATGGTGTTTTAGAAATTATTTCCTTCTATATTTATGATTTTTTTTTGTTTTATTCATATACGTGTTAATTGGGAAATTGAAGCTATGGTGTATGGTCATGGATGAATTCCTATTTCTAAGCATGATATTTTGATTCCAACCTTGTTTCCAGCTGATCTGAATTTATGAGGGGATGAAAAAAAACACAGAAATGTGACAGAAACACAGAGATACAGTAATATTCAGTTTCTATTAATGAATGAAATATGAAGGAACTATAAAAATGCAGAGTGAAATGAACTCGCTAGAATTGTGGTAGCTTATATATAAGAATATATGTGATGGCTACACGCATTCACAAAAATATGATTACAATTAGGCTAAAAAGGAATTTTAACATAAAGCATCAATGAGAAAACCCTAAACATCCAAACCCTAACACCAAAAGATGAAACACCAAAAGGTTTGTGGGCCCCCAATATAGTTAGTTGATACATCAACTTCCTAGGGGCATTACTTTTGCATACGATTTCCATTTGGGGTGCATGATATCTCGTTGAAAAGAAGTATCCAAGGATTACAAATTTTGGCTAGGGTTGGGGTATGTCGGTTAAAATTCTTGGCCCCCCAAATTTCCAAAAAACATCGTTTAGGGCCTCAAAACGGCCTCGGAAGTTTGGGACGTGAAAAACTATAGAAACATTTCCAACAATATAGAGAACCATTGAGCCAGTGGAAGAGGTGGGCAGCCATTTGTATACACCTAGATCATTCTTCCCCCCTTAGGAAGAAATAGTCCCCATTACATCAATTCCCCTCGAGAGATGGGGAAACTTTTGTTAAATCTGAACCTTGGTGAGTTGCTTGCCTTGTTGAAGTATTTTTCATGTTTGTACTTGGAATTAGCCTGTCGAAGAATATCATAAACCTATTATTGGGGGGTTGGATCCATTCAAAAAATCTAGTTGTGTGATCTGCCTTGGTATGAGTATCAGAGGACTATGTCGGTGAAGATGCAGCATGAAGAGATATATCAATGGGGACTAATGGTTGGAACCCCAGGCACACCTGAAAAGGGTTGTGGCCAATAGATATATAAAGAAATTTGGTATGTCTTTGCATGACTTGGAAATGCAGAGGCACCCCCGTGTGTGAAGAAAAATATCTTTGTGCTCTCATAAAATCTTTTCGACATGTCATTGTATTAAAAGGTCGTGGGTCGAGGTTGTGGTGGTTGTAGTGACCTTATGTTCATCTTTTTACTAGATCGTGAAGAGGATAATTTTTTTTGTCTAAGAGATTACTTTGTGGCATTGTTTCTTCGAGATCAATGAAATGGAAGTAGTCAAAATTACCTATGGCACCCTATAGAGATGACCCCCCAAAGTAACAATGATACTACGGTGTCGAAACTCATAAACAACATGATGTTTCTGCATATATGATCATCCTAAAAGAACATCACAGACTTCTAGTGGGGAAACATCACCCAATACCTCATCCTTGAAGGGCTTGATTTCATGGGACAGGCAACATTATTGGATGACATGGAGATCTTGTCCATGGAAGATCCACTCGATGTTGTATTTTTGCGGGTGTGTTTTTGTTGGAAACTCCAACTACTTGAGGGCCTTTATTGATATTAGGTTATTTTGGATTCCTCTATCAATAATGAAATGCAGCAGGGTCCCCTTCACATTCATCTATGAATGGAATAGGTGCTCCCCCTCCTTAGGATCATCTAGTTCTTCTGGTTAGATTATTGTGTTCGTGATGGTAGTAGTGGGTTCTCCATCAATGATCTATTTCATGTTATGGTGTTCTGAATCAAAGTCTAAGTCAGGTTTTGATTCTTTTTCTTTGATCTCGTCCACCAATGAATTTTTTGAGAAAAATTCATCGATGTTGTGCCAGAGGATTTTGTGAAACTCACACCACTTTCCAGTGTTCGTCTTCATCTTCTCGGTACCTTTATTTTCCTGTGGCTTGGAATGGTTGTCTTCAGGTTGGTTGTTCTGTGAGTTAGGACTACCTTTACCATACTTCTATTGTTTCATATTTGAAAACGCGTACTCCTGTTTATTTTTCTGCTTAAACTTTTGCTCGATTTTGATAGCATATTAATAAGAAGCTCCCAGTGACAAGATGTACAGAAAATCCATTTATGTTTGGATATACCTATGTATACCCCCACAGTATTTTAGAACCAGATGTTGCTAATATTCTTTAATACCCAGTGTTGGAGCCGCCTTTGTTTTTCTAGCCCGTCACAAATTTCATTTTTAATACCCGAAATCAAAACATGGTTTTCGTATTTTCCATCTATGGTTTAAAAATCTCTGAAGCTTTATCAATGCAAATAACGATGATTATTATACTCTCGAGGCGAGTCCTACCTTTTGAAAAAATGTTTCCTCTTTTTGTTCTACCTCGAGATCTTGTAGGTCATATGCTATAAATCACGTAGTTCACACGTCCCGAGCAACGAAACGACGAAATCGTTTTAATTTTTTACCCAGAGCAGTAACGGGAGTAAAGTTTTCCTAAACCATGATTAAACGTCATTAGGTTTTTGCACCTCGGCGTTCACCAAATCCAAAAATTTATTGTCATAGCCCCAATAGCCGAGAACACGAGGTCCTTATTTTAGTAACACGTGTCAAGGTTAAAAGTAAAAGATAAACCATCGTAAAAGTTTTGTCGGCAATTCGCCACTCGGCATTTTCTTTTTTAAAAGTTACATCGTCTTAGCCCCGACTCACGAAGTCACGATAAGGTTATAAACGTAATTAATTAATCACTAAATACGAGTTTATCTTCCCTTTTTTTTAAGTCGTATTATCGCGATCTCGCAGTTTCGCAGCTCGACATGCAAACCTCCTGGAAACTTATTTTCAAAGCTTCGAGTCGCGATATGGCGAATATAATAATTATGAAATTAATTGAGCCCCTAATCACGATTACGTTTTTATTAACCAAAATCGATCATCGCAGTCTCCGGTGTTAGAGTTTCAAAGTGCTAAATTAAAATCCTCGATATAAAGAGTACCGAAATATTGATTAACGTTGGTAAAACTGGATTAATTAAGCTAAATCAATACATATCCTGTGTTTCGATGCTTCCACAATTTACGAGGTAACCTTGTTTCTTCCATACACCAACTGACATTTCAAACCACCAAAATTTATGGCATTAATTAGGAAATATGGCAAATCAATGAATAAAGCTCGGGTTTTTATGGTTAAATTTAATTCTGAGCATGATTTGACAGATTTCATATGAAAGAGTACTAGTTTTCGAATATATATAGAACGGTTATGCATTATAGAAAATTCATTTCTACATTACACAGAGCACATTTTCTCGGTGATCTGACTTCTATATGTATACGTATTTCTATCGCAGAAGAGATAAAACACAATCTCCAGCCATGGCTCCGCGAAAAGCATCCAAATCCAGTGTTGAGGTTTCGGGACAAGGCTCGGACAACGTTGTTGATACTTCGCCTTGAAGTATCGACTCGGTCCCAAATTGGTCGTTCGTTTCAGATGTTCTGCAGGTCAAATTGGTGGATTATTTCGACGACTCCAGCGACAATGAAAAAGATGACATAACCACCAAGTACAATATCGTCATTCAATCCGGAATGCATAAAGTAGTAGCCAGGCCACGATTTCTTCCATATTATGACATGGTCCGATGGGCATTAGACCATGTGGACATACCGACTAGAACCATCATGAATGAGCAGAAAGTCACCATCGGGACTTTCAGGCCTGTGTTAGGACCACATATTGTACCTTTTTTCCCATACTTTTTGCCATTATTATACCCTTCATCACTTGTATTTAGACTCATAATATCACTTCATCTAATCATTCCAAGGTATACAACGTCCTTTCTCATTACTATATGCTTAATCTGTTTTGCATAATATTTTACATTACTTTTGTACTTAACCATTGATTAGAAGTGCATAAGTGTCCATAACTGCAGATTAGCATTTTGAGGTCGGTGCTGAAACACAGAAATGTCCAAAGTTGTTGTTGAACTGATGCTGAAACACAGAGCTGCTACACAGTCCGAGGTCGCATATGCTGAAACACGGAGCTGCTACACAGTCTGAGGTTGCATATGCCGAAACACGGAGCTGTCACTCAGTTCAGAAGTGCAGATGCTGAAACACAGAGGAGATGGCCACGATGCTGAAACACGAGTCGTTACAGTTAGTAGTCAAGAGCGCAATTCACGTGGCTGAAACAGCCCATGAATTGCGATGTTGAAACAGCATCAACAGCGATGAGAAGGGGTTGTTACACCAGCCGTAACAGCAATACCTCGTTCAAACTCCTGTATTAGCATTCAGTTGCGTGAGAATAGGACATCCTATGTTGATTTAGAAAGAAGATCCGATTTAGGATAGGAATCAGATATGCTTTGTAATGATTGTATCGAAGGGATTTCCTCTTTAAATTCAAGGGAAATCACCATTCGAGGGATCCAAGTTTTGATACATTGAAGCAACTCCAGAGAAGCGGGACGCATTCTATTCTTTCAATTGTAATGTGATATTTCGACAGATAAATATAAGACTGCTTTGAGTATCCTTATTTAGTCTTTCGTTCAGGGGAATATTGTGAGAAGGGAGGGCCCACCTTCATCACAAGATTCACCCATTAGATAGAAGTGAGTTAGTATAATTTATGTTTATGTTTTGTTCAACTGTCATTTGCTGAAACACTATTTTTATGAATTTCGCTTTGCTGAAACACTACTAACTCTGTCTTAGTTGTTGAATGAAATTTATAATCCTTTTTATCAATCTCGTGTGATGATTTTACGAGGCTAGCAGAGAATTGGTTAAGGGTCCTTGCTCAGACATAAGGGGATCGGAATACCATAACCTCTGTAGGTTTCCTTTACCTTTGCAAGTGTGCTAGCCATGGATTTGGTTAAAGCGTTCATGCTCAGACAGAAAGGGACTACAACACCTTATCCTCTGTAGGATTCATTTACTGTTGCGTGTGTGCTAGCCAGAGAATTGGTTAAAGTGTTCCTGATCAGACAGAAAGGGACTACAACACCTTGTCCTCTGTAGATTTCCTTTGCCTCTGCAAGTGTGCTAGCCATAGATTTGGTTAAAGTGTTTCTGCTCAGACAGAAAGGAACTACAACACCTTGTCTTCTGTAGGTTTCATTTACCTCTGCAAGTGTGTTAGCCAGCGATTGGATTAAGGGTTCCTACTCAGAAAGGAAAGAACCAACATCCTGTTCTCTGTAGACTTTCCTTGGTGTTAGCCAGAAACTGGGTTAGATATCCCTGCTCAGAAAGAAAGGAATCAGACTACCCTGTTCTTTGTAGACCTCAACCTCACAAGTGTGCTAAAATAGAAGTAAGGCTCAAGGCTCCTGCTTAGACAGAAAGGAACTACGTGCTTTGTTTTCTGTTAGATAGAGTTAATTGTTTCTGCATTATTGTTTTCATGAAAAGAGTGTTAATGCTGAAGTCTCTGTTTGAGAGTAAGGGTC
>ML780704.1:74609-90102 GCA_009831015.1 Picea engelmannii | reverse complement strand
GATTTCTTTACTACAACACTAAGTTGCTTTTGGAATTGAGCATATACTGTGCGTGGCTATCTTTGAAACAAAAGACTTCCCTGGGTTGATAATTTATGTTTCACTTGGTTGTTTAAAATTAATTAAGAAATTATAGTGACCAATAGCATGAACATCTGCAAGCCATGTATAAGCTGCCCACACCGTCCAACTATACATATGGCGTTGAATTCTTGGATGAGTTCAAGCAGAAGGAATGCATACAGTATGATAAAATCATGTCCAGTTTAAAGTTGATAGCCACGGCATATATTCAATAGCTTCCTTAGAACTGCAGTACAAGTATGTAGCCATGATGACGTGCAGGTTATACGGGAGAGAGGACACCTCACATTTTTTTCTTCCGTGGGTGCCTCTAGTGTTTCAGGTCATCGAAGACAGTTCTTTCGACTAGGCGAAGATGTTGTCTGATAGCTTGACCAATCGGGTCATAGAGTATCGGGCACAGAAAGAGAGCGGGAAGGCATCTTCATTTTTCATGTCTACATACATTATGGATGTCGTTTCTTTTTTGAAACCATTTCCCTTAATGAGCCGGAGTTGGACTCCAGCAGAAGACGAGCCCATACACATCTATCATTCAAAACTATGGGAAAACAAAGCGACAAATTTCATATATGAAATCTTCAACTGGGTGATGGTGCCTCTACATGTCACTATTTTCAGTCACCCGCCACCTAGGATCTAGGACAATATAGGGACAAATCTAAGCAATATAGTAGACTGGTATGTAGAGGCTGAATTTTCATACCTTAGAGTTTTCGAGGCTTCTGTTCCCCCACATGCATTTCCATTGCTCATTCTCGACAAGCTGGCTTGTCGTGAGGTTTCCAGACAAATAGTAATCGGTGGTATAAGCAAGGAGCTTAAGGGATACTCAAAGAAGGTATGGCCACCTTTTCCTATTCATTTAAATTCATATTCTTTATTAGATTTCGGGCATGCCAAAGCTAAGGAAGCAGCCCTGGAAGACCTAAATTTGGTCCTCATTGAATACAAGAAGCACGATCCGCAGAGGTTCGTGAGCAATCATTTGGCCAGTTGCAGGCTCAAGAGATTTGAGCACGAGAATTCACCCTCAGATGACATTTTTCGAGGTGCAAGGTCCTATGTCAAGATTCTAGCTCGGATACAAACCTTGGCACCCGAGGAAAGAGCCGATGTTCTGAAATTCCAAGAACATCGACGCAGTTGTCTTCCCACAGTGTTGTGGGGTGAGAGTCCAAGTACGGCGGAGGTGAAACAAAAAGATGTCGGAGGCTCTAAGGATGTGACTCCCGATCAAGAAAAACACCAGGACGAGGGAGAGAAAACTAAAAATTCAAAAGAAGAGATAAAGGCTCCCGACCCTCCAAAGAAGCTAAGTCCAGTTACTACTCTGGGGCCATCAGTGAAACAAATCGAAGATCCTATCACATCAGTTACCCCTTTGCAATCGACTCGGGGAAATATTGACGCAGGGTGGATTTTCAATGAAGAGTTAATGCCTATAAGGGTGGAAGAGCTCCCTCCAAATGAGTTTTTCTTCGATAAGAAGAGAAAAGCAGTGGTAAAGAGAGAATTTTATCAGGAACGGGAGTCGACAGCCAAGAAATACAAAGTCATAACTGATGGGAAGGACAAGAAGAATGAACAATTCATGACTGAAATAGTAGGGACATTAGGAGCATATGCCTCGGTGAATCAATTTTCAGTCGGGCTTTTGAAAAACCATCTCAAACGAAAAAATCACCTCATCAAGACCCTTGAATCCAGACTAGCCACAACAACAGAGACTACAAAAGACCAGGCGAACGTAGGAATAGAGCAGGCCAGGTCGGCTGATAAAAATGAGATAGAGCTACTCAAGACTAAGCTCGAGCAAGCACAGCTGGTGGTCCGGGATGGTCAGATGCAAGCGAGCCAACAAAAGGATTTGATCAAACAACTACAGTCTAGGGTGGAGATCGCCGAGAGAAGAATGATAAACATCGGGATGTTCAAATCCCAGGCGATGGAGATTCGGAGCAGAGTCTCTGCGGCCCAACGAAATTTACTCGCCAAGGTAGAAGTGATCGGAGACAACTGTTTGCTAGTCAACCAGGTTTCGGAGAACTTATCTTCTAGAGAAAGGGAAGCTGGAGCAGCACGGGTCACCTTCCAAGAGGCTGTGATAGCCACAAACAACAGGGGTTCGGGAAGTACTCCCAGGTTCACCATTTCGGAGCAGACCAGAGGAAACATTCTATTAAAAGAATGGGAGCACATCATCTCGGAAGGCAAGCTACAAGCCAAAAGGGTAACGAATTCCTTGGAAGAGGCCTTTAGTTCTATAGATGGCGGTCTGCTAGGCATTGATAGCGGAGGTAATGTCGAGGTGTTGATGAAAATGAATATGGAAAAAATCTCGCTTGATCTAAAGGAAAAAGAGGAAAGAGATTCGGTCGAGATCTCCCAAGTGACTATGGCGGACATAGTCCAAATAGACAAATGTATGATTAAACTAAGCACGCAATTATGTGCTATCGACATCATAGACAGACAGATGGGAGACAGACTGTCGCAATTATCCCGAGACTGTTACTCTTTTGAAGCCAACTGTCAAGAAGAACCGTCGAGGTTGATATCTGAGTTGGTTGAAAGATGTGTCACCTATACCGAACACGCACGAGGACAAACTTTTGGCACCAAGTGAAGACAGAGAAGAAGAAATGGAGCGATTTCTCTCCTCCCTATCATAACGAAAATTTTTGTAACGATTGAGATTCTATCTTATTGTAAAATTGTATAAATATACCATAGAAAGAAAGAAAAAAGGGGGCTGGACCTTTTTGTGTCAATTGTAACAGAGTTTTTACATTTTGAGAGTTAATACAAAGCAAATTTGAAGATTCTCAATTCTGTCATGACTGTGTTATGAGTTTGTTTTCTTGTATCTCGTATTTAGTTTCATTTCATATTCATAACTGATGAATGCTCTGTTATAATTTAGTACGACCACTACTATAGCGAATGAATTTTGGTTTTCTGTAATTGTTTACTGTTTTTCCTCTGTACCAGCTATCAGCAGTTGTAAGAACAGTCAACACTTTCGGAATTCTACATATATTTTATGCTACATCGGGTTATTTCCTTACAGTTTTCCTCTTCTGTTTATACGTGAGATTCTCCCTTGATAGGAGCCTTACACCATAGACAGCTAAATGTTTTTCTCCCACCTCATACATTTTATTAAAATATAACTCAGTTACGGGAAAGAGCCTTTGATTTTCACCCCATTTTATTTCCGAAACCGTAAATTCTCTTTTATACGACCAAATTGAGACAGCACTTAATTTCTCTCTGAAGTTTTTTTTATTTTACTGTTCCTCCATGACTGTCCCTAAACCAACACAACCCAATATCGAACCTAGATTATCGAATCAAACGCACATTGCCTTAATCCTTTTCGATACTATTCTTAAAATAGCTATTATCCGGGTTGAACTTGAACGTTCATGGGCAGCGATTGAACAAGATATAACCATCCAGGAACAGTTGGAAGCTAGACAACGCCAACGTAGAAATCTTCCCTAGTTTCCTTTTCTGAAGGTTGACATTTCTCTCTTCTCCACCCTTTACCCACTTTCGGATGCCTAGACACCGTACTTCTAAGCCTTAAGTACAGACTCTGGAGCAACACCCAGCTTGATCTGCAAGGTATGGAAGGTATTTGTGAACTCTAACACTGTTTGGTCCCTCTCCTGACGCAGTGTGGTCTATCTCGTGTACTGGACGTTATAGTTTCCAATAGGATAATATTGTTCCTTAACGGTTGTTGGACATGCATTTTGGATGAAATTTGGAGAAATATCCTAAGGGTTGAGGAGATGCGCAATAGCAGAGGAAAGAAGAGAAGGCAGAACTGAAGTGCACAGTAAATGCGCATTTAATATCAGAGTGTGCAATAAAGGTGCATTCAGGATCAGAGTACGTATTAAAGGCGTATTTGGTGGCACATAAGAAGATAAAGCAAGGAGATAAAGCAACAAAAGCAGTCTGCAAGAGAAAGGGAAGCAAAAGCAGCATGCGGGCATGAAGCGCGCACGAACTATGTGTCGTCATGAGTTGTAATGAGTCATAATGATTTGTCATAGGTTTTTAGGATAAGCTAGTAGGGTTTTGAGACCTAAAATATGTGTATAAATATGTAATGGGTTGGGAAGAATAGGTTGCTAAGAGATAGGGGGATGAAGAATAGGTTGTTGTTATTTTTTTTGCTCAGATAATAGGATGAGAATGAGAGAGATTATATGTCTGAAGGTTTAGGGGAGATTTTTATAGATTTTAACCTTGTACAATTATTTACTACAGACAGATTTTCAATAAAAGAACAAAAAAAATACAATGGAAAATACACACATTACAGAGAGATTTTTCCCCTAGAAACCCAAACCAGGAAAACCAACATGTTCTATATTCATTCACTTCATACATTGTTTACAATACAATATACATATACGATCTGTAGCATCCAAAACCCTAATCCAATAACCTATATTAGTCAAAAACCCTAATTCCTTAACTAGAAAAAGAAATCCATCGATGAAAACCATGTGCCAAAAATCCACCCAAAAATGGACGCAAAAAACTACCAAAAAAACAATTCAAAGGCTTTTCCCCCCTCTTACCCCCTTGCACGCCCAGTGCAACGTAGACACTAATTCTAACCATGCAAATAATATAACACATACGCAAAAATTTTCCAAGGAGAGGTTTTCATTGCAAAGCAGCTAGGCAGGATGGGGAATGATATTATGATGTATCTATCGTAGTGCAATGCACAAGCCTGAGATGATTGCATGAAGAATAATAAGGAATCCAATTGTTGTGGGCGTAGCCCAAGGATTGGGTGAACCATATTAAATTTTATGTTTGAATGTGTCCTTTTATGTGATTTTTCATGGATGTTATGTTTATGCATGAACAGATCTATATCCATCTATTATATGAGTGTTGCACAGTAATTATGAATATTCCAATGAAAGGTTTATGTCGCAATTTGAATTATAATGATGTTGTATAATTGAGTTTACTAATTAATCAAGGGATAAGAGACACATAATATTGCGCACATGGTATATAAGTATCAATGAACATGGTGTTGACCTCACATCCCCTCGCCCCTGCAAAAACTTGGTTCCTGTAGTCCCAGTAGATACCTCGGTTGAGACTTCACTTGCATGCAGGTGATGTCAAAAGGGTCGGTATCTAAAGGGTTTTGTTGGTTAGATAACTTGAACCTAGGGTATTACAACTGCATGCCAACAAATGTTTTCGTTGTCGAGACCCGAAATCTATGATTGAGGGAATGTTTTGGAGGTCGATTAAGAAAGAGATCGTCGAATGGCTAGAAAGGAAGGAACGATAATTTTCCCGAAAAGAGAATAGAAACCCTCAGATGATCGATGGACAATGGTTGCAAAGGTATGTGTTTATAGATTTGCATGAGATTTTCATTGGTGAATTTCTGATTATTTTGATTGAATGGTTAGAATGGTTAGGGGAGAATACTGGGAGATATTGTACTACAGCGCTGAGGAACTGGACTCCTAAGTTGGTAAGACAAACTTTACAAGTAATAATACTTCCCGCGTAGTTTATATCTGGCTAAAAAACATAATAGGGGGTTATATTATGGAATTTGTAGTAGATCGTACCCAGTCATATAGTGTTGCAAAGAGAGATTTCTTTAAGGGTCTACACGGAAGGTTCGTGAAATCATTGGGTACCTCAATAAAGGCATTTTTGTGTGACAAATGTGTGATGACGATGGAATATGGATGCTAAGGGGATTCGCACACATAGGGGAACTGGGGGATAACCAGGGGATGGTCTAAAGGTAGGAAAGAATGAAGAAAGAAATGAAGAAGGAAGGGAGGGATTGAGGATGCAGAGAAACGAGGAAGGTATACCAAAATAAGAAGACGATTTTGGAGTATTGTGCATTAGAAGAAGGTACAAGAAGTTGGATACTGGGGTTGAGGAAGGAGAGTCACGTAGTGAATGTGAGAGGATATAACCTTGCGTAATAGTCCAAATCATAGAGATACCATGTACATAAGGAGAGGAGGATGATTCTCAGTACAGTCCCATAATAGAAGAACCGGTAATTACTAGTCGGGTTGAATCATGTGTTGAATTCATAACCCTATGTGTGTCACCGAGATCTAAGGTAACATTTCAGGATTTGTCAAAAACACCTATAGTTAGTAGAGGAAGTCAGAATAGTAGTATTTAGAGCAGTGGAAGCAGTGCATCGAGTCATATTCAACCAGCATTATGGAGGGGAGGTACTACACAAAACAGCATGGCAAGGGTAGAAAACACAGTGAGACTTCCTGAGTTCCATCGAGTTGGGTCGAAGAACCCAAAACAACATATATTTGTAAGTGATACAATTTGGGATGCAAATAATATCTAGGATGAGGTCATAAATATTGTGCAATTGGAAACAACGTTTAGAGGTTGCACTTTCATATGGTACATGAAACTGTAGAGTACCACACCAGCTACAAGAAAAGTGAGGACTTTAGTAGAAATTAGACAAGCATTGTTGAAAGAGTTCAAGAAGCCAAAATCTAAGTCCCAGTACATCATAGACTTGAAGGAAATCAAACAAGTGTATACAAAGTCAGTTTGGTACTATGATTAAATATTTAATGATTTGATGGGTAGATTGACATTCCAAATTCCTTATCAACATCACAAAGAATGGTTTATTGCAAGACTAATGTCACACATTTGTTGTCGGTTGATATAGAAGAAGGTTGCATCACAGCCTGAAGATTTGGAGATTGCAATGAAGTTGGAAGCATCGCCTATAGGAGGCAGTGGGGGAATGGTGAAAGTCCATACACAGTTAGCTACCTTGACAATTCAATTAGTAGAACTGAAAAAAGGAAAGGAGAAGCGGGAAAAAGTTTGGTGTACCAAGTGTAGGACTAAAGGCCACGATAAGGAAAAATGTCCTGCTTTGGCACAATATTTTTCTACTGGAGCGTTGAATCCATTAATTGGCGGAGGGTACTATGAAATATGTAAAAAATGGGGCTATCATCCACTTAATTTTCCATTGTTACAAAAATACCAGAGTGCACCAAGGAATTTATTTTGTAACGTTTGCAAGTCATTCGGGCATGAAGAGAAGGATTGTCGCGCATTCGATTTTATGAGAGAGTGTACTTCATGTATGTATAGGATTCAAGAGGATAATGTTGTGACAGAAGGAGGTGGTCCACAATATAATCAAAGATGCTTTAATCCAGGAAACTAAGGAGGATTTGGCAGAGGAAATTTCGGTAGAGGAGGTAGAGGACCAATAATTTGCTACAATTGTAATCAACCATGACACTTAGCTCGTGACTGCTCGAATCCTTGTACAACCTAAACATATTGTAGAGAACCGGATCATGAGACAGAATATTTTCCTCAACTACTTGTGAAGTGGCAGGCAAGAGGGAATCAGAACCAGAACCAAAATCAGAATGTACAAAATACATCATCTGAGAAACTCAATGAAGGACCTAGAATAGTAGTTTTCATGCACATGGGAGATAGAACAGGGGCTGATGCGATTAATGAAAGAAGGAAGGTTGAGCAATGAGTGAGGAAATCAAAGGAGATATGTCGACATTTGACCCTCAGCAAGAAAAGGAGACGTATCATAGGAAAAGAAAAGAGATACTAGTACTAGATTGGGTAGCATCAACCTCATATGTGCTTCCTGTGGTCGACATGCCTCTGGTTTGGGATCATACTATACCAGAAAATCAGCTTGAGAAGGTAAGTTCTCTAAGGGAATTTCTGAGAAGTTGCGTAGAATTGATGAAATATGAAACTATGTTGAATGCATTATGTGAAATGATTGATAATTGCGCACAAAAAAGGGAAATTCCTACCGTGCAAAGGGTAGTGAATCAAGTACTAGGAAAAAAGAGGACCAACTGAGAGTTAAGACTAAGTGCGCAAATTGGGTAATATGATGTGGAAAATGTTATTTTATACTTGGGTTCATATGTGAATGTGTTACCAAATAAAACATGGTAAATGATGGGGAAACCCAAGTTAATTTAGTTTCGCATCCAGTTACGATTGGAAAACCAACACAAGATAGTACTTATTGTCTGATTGATAGGGATACATGTGAATATAGATGGGGTGCATAGTATAGAAAAATTTAAAGTCATCAAAATTGTGGATTATAGTCAGCCATATCTAGCACTAATGGGGTTAGAATGGGAATTCAACAATCAGTAAATTATTAATCTGAAGAGGAGAGAAATGATAATTGAGGTAGGAGACTTAAAATCTACCATGCCATTGGATCCAACAAAAGGAAAGAGGTACATAGAACCTACAAAAGGGAACGAAATTGAAAACTTGTATCATATGACTATGCGAATGGATGACTATGTTAAACCCACTACAGATGGAGCACTAAGCTGGAGAAGTATTATCTCATGTGTGTTGGAATCAGAGGAAGGTATGGAACATTGGCAGCAGAGAATGCTCAAAGTATCCACCAGACCATGTGTCTGCATTACTCAATCATTGCGCTATATTGGAATGGAATTATGTGACCCACCCAAGTATGATGGTTTGAATGACATAGAATATTTCGTACAGGCATTTTTGTTGCAGATTCCTGAACAGCAAAGACTTTTGGCATTGGATTTTTTCTTGAAGGCCACTCCAACCAAATGGTGGGTTCCACACAAAGAAGGAATAGAAGATTGGTGGTAGTGTAAAAGATTGATGCGAGTTAGATTCATTACCAAGGTGGAGTATATTGTGCAAAATTATATAGGGGAAGTTAATCCAAGAGACCATGTTGAGTAGTGCATAAAGATATAGAGTTTGATACTGAAGAAGGAATGGACGCACATGTTTATCCATACATTGGATACAATTCCTAAGAATTGGTACGTAGAACTAGAAATGTGCAAAGAAACAGTGAATTGGGACTAGATAATTCAAAGGCTTAAGGTAAAATTTACATTTGAACATGAATCCCCATGACTAGATGCAACTTTTTGGGCCATTAAAACCAAGATATTTTTAGAAGAATGACCAATGGAGGTAGTACCTATGTGTAGTGCGCACAGAGCTTCTATGACTCTTCATGAATTACTGGAATGTTATAATGTTGCTAAAGAAGAACAAGACAAGGAAGATCCAAGTAATATACAATACCTGAACGTGAGGGGGAATGCATAGTAGAAGGACTAGAACTTGAATATGTTATGTGACGCAAACCCCCAAACCCTCAGGTCAAAGTCCGCACAGGATCTTTCAATTTCAGCCCCTTAGAGTCTGACTAGCTCTCCAATTCCCTCTTCGGGAAATTTATTCACACACCCAACTGACTGTATGTCATAGGTCCTTCTGAGTTATACCCATGTGATCTTTGCACTGGTATGAACTCCATGATCAACGCCCAACTGACATTGGGACTTTCACTTTTTCCTTTAGGGATACCGGATTTCGCGATTTTGTGAATCCTGATGTCGGGCGCCTTACCTCTTCAACCTCTGAAACCCTAAATATAAAACACTAGACCCTTCTCGCCACTGACTTTGGCCTTTCGCTCTTCATGATTTCAAGAGTTGCGATGATGTGCAACTCTTTCTCTTGACTCCCGAAGTCCCGAAATCCGAAGTACTGAAATCCCGAAAGTCCACTCTAAGTCCTGTCGCGCTTCGCGACTTCAGGATTTTCCCTTTACTATTTCCCACTCCTTGTCATCAGTATTCCTGGTACGTCGAACCCCAAAATACAAAAATGTTGCTATCTCACTTCCAAGGAGATCAATGGATGTGGATATCTCCTTGATCTGACGGCTGGCGCGATTTCGCGTACCGGGAGTTCGTGATGCTTGATCTCGAACTCTTTACCTCTTATACCTTCCAGACCTCGAATTACCAAAATGCTGAAATGGCTTCCTTTCCTGGGATTTCGCAAACCAGGAGCTCGAAACTGTCGATCCTAAATCATTGTCTCCTCGAGATCCTAGATCCCGAAATGCTGAAATGTCGAAACGCTCCTCCAAAGGTATTTCGCGTTTCACAATTTTGGAGCTTCTTATGTGGAGCACTCTATTCCTTGTCAACGGGAATTCCAAAACGCCAATTCCCGAAATGCCGACAAATATCCTACCGCGATTTCTGATTTTGGGCTTTCCTCACCCCTGTGTCCCGATCACTCATCCTTAGGACCTCCGAAACCCCGGATTTCGAAGTTCCGAAATTTCGACCTCGTCACTCTTCGCCTTTATACATGAAAACTCTTTTCGCGTTTTGGGGATTTGATCAACCAAAGGTTTCTTCCACACTTCGGACTTATGACCCCCGAAATGCCAAAATGATCTCGACGATCCAATGATCGAAATCAACGGTCCACGTTAAATCCTGCCTTTCGAAAGTAGATCTGTCCAATGCTTAACTTCCCCGCAACTTTCTTGGATCCTACGGTCCTCACTATTTCGGGAGTTCTCCTCAGAGAATTTTGACCGTTCAATTTCCTCCTCAAGAACCTCTGGCTCAAAATCGACTCTATGATTCTTCTCTGGGGCGTGACTTCTGCACAATGACATGAACTTCCTACTTTCTCTTGAATGATTCAAGGCCCTAACCCTTCTGAGATTTTCTTCGCAAACTCAAGTCTTCAAGGAGACTCCTGCACGCACTCCTTGCGGAAATCCTTCAAATACTTCAGCGTATTTGAACTCCTAACTCTGTGCACTTTCCTTGCAACACCAGTCCTTCAATCTCTCAACCTTAGTTGATGAGTTCTAAGGTCTCGACCAGCCTGCACACACCTTGCACAGCTTTTGTGCTTGTCTTGCACTTTTTCTGAAATGAGAACAATGGTATCCCTCCTGAGCTTTCAGAGATAAACTCTGAACCTTCATCAATGCACTCCTTGCGGATGTCTCACTGTACTCCTTGCAAGAAATCACACTCAGGAAGAGAAACAATTGAAAATCATTCTCCTTCTCTCTCAGAATTCAAACATTCAACATGAAAACATACATTCACACACAGCATAATAACAAATGCATGACAGAGAGAATAAGAAACTGTAAGCAGACCATTCAGCATGTATACATAGAAAACATCATAACACCATGAGTCTGAATCAAAGCTTCATATATTAATTCAAGCTTTTGTACATGGGTTCTCCTCTACAACTCTTCTGATACAGCTCTCTTCTTCTCTCTGCTAATGTGCTTAATGATCTAATTCTAATTGATTCCATGATACAAAGATGAGGGTGTCTATAGTTGTTTTCCCTCCTGTTCCTAAAACTGTCTAATCTGGAATTTTAAATCTACCTACTTTTATTAACTGGGCATAAATGTCCTTTTACATCAATAGATGAGAGAAGATTGCTCAAGATCTATTTACAATCACTTATTCATAAATGCGCATACGCCTTCCTTAACTATTTCATTAATATTCCTTCCTTAGTCTTTCAAAATGTTTCAAAACATTTTCAACATGTGCAAAAAATGTGTTGCGCTCATCCCAGTTGTCTTCCACCTCCGCGCTCGCTTGCTGTTGGCGATGCTCCTGCATCATTACGTATGCACAGCCACTAAAGACACAGAAGGTAAATATTGGGATAAAAGAAAATCCAAAGTTTGCGCAAATAGGTTATTAATAGAATAATGAAACTGTGGAGAATATTGTAGATTTACTACGTGGGTATCATGATCTATTCCCAACTATATTCTCAAAAATGAAAGGGATAGTTGGGGATTTAGGAGAAATGAATATCCCTTCGTGGCCAGGTGCTAAGCTAGTAAGACAGAGACCTTACAAATTGAATCTAAAATATAAAAAGAAGGTAAAGGTAGAGATAGATTGAATGTTAGAATCCAGAATCATTGAACCAATAGTGGAATTGGAAAGGATAAGTCCAATGATAGTGAAAGATAAGAAAATAGGGGGAATAAGAATTTTTGTATACCTAAGAAATCTAAATGATGCATGTTTGCATGATCCATTTCCAACATTGTTTACAGATGAAGTGCTAGAGAAAGTACGAGGGAGAGAGGCCTATTCTTTCAAAGATGGATTTTCAGGATATCACCATATTAAGATTTTGTTAATATATATACATAATATTACCTTTGTGACAGATTGGGGAAGCTATCAATACACAATAATTTTATTTGGGCTAAAGAATGCACCTGCAGTTTTTTCAAGAGTAGTTGTCGCAATTTTTAAGGAATTTATTCATAAGTTCCTTGAAGTTTACTTAGATGATTGGACTGTGTTTAGTCTATTGAAAGATCAAATAGAAGTACTCATGTTAATGTTGGATAGGTGTAGACAATGTCATATTTCACTAAATTTAAATAAATGTATTTTTTGCACGCCTTTTGGAATTTTGTTGGGCCATGTGGTATGTAAGCAAGGCTTACTATTGGATCATGTGCCCAAGATTGCAGTGATTTTGGACTTACAACCACCCACATCAGTCAAACAATTGAGAGAAAACCTAGGTCATACAGAATACTACAGGAATTTCATTAAGGGTTATGTGTAGATTACAACACCTATGGAGAAGTTTTTGAAGAAAGAAGCTAAGTTCCAATGGAATGAGGAATGTCAGAAAGGCTTGGATACATTGAAACAGAAATTAGTGACCATGCCAATTTTGATATTTCTAGATTGCGGAAAGGAATTTCATGTTCATGTGTACACATCGTCTATATCTTTGGGTGCAGTATTATCTCATCTAGGAGAAGGAAGGATAAGCCATCCAATTGCATTTGCAAGCAGGAAGTTGTCAATGACAGAAAAGAATTACACTACCACAGAACGAGAAGGATTAGTAATGGTATATGTGCTATAGAAGTTTAGACGTTATTTGTTGGCTTCTCATTTCAAGATGTATATAGACCATTAAGCACTAAGATACTTAGTGAAAAATCCAGTGTTGAGGGGCAGAATATGTAGATGGTTGTTGTTGTTCTAGGAATATGATTTTGAGGTTGTTGTGAAACCAAGGAAGTTGAATGCAGGACCAAATCACTTATTGGGCATACTATCAGGGGAATATGCAGGGAATCTTGATGATAGCTTTCCCGATGCGTAGTTATTTGCAGTTAAAATGGTGGATGACTACTTCACAGACATTGTGTGGTTTTTAAGTACAAGAATAACCCTGTCAGACATGACAGTTGCATAGAAGAAATAGTTAGTGGTTGAATAAGTGGACTACCAGCTAATTCTAGGGAACTTATACAAGTTAGGTGCATATGGAATATTAAGACAATGTGTGTTAGAGCATGAAATGCCAACGATACTCTAAAAAGTGCGCGAAGGAATTGCAGGAGGACACTATGTAGTTAAAGCGACTGAGCAGAAGATTTTGTGCATGGGGATCTGGTGGCCCACACTTCACATGGATGTTAAAGAATATTGTTAGGCATGTGACATTTTTCAAAGGGTGGGAAAACTATCTAGAAGGGATGAGATGCCTTTGTACCCATAGGTTACGTTGCAGGCGTTTGATAAATGGGAAATAGGATTTGTTGGACCGATCAACCCACCAGTGAGAAGATCAGGAAATAGGTATATAATCACTACGATAGTGTATTTGATCATATGGGAAGAAGTAGCAACGGTCATAGACTGAACCACGGAGATTGCTATGTGGTTTCTATTTGAGAATGTAGTTACACAATTTGGATGTTGCGTAGTCTACTAAGTGATCAGGGGACACACTTCCTGAATAAGACGATTGTAGTATTGACTGAGGAATTTCAAATTCATCATTAGAAAAGTATGTCGTATCACCCTCATGTCAATGGGATAGTAGAATATTTTAATAAAATTATGGAGAATGCAACGTAGGAAGGGATGATTTGGACTTTAGGATCCATGTAGTATTATGGGCATATAGGACTACAAGTAAAAATTTGACTAGATATACACCTTTTAGGTTGGTCTATGGGAAAGAAGCAGTAATGTCAATAAATTTTTTTGTTCCTAGCCTACCCATTGCAACGATTATTGATCTTTCAAACTCTGGCGCGGTAGAGGAGAGATCTTCACAGTTTCTACAGCTTAAGGAAGACCAATTTGTCATAGGGTTCCGTCAGCAAGTTCAGAAGGCAAGAGAAAATGCATTGCATGATAGACATATTAAACAAAAAAAGTTTCAAGTGGGGGACTTATTATTACTATATGACAGCAAGTTTATGCAGTATCCAAGAAATTTTTGAATGCATTGGTTAGGACCATACGTTATCAAGTATGTTATAGAGGCATGTGTTGTATAGTTGGAAACCTTGAATGGTGAAGTCTTGGGAGGAATGGTGAATGGAATTCGGATAAAACTTTATAGGGATGGTCGACCTCCTGCACACTAGGTTGAATTGCGCAAGAACAAATGTACCATAGTATTATATTATAGTAGGAAAAGAAAAATAAGAAAGAAAGAAAAAGATGAAAAGAAAAAAAGAAAAACAAAGGAAAAACAAAAAATAAATAAATAAGTTACAACAACAATAAGTGCGCAAAAGAAGTCAGTGTCGCACACATGGATGAAACTGCATCGTGCGGGGAGATTACATGCAAAATTGAAGGATTGTAGAGTGAATGAACAAGCAAGCCAGAAAAATTGTGCAGAACAGAACTGACAAGACTGTCAAAGGCATTAAAAGGTGGCAATAGCGGTTAAAAAGCATTAATGACAAGGCATAAAGATGATGCGTAGTCATAAATGGAAAAATTGAGACGAACAAAGTTCGCTCACATAAGATTAATCCCAAAATATCTGGAATATAGTAACCAAATCCATATGGACAAATATATATGTAATAAGAATGAATAATAATATATAGATATAAGATAATGAGATGATTACAATTGAGAATTGAGGGTCTGCTTATATACCCACGCAGGGGTGCCCTTTTCCAATAGTCATGTCCTTTGAGACATGACCTTTCATTATTAATAATTATTATTTATTAACTATTATTATGTTATGAATATCTATTTATGTATATTTTATGTTCATAACATTGCCTTCCCCTTAAAAATGCTTTGTCCTCAAAGCATAAGCACTGGAAGGCTTCCCTTTGAAATTTTGTTCTAGCTCACGATGTCTTCTCAAATCTTTTGTGCTTGTAGTTGCGACTCTCGACAAAACATGATGATATAACCTTCGAATTCCCAAACTAATGTGTTGCATCTTTTGGGGAGTGATCCATCCCAAATCTACTTCCATTGGAATTGTTTGATGATTGATTTTTCCAAGTTGTTGATTTTGTCTTTGTTCTTTTTCAGTGTGGTATTTTATTTGTTGGTAAGAAGAACATTGGTTATTTTCCTCTTTTCTTATTTGTTGGTCAGAAGGACTCTTGTGATTTGGATGATGATAAGGCATCCTAATCTCTTGTGAGTTTTCTTTGGAATCA
>ML780704.1:56346-72529 GCA_009831015.1 Picea engelmannii | reverse complement strand
TTCTGATGCTTTTTTTATTAAATTATGCCTCGTGAGTTTTGGACAGTGGAGTGGATAATCTATTCGAAACTTCTTCCTTGAATTTTTTTTTTGGCAGTGGAGTAGTTATTTTTCAACAGATTTCTTGAATTGTGAATGGCCAAAGGCCGATTTTTTATCAAGGACCTTGGAATCGGAGAAGCTCTGAAATGAAGGGGTTGGCTAAAAGCCAGCTCAAACAAGGTTTGAGAAAAGTGCGGCCAAGGGTCGGATCAGAACTTGGCTCTGATACCAAATGAGACGAACAAAGTTCGCTCACACAAGATTAATCCCAAAATATCTGGAATATAGTAACCAAATCCATATGGAAAAATATATATGTAATAAGAATGAATAATAATATATAGATATAAGATAATGAGATGATTACAATTGGGAACTGAGGGTCTTCTTATATACCCACGCAGGGGTGCCCTTTACCAATAGTCATGTCCTTTGAGACATGACCTTTCATTATTAATAATTATTATTTATTAACTATTATTATGTTATGAATATCTATTTATGTATATTTTATGTTCATAACAAAAATCCTCTAGGGATTTTGATAGACTGGCGGTACAAGGAAAAAATCCAGCGGCATATTTGGTAACAAAGTAGCACTAAATCACGCATTGAGTACACAATTGGTGGACTAGACCGTTAGTTCATGTGCGAATGTACAAGGATAATTGTCTAAGGATTATAAAAGAATGCCAGGGGCTGACAGGGAAAGAGTATTTGCATGCATAAGTGTTATGAGAATACATAGCATACCATAGGTAAACCAAAGTTGACACAAAGTAGTTGTAGAGTTGAAAAAATAGAGCATCGGTCACAAAGCACAATGGCACCACCAAAAGTTGGGGAACTAGTTGTCGCAGCATGAAAACCATCTCGAAAGCGACCACCGGTCGCCCCATAATTCAGGGAAACGCCCGGAGATTCGACTTCACAGTCGAGGTTTCCTAGGGATTACATGGCACTAAGAAAGGACACTGCACCACAACTTAGACTACCCAAGTATGCCAAGTACCCTCTGGTTACGCCAGACATACCACCTGGTGTCATTATTAAAGGGGACTTGATGGGCAAGGTAGTTGCTTTGAATTTTTTGTACCATGACATAAAAGACGCACAGAAGTTTCCCAAGTTAGCATGGGAAAAGTATTTATGCACTAAAAGCATACCAAGGATAGGAGAAATACTAGTCGAGCCTCAAAGTTGAGCGGTAGAGCTAGAAAAATCAGGGATATTAAACTTGTTAGAAATCCAACACTTTGGCAGACGTCTAGAAATAAACATTTGTGTTAAGATGTTATTGAGTTGCATCCACTGAGGGACTTTATGACTAGATCCATGATTATCTATTGATACACAAGTAATTGCGTGGACAATGGGCTTGTTGACAGTAGGGGAGGATCTGGAAACACTATTTGCAAATAAGGTTGGGGAGAATGAATTATCTGAAAGTATTAAAGAGAATTTCAATACCTTTAGAGGAAAGTGAGGTTTGGATGTCACCAGCATAAATGATGGTCTATTTAGATTTGTAGCATAAGTATTGGCCTGCAAATTACTAAGGAAATTTCGGAAGGATGAGGTGTTGGCTGCAGTAATAGAAGCTACGGAAAAGTGCAGAGAAGGGGTCTAGATGAATTGGGCCATGTTTTTGGTCAATTAGTTTTTGATAGATTGCACTGAAGCCCAGAAGAAAGGAATGGAATTTCACTATGCCTGGCTTATCATACCAATAGCATTATTTTCCTGAAGGGAGCCGGATGAGTGTTAGTTTTTTAAAACATCACAAAGAGATTGTGCAACCGTGGGATATGTTAACTTATTGCATATTATGCACAAGGGGAGACAACAAGACAATAATATCACCTTCTATGTCTACTTTGACACAATCAGACACATCATAAAACACACATCGAGCATCACCGCCTAGACTATGGAGAAATATCAGGATATTGTGCGCTTCAAAGAAAGGATGCACCACATGTATATCCAAGCTAAAAGAGACTCGGTGCACCAGTGGCTGCCAACAAGATAAGAGTTGTCAGAGGATTATGTATGCCTTATTTCCAATGACTGGGATAAAGAATGGAAATTTCCAGTTCAAGAAATGGAGCACCCTGACAAGGAAGAGGAACTAGACAATGAAGATGAAGAACCAGATGAGGCACAAGGTAGTGAACAAGGCAATAGCATAGGGGATGTGCAACAGGTAGTCCCAAACATAGGGGGGAAAGGAAAGATAAGGGTAAGGACCAACACCATATTCACACAAGAATATGAAATCCCACAAAGATCCAACCATGTACACTCTAACTGATGATGATATTGATAGAATTGGCTACCAAGTGAGGGATGCCACAGAGGAGGTAGTTCAACAAGTGTCACAACTAGAGGAATATATGATCAAAAAGGTGCAAGAGAAGTTAATGTAATTGCAGCAGTAGTTGGAGGTAGTGAATGTAGCACCAGAGAGAAGATCTATAGAAGGAAAACCAATAAGAGAAGCTAGAGAAGCAAGGGCCACTACTTCGTACCTGCCAGAGATCACAGCAGGGCATCGAATTTTGAAGATCTAATTGAAGAAATTGAGTTCCCTATGCTGGAGATGAAGAAAAAGGCACAAGTACTAAGTCACTTGGAATTAATCTTGTCACAGATACCCATGGAATCCTTACAAGGATTGCAGGAAAGGGTGGCACAGGAAATATAGCTTTGCGCAGAATTGATGACAAAGGAGTTAACCAAGGTAAAGGCAGAGAAGGCAGCCATGCAAAAGGTTCATACTGAGATATTTCAAGAGAAGGATGAGGTCGAATGAAAGGTAGAGATGGTATAGCAAGCCATCCAAAATATATATAGGGCGATTCATGAGATACGAATGGTGATAGAATCCACAATAGAGGAGCAAATATCAAAAATCAATGAAGTAATTCAAGGATTCTGCAACATGATTGGAGAGTTGGAAGCGTGCACCACAGCAGGTACACCACTGTTAGGATATTAATACACTTAGGATTTAGTTAATAACTACTTGTCTAATGTGTCATTAGGTAAAAGTGTTTCTTAGTGTGTTTCTTTATTATGCATTTGTAGTTAGGACATCCGATGGTCACAATATGTTCCTGACATAGAGTGATTTGACGGTTCATACTCTCCTTGACCTTAACGGCCATTGATCCGTGGCTTAGCACCCGATTGGTCCATGATCTCTATTTAAAGAGCATGGAGGGTCATTTGTCGATGATCAATTGTGAGAAACTCTCTTGTAAAATATCTATGTAATCTTTTTCTTTTGCATTAATAAACTGCTCCAATATCTAACCCTTGTTGTCATCGAGAAGCGAAATTTTTTTCTTATGTGAAAAGAGTATTTTTTTAGCATGCTCTCCAAGGTCGTCTTCAACAAAAACAATGAAAACAATCCTCCTTACAAACATTAAAATATGTTTTGCTAGACCATTTGGTTAAAATTTGCCTTATTAAGTAAGAGGTCTTGAGTTCAAGTCTCTCTTTTGTTACTTTTTTTGAAAAAGTTCATGCTAAAATTGTAATGTGTATTTCACTTCAAGTATAAAAGTGAATCACTATAAGTAGCTTTAATATTTTATTTTAAAGTTATTTATTTTGATTTTATGTTATAAAGTAACTTCATTGTAAAAGTGATCCCCACTTCTCTTTATAAAATGGGTCACTTTATAAAGAAACTTACACTATCACGTGGTCATTTGGTTACCATTATGATTTTTTTTTTAAAGGGCATAATTCTCACATCTGAAGTCTGTTTTCAATGCTGGTTTTTTTTTTAACCGCATAACTTTTCAGCTCTTTCTATCCAGATCATCAGTTTTAGTTTTTAAATCCATATTATCTGCATATTTAATATGGCTTCTACAAGTAATGTCTTGCTTACCAGCACCAACTACTTCCAATGGAAATCTCATATGGAATATTTATTAAGAAGTAAAGGCTTGTACCAGATTACCTTGGGAAAGGAAAAAGCACCAACTAATGATGATAAGAAAGCCAAATGGGATAATAGGAGTGATGAAGCATGTGGACTAATCGGAATGTCCATCTCTCCTAATTTAAGGTTCCACCTTAAAGAAATTTATGACCCCGAAGAAGCTTGGAAAAATAGTGAATCTATGTTTGGTAAACTCAATATTATTCGAGCACAATAGTTAGAAAATCAAGTACTGACCTTGAGTCCAAGTGATTTTTCTTTCCTTGGAGACTATCTATCTAAGTTTAAAACACTCAGAATTTTGTGTGAAGAATGTGAGATAAAAATGGAGGAAGAGTGTTGCATCTATCTTATTCTTTCTAAGCTAGGTAGTGCATATTTTGTGTTTGTATCTACCTTTTATGCCATGAGAGAGGCTCTATGGAAAGCTTATCAAAAACACACTCTTGAGTCCTTTGTGATGCTTTGATAGAGAGGAAGATAAGCTTGTACAACTTAGAGTGATCAGCAATGCAGGTACCTCCAACAAATCCTTAGTTTCCTAGCAGAAAGATAAACCCAAGTATCCCAAGAAGAAACATCCTCGCTACAACAATAAGAAACATAAGGGTGCCAAACCCGCTCAAACAGCTTCAGCTCCTAATGGTGACAAAGGAGAAAAATGTAAAAATAAGAAAACTGACAGACTTTGCAACTTTTGTGATAAAGATGGTCATGATGACTCCAAATGTTTCAAGAAGATGGTAGCTTTAGAAGCAGCAATGAAGAAGCACAACATCAGTATTGATTCCACTTCTTCTTCTTCTTCTCATGGACATGCACTTTCCACTTCTGGTTTCTCCTTCAATACAACTTATACTTCTTCTTCTGATGAGTGGCTTATTGATTCTGGAGCATATTATCATTTGGCTAAGGATAAAGACATACTTTTTGGTCTAAATGAATGTAACACCAAGAAAATATTTGTTGGTGATGATAGATCTCTTAGTGTTGTAGGATCTGGAACAGTTCAAGTAGATAATGGTCATTTCAATGATGTATTATGTGTTCCAAGTCTTTCTTGTAACCTTCTATCAGTCTATCAAATCACTCATTCAGGTGAAGGTAAAACCGTAGAGTTTTCACCTCACCAAGTTGTAATCAAGGATCTAAAAGATTCTAAGCATGTTCTTGCAACTGGAATTGTTGATGATATTATCAGGTTGTACAAGTTTGACAACTTTGGGTCATCATCTTTTTCATCAGTTTTTGTTGCTCATATTGATGACTTGAGCAAACTTTGGCATGAGTGGTTTAGTCATCTAAACTATCGCTCATTGCACCAACTATGTAATCAATAGATGGTGATTGGTCTTCCTCTTGTTTCATGCAGAGATGGTGTTTGTGTCAGTTGTGTTCTCAGCAAACATAATCGGGACAGTTTTGACAAACGTGTCTCTTGGCACACCTCGATCCCTTTGCATCTTGTTCACAGTGATTTGTGTGGTTCACTTTCTTCTCCTTCCTTTTCTGGGTGCAAGTATTTCTTAACTTTCATTGATGATTTTTCCAGATGTACTTGGGTTTACTTCTTAAAACTTAAGAGCAAATTTTTTGACAATTGTTTGGCCTACAAGGCCCTTGTAGAAAAACAATCTGGACATCAAATTCAAAATTTGAGAACAGATAATGGAGACGAACATGTGAAAAATAATTTTACAAGTTACTACACTACACAGGGATTCCAAATGCAACTGATCCAGATGGATATCGGTGGCCACCCACCTTTTCCAACTGGCTCAAAACACTTTTTTGACATTTTTGGCAATTTATTATTTTTAGCAGTTTTTACTTCCGAGGCCATTATGAGGGCATAAATGAAGATTTTTCGGCATAGAGATCCTTAATGATATCCAAAGGAATAATTGAGGCCCCAAAATGACTCTCCTTGGCGATACCTTTCCAACGGGATATCACACGCCTAAAATGGAGATCGTATGCAAAAGTTATGACCCCGGGAAGTTGATGTACTAGCTTACCCAAACGGGGCCCACATGACTTTTGGCGTTTCATCTCCTAGGGTTAGGTTTTTGGATGTCTAGGGTTTTTGGCATTCTTTATTATTGTAAAAATTCCTTCAGAGCCTCATTGTAACCAACTTCTTGCGAATGCGCGCTGTCGTCACATCTCTTCTCAGAGATAAGCCACCACCATTCCAGCAAGCTTGTTTTCGCTGCATTTTACAGTTTCAGCTTATTTCGTTATTGAATAGAAAACCAGTTTTACTGTATCTCTATTATTTTGTGTTAAGCACCTATTAATAATTTGTATTCATTTCGTTATGCTCATAAAATCCAGATCAGTGGTATCAGAGCGGTCTACTCCTTGTCGTCTTAATGCATGTCCCCAACGAGGTCGGAGTACAAAGAGTTGGGTCTCGAGCTTGTTTCTCTTGAGGACAGAAGCTATCGCACACCCAAGTGACCTCCCATGGCAGGAGAAAATAAAGAAGATGGGACAGGAGATCCTTTCAAATTTTTGATTGAGGAATCCCTCATGCAACAAAGGAACGAGATGATGGATAGTTTCGCGCAAATCCTTCGGCGACTACCAACAGGCAATGAATCTTCTTCGAACGGAGGCGCCACCCCCTTCAAGGTACAAATAAACTTTGATATTCCTATATTTGAAGGTCAGATAGACGCAGATGTTGTAGACAAGTGGTTGAATCTACTAGAATGGTATTTTGTGTTCATAAATTTTTGAATAGAGAAAATATTACTTTTGCGCTCCTCAAAGCCATTCCCCATGTCAAAGATTGGTGGGAAACTTTCTGTGAGCAAAAGGAAACAGAGGAAACCTCATTATTTTCAGTCACGGCCACCTGGGAATCCTTCAGGGATGTTATTAAGTAACATTACTACCCTGTCGGAAGTTATGATGACCTGTATACCAAATGGACCACACTGCGGCAAGAAAGGACCAAGCAGTGCCAGATTTCACAAATATCTTCCATACCTTGTGCACCAAGTTGGGTATCAAATATTTAGAGCAAGATTTGGTGCTCAAGTATCACGGTGCTCTACATAGATACATCCAGACCAAAATTTAATTTCTAGACATCTCATCCTTGGGCGCGGCCTACCGATATGCCGTCAAAATCAAGCAGAAGCTCAAACAAAAGACGCAGCAATTTGGGCCTAGGAACCCCTCACAACAAAATCCAGGAAAGGGCGGCCCCAACCCACTGAACAAAGGACATAGAAAAGATGGACAGTATCAAGACAACCAGTACAAGCCACTAGCAAAGAAGGACACCGAAAAGACAAAGAAAGATACCGGGAAGTGGTGCGACTTCCATAAGAGCCCTTGGCATAACACTGTTGACTGTCACTCAAAGAAGTCGTTGGTGGCCAAAGTGAAAGCCTCTGAATTAGATGGAGATTCTGACTTCGAGATAGAACTATAAAGGGGAAGACGGATCATTGATGCGGAACCTAGTGCCACCGTTGCTACCACCAAGATCCAGCCTGGTGAACCAGACGAGCCAGAAGAAGGAGAGCGCCTCTTCCATTCACAGATGTGGATAAAAGGCACCCCATTGCACTTCATCGTTGACAGCGGTAGCCAGAAGAACCTCATCTCAGCATAGGTCGTCAAGCGACTGGCCCTGCCAACAACGTCACACCCACAACCCTACACCATTGGATGGGTCCTCCAAGGAAGCGATCTCCGCGTCGGCCAACAGTGTCGATTGTCGTATGGAATAAAGCCCTTCAAAGACGAGGTATTGTGTGATGTTACTCCTCCTGAAGTTTGTGATGTTCTTTTGGGCCAACCTTATTTATGGAAACTTCATGTTGTATATGAGTCTAGGCCTCGTAGTGTTATTATTACTTTGAACAAGAAATTGTACAGGATACCCGAGGTAGTCCCACCCAGTGTTATTTCCTTGATCTCTGCTAAGCAATGCAGGAAGGTCATCTCTCAGACGGGGAAGTTTGTCTTCTTCATGATTCGCTCTTGGAATAAGAGAGAGATCGAAACCACATCTAGGGTCTCTGCGGCCGACCTCTCCACACAGCAGAAGCAAGTAGATAAGGTCGTGGAAGAATACTCGAATATCTTCTCTTCAGCTACAGGGGTACCTCTGCACTGCTAGGTCAAGCACCCCATCGATCTGACCCCCGGCACACCGCTGCCCAATGGGCTAGTCTATCGTCGCTCTTTGTTAGAGAATGAGGAGATCAAGAGAAATATCCAAGAACTGCTCCACAAGGAGCACATACGCCCTAGCTCATCACCTTACGGGAGCCCAATCATGCTGGTACAGAAGAAAGATGGAACCTAGCGACTCTGTATTGATTACCATGCTCTGAATAAAATCACTGTCAGAAACCAGTACCCGATTCCATGAATCGATGACCTCCTTGATTAACTCACGGGGGCCAAATACTTCAGTAAGATTGATCTGAAGTCTGGTTACCACTAGGTCCTGATAGAACAGATAGATGTATGGAAGACCGCCTTCAAGTCAAAGGAAGGACTTTTTGAATGGTTGGTCATGCCCTTTGGTTTGACAAATGCTCCAGCCACTTTCATGAGTATGATGGATGATATCCTGTGACCATTCACCAATACTTTTGTAGTGGTGTATCTGGATGACATTCTAATTTACAGCAAGACTTGGGATGAACACTTGCAACATATTCCGCAGGTTTTGCACACCCTGCGACAGCACAAGCTATACGCCAACCTAGAAAAATGCTCCTTCGGCATGGACAGGGTCCATTACCTAGGCTACATCATTGATCAGCATGGCATACATGTGGATCCAGCCAAGATCCAAGTCATCCGTGACTGGCCAGCCCCAACAACACTCACTGAGCTTCGGAGCTTCTTGGGACTTGCTAATTTCTACTGCAGGTTTTTGTTGGGTTTCCCCCATATTGCATTGGCCCTCAGCCAAATAAACAGGGGTGGTGGTAAGGTGAAATTTGCATGGGTACGGTCCCAACAACAAGCATTTGATGATTTGAAGCAGCACTTGTGCTCATCCCCAGTACTTTCACTACCAGACCTGCAGCATCCCTTTGAGATCGAGATAGATGCTTCAGACTATGTCGTGGGCGTCGTTCTCACTCAGCACGGCCACCCCGTGGCCTATCATAGTGAGACATTGTCTTTAAGTACCCTACTTACGACAAAGAAATTTACTCCATTGTGAAAGCATGTCGCCAGTGGAGACATTGCATTCTTGGGAAGGAGACAGTCATCCACACTGATCATAAGCCACTGTAGTTCATGCAGACACAGGGAAAACTGCAAAATGATCACCATCAAAAGTGGTCCACATACTTACAGCAGTTCCACCTCAACATCAAGTATAAAATAGGAAGCACCAATCGCGTCGCTGATTGCCTCAGCAGACCGCCATTCGCAACACTCACCACGGTGCTAGACTCTTGCGGCCACGAGACATCTGGATGGACCCAACTCTATGAGACAGACCCTGACTTCGCCACCACCTACCAAATGTTGGGTGCAAATGCAGTTGTCGATAATTTCCATCTTCAGGATGGGTTGTTGTGTCGTCTGGGCCATATATGTGTTCCATTAAGTGAGCAAGTGAAGCTGATCTGGGAAGCCCACTACAGTCGGGTGGTAGGACACTTCGGCATCGAAAAGACAGTGGCGATGCTACAGAAACATTTCTACCTACTGAAACTTCGAAAAGATGTTGGCAAGTATATCAGGTCTTGCACTACCTGCGCTATTTCCAAACCGACCACTAAGAAATAGGGCTTGTACACCCCTCTTCCTACTCCTGACAGGCCATGGGAATCCATCTCAATGGACTACATGTCGGGCCTCCCATCCACCAAGCGGGGAAATGACTGTCTTTTTGTGGTTGTTGATCGCTTTTCTAAGATGGTGATTCTGGTTGCCTGCAAGAAGAGCATTATAGAAGAGGCCATTGCCAAGATATTCTTTGAACGAGTCTGGGTACATTTTGGAATCCCACAAACCATTGTCTCAGATCGGGATAGTCAATTTCTCATCACATTCTGGTCAATCCTCTGGTCACTACTGGAAACCAAGCTCACCAAATCCACGGCCTTCCACCCCCAGACAGATGGCCAAACTGAGGTTGTAAATCGAATGATTGTGCATATCCTTCACATGTATAATTCAAAGAACCCTCGCACATGGGATGAGAGCCTTCCTTATGTCCAGCATAGCTACAACCGAGCCTTGCATAGCTCAACCAGTCACAGCCCCTTTCAAGTGGGGTTGGGATTCCAGCCATTGGGTCCCATAGATGTTGCACTTCCCCTTGCGGTCACCTCGATTGACTCATCTCTTGCTCCAAATGAAGCTGACAAAGCCACCTGGTTCATTGAGCGGATCCAACACATCTGCCAACAGGTTCAGGATATCCTATAGAAGTCCAATGACAAGTACAAACAACGCCATGATCAACATCGGGTGCTGCATAAGTTTCAGGTGGGCGACAAAGTTTGGTTGCACTTGCAGAAAGAACGCCTTACAGGACCCCATCAGAAGCTTCACCCACTCCGTTATGGACCGTAAAATATCACCAAGGCCATGGGGGATAATTCTTTTGAGCTCAACATTCCTCCTTTCCTTGGCCTGCACCCAGTGTTCAATGTGGATCTCCTTTGCCCTTATTTCCCACTATTATTGGACACCTCAGAAGTAGCAGAACAGCTGAAACCAACAGAGCTCAACCCCGACTACATACAACATGAATCCAATGATCATATTGTGGATAGACATATCAAGGGCACTCGACAACAAAGGATCCAGCTTTATCGAGTGGTCAAAGTAGGGCAGCTCCTGCACCAAGGCAAGTGGCTCACCCGGGGCCAAATTCAGCCAAAATTTCCTCATCTAATGGGGGACCTCAATGAAATGGAGACCATTGCTTCCTAATGAGGGAGGATTGATCCATATGGATATCGGTGGCCACCCACCTTTTCCAACTGGCTCAAAAACAGTTTTCTGACATTTTTGGCAATTTACTATTTTTAGCAGTTTTTACTTCCGGAGCCATTTTGAGGGCCTAAATGAAGGTTTTTCGGAATAGATCTCCTTAATGATATCCAAAGGCATGATTGGTCCCCCAAAATGAATCTCCTCAATGATACCTTTCCAACAGGCTATCACACGCCTAAAATGGAGATCGTATGCAAAAGTTACGACCCTGGGAAGTTGATGTACTAGCTTACCCAAACGGGGCCCACATGACTTTTGGCGTTTCATCTCCTAGGGTTAGGTTTTTGGATGTCTAGGGTTTTTGGCATTCTTTCTTATTGTAAAAAGGCCTTCAGAGCCTCATTGTAACCGGCTTCTTGCAAATGCGCGCTACCGTCACATCTCTTCTTAAAGCTAAGCCGCCACCATTCCAGCAAGCTTGTTTCCGCTGCATTTTAAAGTTTCAGCTTATTTCATTATTGAATAGAAAACCAGTTTTATTGTATCTCTGTTATTTTGTGTTAAGCACCTGTTAATAATCTGTATTCATTTTGTTCTGCTCATAAAATCCGGATCAGCAACACATTGTTCCATATACACCACAACGAGAAAGAACCACACATTAAAAGAAATGGCTAATTACATGATCCAATCTAAGGGATTAAATCTAAAGTATTGGGCAGAAGCCATCAACTGTGAAAATTACATAGTCAATCGCACTCCCAGAAAGGCTCTTAAAAATATAACACCGGAAGAAGATTGGACTAAAATTGAACCAGATGTAAGTCACTTTCGTGTATTTGGTAGTATAGCATGGGCTCACATTCTTGATGAGAAAAGGAAAGTATTTCAGACTAAAAGTGATAAGTGTATATTTGTTGGTTATTCTAAAGATGTCAAAGGTTATAGACTTCTTCAAACACATTGCAATGAAATTATTCTTAGAAGAGATGTTAAATTTGATGAAAATCTCTTGGCCTGCGAACCTAATTCGGCAGTTGTGCCTTCTTCAGCCTGCGATCCATCTTCGACGTTTGTGCGTTCTTATGTTCCTATTCTGGTTTCTTCTTCAAATGATAACAGTAAGGTGGAAAATCCACCTCCGCCTACTCACCTTCCTTCAGATGAGTCCTTTCAAACTAAACTCGCACCAGTTCCACTGCTTCCTATATGGGTTCGTTCAACATGAGAAGTAGTTGGTGGTCCTGTTGGTGATCCTTCAGATCAGCATCGAACACATTCAGAGTTCTAGCGAGCCTCTTCTCTTTTGGCTCAAGTTTCAAAGACTCATAATCCAGAGAAATTTGCAGAAGCTTCAGGTCATCCAGATTGGGAAACAGCAATGAATGAAGAGTATTGTTCTTTAATGGAAAATGATACTTGGGATATTGTACCTTTTCCAAAAGGAAGAAAACTTATCATATGTAAATGGGTCTACAGAACTAATTATGCATCAGATGGAAGTGTTGAAATACACAAGTCTCGATTAGTTGCCAAAGGATTTTCCCAAATTGAAGGACTTGACTATAATGAAACATTTGCCCCTATAGCCAAAATGAATTCCATTCACCTTGTTCTTTCCCTTCCTGCCTCACATAAATGGGAGGTCCATCAGATGGATGTTAAATCCGCCTTCATGCATGGACATTTTCAAGAAGAAATCTACATTGAATAACCTCCTAGCCATGTCTAGAATGACTCTAGCCTTGTATTTCACCTTAAGAAATCTATTTATGGTCTTAAGTAATCTCCCCAAGCTTGGTATACCAAAATTCACATATTTCTTATTGACACTGGATTCTCTAGATGTCATTATGATGCTAATGTGTATACCAAGAAAGTAGGAAGCCATCTCACAATCCTTGTCCTTTATGTTGATGACCTTATCCTTACTGGTAGTGACTCAAAACTTTTAAACCATGTGAAAACCAGCCTTAAGAAGAAATTTGAAATGACAGACTTAGGATTTTTGCACTATTTCCTTGGCCTCCAAGTTTTGCAAACCAATGAAGGAATTTTTCTTTCCCAGTGTAAGTATGCTTGTGACATTCTTCATCGCTTTCACATGGATGATTGTAAACCATCCCCTTATCCCTTCCAGTCTGGAGTCAATCTTATTGCCACCCTATACCGTTAGTTAGTTGGTATCCTCTTATACTTGACTCATACCCGTTGTTATAACCCTAAATTGCACCAGACATGCATACTTGTCATCAAGCCATCTTACTTGTTATCTTTGCCAAGCCATCACTGAACAGCTCTTCTAAAAACCATTGTTTGAAGGTGTATGTGCCCTACACCACTACTGCCTATGTACACATGCTTTCTGCATCACTACAGCTCGCGTACACTCACAAAAAATCGCGAAAAAATGAAAATTGAAAAGGGATACAGGTTTATGGGTCATTACTTAATCAGTTGACCGCCCATAGCCAGTCACCCCAACCATTACTATATCTTTTGGCATATAAAATAAGGTGTTGGTGCCCATTTCAAAAGAAGCACGAGAGCATAGAAACTCTTCCCATTTAAATATTCCCCCTTTGCCCCAATATTTTGCAACCACGTTGTGAGTTTGAGTCAGAATTCCTTCTTCCTCCTTTGCAAATCCTTTCCATTTTCCTAGAGATAACTGAAAAGGAGAAGAATACATGGAAGTAGTTGGTGCATAGTGAAGAGGAGCCCAAGACCGAGTTTGAGGAGCAATGTCGATCTCATGTTGTAAACGACTTTTGTGAGATTAATATAAAGAAGTACTTTTTACGTCCCACCAAATGACGTCTTAAGTCTTTATGATTTGTTTACATGTCTTGGTTATGATGTCTAACCCACTAATACATATGTAGAATGTATGCTTGTAGTGTCTTGTTTGTCTTTTGGTGAATGCAAGTCAGCCTTGGGAGGAGACTTGCAGCCGGGAAACAACCAAGTGAAAAGGGATCGACACCGGACACGGAGTTTAAGGTATGCCTACCAGATCCCTATACTTTGTCTTTTATGCATGATTATGGGGTAATGTCAGGATAGTTGATAAAACGTAGGAGACTTTAGACGGTTATCTTTGCCTGCACTTTAGAACCCTAGTGTAGTCCGTAGAGGGGTTTTCCCGCTATAGCAGAATGGGTGACCATATTGGTGAAGCCTCTATGGTCTTTGGGGACATTCTATTGGGTGCTTTGAATCAGTTTATTCATTGTTTTTGAGTTTTTGTAAGCTTTTGTGTCTTTAAGGGATTCTGGTCTTCTGTACCAGTACTCCCTGCCTATGCTTGACTATTGGTTTTCACTTTTTTGAGAAGTTACATAGGTGTATGTTGCATGTAGTGGGCCTGCACACGTGCATATGTGCCATGCCTTTGAACAGCCACCGTACATACGTTGGTTGTTGAAGTGTCAGTAGTGTGCCTGTGTTGAGAAAAAATTTCTTAGAAGAGGTAGTCATCCTCTTCCCTGTCAGAAGTCACACTTCTCAGGGGTTTTCTTGATCTAGTCCTGGTCTCTGTTATAACAGTCTGTAGCCTAGTTCTGACCTCAGCATAGCGTTATTTTCATCAAAAGATTTGTTGTGTTTTCTTTAATAGGGTTTTTAGACAAGTTTGTGTGTCTGCAATTGGGCCAGAAGTCATTTTCTTGGTATTCACTTGTTTTCATTCTTCCCTTTCTTGCTTTAGAAGAAAATAAAAGAATTCATTTTCAAATTTCTTGTTTTGCAGCATAAAACAAAAAAAAAAAAAATCATTTCTTTGTTTGGTAAAGTAGTTTAGGTTAGTTGTTTCATTTACCAAGGAAAAAGAAAGTTTTCTTAAGTTATTTACTTGAATTCTTAGGACCTTAAGTAGCTCGTAGTCGAGGGAAATCTTGTTTTAAGTTTTTCTTTTCAAAGATCTGAGAAAAGTAGTTACGAAACGTTTGGTGAAAGAGTTTTAATTTGGAAAATCTTTATTTGTGAAGAAGGAGTAGTTTGTCTCCAGTATCATCTTTTGCTCTTCTCTTTCATCTCTTAAATAACATCATTGGTTTCACTTTCATTCCTTTTGAATTAATACAACCACTAAAATTAACACTTAATTAAAAGTTATTAGAATTTGTGTTTGTAGGGTCCATCAATTTAGTCTAGGCTAGAGCCTTGATTTAGGATTAGAGAGGAAACTTTTCAAGGCTACAAAAACAAACATAAGAGTTTTAGCTAGGGAGTGCTTGAAATTCCAATAATCGTGAAAGTTATCTGGGACCCCCCTCTAACACAGGGGCTAAACACAAGGTCGTGTGCAGAAAGGTAGCGTAGATAACCCCTCCAAAGACAAACCAAGTGTAGTGGGGAACGCATATAGAGGGCTTATCTTGGGATTTCGTTGATCGCATTTTCCACGGAGCTTCGTGGGTCTCAAATCCGTTCGAGGTCCTTAGTCATCTTCTGGAACACTTTATTTCGATACCCTTGATAGGTTTTGGGCTTGATACCCTGCTCATTAGGGTCCACCTGACTGTCGATTGTACGTGCCTAGTGACTATTCATGCGTTGGCAACCTAATTTCCTTTATCTTAATGAATTACACAGGTGACTGCAGGGGTATACCACGGTACATAGAGCAGACATCAAGCCACACTTTGAAACTTATACCCAGAGGGTTCTTCCATATTTGAGTTGCACTTGCATCGGTAAGTTGCTCTAGTGTTGGTTGGTGTAACTGTTCTTCCAACTAGCTAGTGATCTTCTTGTCTTATCTCATAGGAGATTTTTCTAGTGTGTGATGGTCTTTAAAACATTAATAGAAATCCCTAGGGTTTCATTGATCTTCTCACACCGTGGAGGATCAGGAGCTCCTCTAGTCGTGAAGGCTTCTTGTCCTACCACCGGTTAATCTGGAGCCACCCCCGCCATCGCTAAGGCGAAGACTAGACCAGCAAGGGTGTTTTGAGGTGACCAGGCCACAAGAAACTGAGCCTACCATATCTTCAAGAGGAGAACATTTGATTATGGGGGAACCAACAATTTTCAACCTTGGAGTGGAAGCTCTTGGTCCGTATAACCCTCCGATCATTGATCTATTTGTTATCACTCCAAGAAACCCTTTGTGGTTGCAAACCAAAGGTGCTTGGTAACTTAAGAAATGAATATTTTTGTATTTTTAAAAGGTGGATCAATGGGACAACTCAATACAGCTTATGGCATTCAAACGTGAAAATGATAAACAAATAGACA
>ML780704.1:17812-45657 GCA_009831015.1 Picea engelmannii | reverse complement strand
CCTTATCCTCTTCAGCTTATAAAAGGAGAGGAGCTCTCATGGAGAAGGGCTAAGTTGGATTTGGCTTGGAATTATTAGCTTGGGTGGAGTGTCTTTGAGTTTTTCCTTTGTCAAGATAGATTGTGAATATTATCAGATCTGTGGTCTTAGAATTCTTGGAATGGAAGTTTCTGGGTAGCAAAGGACAGTTGGAAGCGATATTATGACATCAAAGACATGGTTGTAATCTCTCTTTCACATTTATTATGATACAGTAATATGATTCTTTCCTATAAAGCTTGTTGTGTTTTATTGTATGATTCCTTGATCACATACATAGGTTTATATTGAGTTTATGATATTACTATCACTTTGGTTGGTTGTGTTCTTTTGCAGGTTCATCATTGTATGAATGTTGGAACAGAACTAGGATGGTGATGGCGAGAGGAAGCGGCATTTAAATGGTATGTCACCCATCCCTCTTTAGTTAGTAAATTCAATATTTAAAACTTAAGGAAAGTGTCATGTTCTGGTGTGTTTTGTTCTAGATCTAGGTGGATCTAGGGATATTGGTTAGTGTCTGCACCTACCAATTTATCCAATAACAAAATTGGAGACTCCACTAGGGAACGGATTGTTTCGTAGTTAGTCTAGTTTCCCTTCCTTTGATTGCTTGTTTTCTGGTTTCTGAGTCTGTGGGACATCCTTCCAGACTCTTTGGATCTAGAAGTTCACTTAGATACCCTGTCCTTTTTCAAAATTTTCTTTGATTACAGACATTCTCGCACTGTACCTCTCTACAGCCTGCGAAAACCATTGATTTTCGCACCCTGTTGTTATATCCAGTGCGAACTTCTCGCACCCTACCAGTGTCTAGCCTGCGAGAATACCTAATTCTCGTACTGTACTCTACTGCTAGGCTATGAACTTGTTTGTAAACTTTTTTGGATTGGGTCTTGTCATCTTTTGATGACCCAGTTTTGCTTTGATCAGCTGGATTGAGCATTTGGATCCTATATTGATCTGTTTACAATCTGCTTGACATTCTTTGAGTTGATTTTATCCATATTTGATTTGTTTGGTTTTGAAGGATTAGTCTCTTTCTTTGAGTGTCTTTCAATTACAAAGCAAGTCTTTTCCTTAGAATTGTTTAGGGAAAGATCAGATTTCTTCTGAATAGTTCGTTTTAAAAGGAAACTTTTACTTTGGGTTTCTTTGTTTTAAGAAAGTTCATTATTGCTTTTAGTGAAATTTTTGAAACAAAAATATTTAATTTCTTGTTGTATATTGGATTGGGGGCATCCTTTCATTTGAAGTAGAAGAATTGCATGATTCTTGGCATTTTTTGATCTTGCATTGGTGTACAATTTTTTTGCTCATTTCTTGAGAATATTGATATTGATGAGTTTTAATATTTTGGGAAATTGTGCATCTGGGAATGATAAATGTTTTCTCCTTCTCATAGCATAGCTTTAATCGAAATGAAAAGATTGCATCTTCATCTCTTTGCATAGCTTTCTAGTTGGTCGAAACACCATATTGTTCACGCCATTTTCCTTTTGAGTAACAACATCCATAAAATAAAGCGCTTATAAAAATTGATTAGACATTTTATCTTTTCTGGTAGCAAACCTACATTAGATTAGTTGTAGGGCTTTAGAATAGGTGTGAAATATAACTTTCCAAAGCTGCAAACAAACATAGTATCTTATGATAGGGAGAGTTAAATCCACTTACTACATTTTGTCCTGGGAAGCCCCTCTCACACAAGGGTCAATCACAAGGTCGCATTATGACTAGCAGAGTTACTCACCCTGCTTTGTTGGTCTTGGTGTAAATATTACGTGTATTATGGGGGTCTCTTGAGAGGTATACCCACAATGATGAGTGGAAGCCTTTCAATTTGATTTTGGACTAGATACCCTGCACTTGCACGTGGATCGGACTGTCGACTGTTTCCCTAGGCATCGTTGTAGTGATTGGTAACCCTAGTGGCCTATATCTTTAGGGTCTTTACACAAGGTGATTGTGGAGGGGCAAGTCTTCATGGTACCTGGAATTGACGTTGGCCAAACTCACTCGGGCTCCTTGGAGGGTATACCCATGATTATGTGTGGGAGCTTACACCAGGGTGTAAGTCTGTTAAGTAGGTCGTCAATGTAAATTTTCCACCCACTCTATCTCAGCCCCTTCTTACTTTGTTCCCATGACATTGGATTTCATCACCAACTAGTGCATTCATTTTGAGAAGGTTTTGTTTGCTTGCTTGCTTACTAGATTTTTAGCGTGTGTTGTTTGTTTTCCCTAGAGGACTCTAGATTGGATATTTATTTAATGGTGTCAGTTCCCAAAATGACCAATGAAGGAACCCTTTCTCTAGAGGAACCTTTTGTTTTTCCTTCTTATGGAAACATTGGTCCTCCTCACATCGCTACTTTGAGCCTTCCAGGTCTCACTATTGGATTACCGGTATGGTTGTTTTCCACTCAGGTAATCTCGAATGTAGTTAGTACTTCAAACACAAGCACTTCCCCCCAAGAGCATCAACCTCATGTTGATCCTTCACCTTCTTCACCAGTAATGTCTTCTTCACCTTATTCGCTTGCAAGGTCGCCTTCCGTTTCATCTTCTTCGTCGAGTGAAAGTTCTGAAGCTAGTAACCCGGTGAATAAGAAGAAGAAGAAAAGAAAGATTAAGAAGAAGAAAGATAAGCGAGGGTCAAAACCTCCAACCATTGTCAAACATGTTGGAAAACAACCAGTTACTATTAATCGTGTTGGGAGTGTTGATGATGTCAAGATCACCCAAACAACTCGTAAGCCCAAGTACCCTTGCAGGATTTGTAAGGGTAGCCATCTTCTTAAGGATTTCCCTGGTCTATCCAAGGTTATAGAAGTATGGTCTACACACCCTGACCAACCCATGTTGTCAGCCTATGAACAGCATGCTGATGACCTCCCATCAACTAGTCACGATACCATTGGGAAGAAGAAAAGTAGAGTCAAGTTCTCATGTATGTTATGCAAAGGGATTCATCTAACTCACATTTTCCCTTGTATGGACAAAGCCTCGAAATTCCTGGAAGACATGATTGTTTCATAGCCTCAACTTCCAGCTTCTTATTGCAAGATTTCTCTCAACCCACTTGTAGTTGATGGAATGATCAATCTGGTTCCCCTATCGGTCAATCTGATTGATTATGTCATCAATCTGGTCATGTATTTAATTGCACCAGTTGACAAAGTGGTTGATCTGATGCCATCCTTGGTCAATCCCACTCTCCCCCCAGAGAGTGAAACTAAAGCGGTCGATCTGATACCATCCTCGGTTGATCCCACTCTCCTGTTAGAGAGTATCACCCAAGTGGTCGATCCGTTTCCACCTATCGACCCCATTCTCCCCTTGGAGAATGCAACCCAAGTGGTTGATCCGGTACCATCATCGGTCAATCCCACTCCTCCTTTGACGAGTGCTAAAGTGATTGATCCAGTCCCTTCCTCAGTCAGTCCCACCCTTCATCTGAAGAGTGCCAAAGTGGTTGATATGATCCCATAATCGGTCAATCCCACTCTTCCTCTGAAGACTGCCTGCGTGGTTGATTTGATCCCATCATTGGTCAATCCTACTCTCCCGCTCGAGAGTAAACACGATATTCCCATGTTTTTTGCGTTGATACAGACTTTGTCATGTCAAGGGGTATTCATCCTTCTCCCGTGGAAACCCCTCCAAGTTATGAGGCCATCCATTTTGATTGGGGTGTGATAACTAGACCTCATCTTCCCTCTCACATTCCTTTCCAAATTATCGTACAGGTTTGTGGTCGAGATGTTCCTCAGACACTGATAGATGAAGGTGCATCCATTAGTATTTTGTCCTCTTTTGTTTGGAAAGCTTTGGGTTATACTCCACTTGCGTCAGTTACGCATAATATGTTAGCTTTTAACAAAAGAACTAGTCAAACTTTAGGGACCCTTCCTCAGTTTCCTATAACTTTGGTAAGGAAAATTGTCTTTATTGACGTCATGGTAATCCAAGACCCCTTGTATTTTGCTTTACTCCTTGGGCAGGATTATGTCTATGCCATGAAAGATATTGTGTCTACTCTTTTTCATGTGATATCTTTCCCTCATGATGGACGGGTTGTGACTGTTGATCAACTTTCATTCATTGACCCCGCCTAGATTGCCTCCCTGAATGGTTCTTATATGTAGACGGTATCGCCCCCGCCACAAGTCAATTATGTGACGTTGTCGCCCATGGATTCAACTTCTGATGACTTAGATCCAATAGTTGACATTGTGATCTCTTCGATAGGGTTGTTAGAGCCATATCTCTTTACTCTTGTCGCGACCCTCGACGTGGTGTCCTTCCAAAGTGTGTTTCTTCCTTCCAGCGAAGACCTCTTGGAAGCCATGACAGAGTTTTGTCCCTTGACATGGTCTCCTTCCAGAGAATTTTCCTCTTGGAATCCATGATCAAGAAGACTTAGAGGATAGGTTTTGCGTCTCTGAGGCAACCTCATTAAAAAATGAAACAGAGGTATATGAGCATGATTTTCTAATTTCAAGATCGTTGAAAAATGAAACCAGACTTGAGCATGGTTTTCTGATTTCAAGCTCCTTAAAAAATGAAACCACTTACGAGGATAGTTTTTTCATCTCTGTGGCAACCTCGTTAAAAAATGAAACAGATTTTATGAGCATAGATCTTGTTTCTGTGTCAAGCTCGTTAAAAAATGAAATAGTTTTCCCCCTCTCTGTTTGAGTCAAGTCCTTCGTCTAGTATTTGAAGTTTCATTTCCTCCGCCTTTGTCGTTGGATGAAACGAAGCTTGGGGGGCAATACTTTTAGCCTCTAGAATTCATGTTGAAGTAGAGTTGCTAGTTTCTTAAGCTGGGGGATAAGTACCAACCATCCATGTGTTATGCATTGGGAATTCCAAGCATATTTTTCTATGGTTCAAGCTTGTGTAAAAATGAAACCACTTACCTCAAGCATAGTTTCCTCTGGTTCAAGCTTGTGTAAAAATGAAACCAGGTCCAAGCATAGTTTTTTTTTTGTTTTAAAGCTTGTGTAAAAATGAAAACAATCCCGAGCTTAGTCTTTGTTCTTTCTCATGCTCATAAATACATGAGAATAAGTTACCAAGCTTAGTCTTTGTTCTTTCTCATGCTCGTAAATCAATGAGAATGTAACTGAGTATACGTTTATCACTTTTTTGGACTCGTAAAGGTTATATGAAAAAGGAACCCCCTCAAGTTCCCTTTAATCTCTTTTTAGACTCTTTAAACATGAAAAGATTGTCGAGCGACCTTGTTCTTTTCACGCTCATAAAAGTATTTGAAGAAAACGTTCGATGGGCAATAGTTTATCACTTTTTTGGTATCGTCGAACTAATTTATGAAAAAGGAACTGAGAGAGTTCTCTTTAAGTGTATTTCAGACTCTCTAAACATGAAAAACCCCTGAGTTTTCTTTCTTTGGACTCATAAAGCAAACATTGAAAGGCCCATGTGGGACTGAACCACTCCTTCCTAGGGTTCGTTAAACATACTCCAAGGGACTCATCCGAAGGATGAGCTTACATTTCAAGCATATGTTATCCTCCTCAAACTTGTGTAAAAATAAAGAGGTACTCGCCAGAAATGGTGGGGGAAAAATCGGGAAAGAAATATGTATAAACCTGTATTCCATGGAAGAGTCGTTTTTGAACATGACACCCTTTCACTCACCTTGTGTCTAGGTTGGAAAATCCACTTGTCTCTTGATCATACTCATTTATAAGATTACAAATCGGTCTATGATCCCTTTTGTTGAGTCAATGTTCCCAAGACAGTTGTTGTGTCGTCAATATGTTCAAAAATATTTCCAACCCAAAAAGCCTTCTATTGCGTCAGCCATTTCTGTAGTCCTTAAAGCCTTCTATTGTGTCGGCCATCCTTGAGTCAGTCATGAATCACTTGTTACTCTGATCTACATCAAATCTTGTTACTTGTTTTGTGTCATTGATGGGGGGTACATTAAGGCCCTCCTATGACGAGTCTTTTCTTGTCGACTTCAACTCATTATTCAGGAATTAGACTTAGAAACCAATTTCTACCTTGGAACTTGCATGCCTCAATGGTAGGTTTCCTCGCTTTCAACAATGGGTTTTAATTATTGACCCCTGATCAGGAGATTCCACCGAGTGTTCGACTTCAACTCATTAATTCACATTCGTTGGATTGTACTAGTGTACCTTGGGATTCATTGACATTAATGGTGATTTCCCTTGCACTTGTTAACGGTTCTCATCATTGACTGGTAATCAAGTGGTTTCTACCATGTTCGACTCCAGCACATGTATTCGCATGGTTAGATTTGTACTATAGAGTGGTGGATATGAAGACCCTAGATCTTTTCTGTCAGATTCAGGTTACGTTGGAGTATATTCAGATTGTATTGGTGCATAGATCCACAGTGTATGTTTGGTGGCTATGTTCAAATTTGAGTCTTTAACACATAGATCCACAGTGTATTTTTGGTGGCTATGTTCAGATTTGAGTCATATTGGCATGTATCCACAGTGTATGTTTGGTGGCCATGACCTGTCTTACTTGAAATGGATCTTCGCATGTCAGCATTTATGATTTGAGTCATGTGTATTCTGAGTATGGGAATGCCTACCTCAGTGATGATATATTATTGTATTGTATTTCCTTGTTTGTTGGTGGGTTTTCGACCGACTGTTCCTTGTTCCCTACACACACTCGACAAAGTATTTCAGCTATCACTATGTTCTAACTTCATACTTTGGGGGGCTCTCTGTTACACATTATTTTCATCATCCCTATGACTGTTAATGATGTAAACCTATATGTTGTCTTCAGAAGGGTCAGTAGCCTGAATTCCTGAAGAGAGAAGGGAGAAGAACTTTTCCTGAGAAAAGAAGTTGCATTTTCCTTTGTAAAAACCCTATAAAAAAGGAAGTTCGCAGGCTGCATTATAGCTTGGGTGTGAGAATGCTTGATTCTTGCAGGTTGCATCATAGCTAGGTCACGAGGAGTTTGCAGTCTGCTCTATAGGCAGAGTGCAAGAATGCTTACATGTGGGAAAAATGAGTGTTTTATCGAATCTTCTAGAAGGAGAAACTTCCATGGTGAGGTGGCATCTGAATGGTTTGGATCTTACTCACTTTCATGATTTAGTGGGATCATCCTAACCTCCTCACCTTATCCTCTTCAGCTTATAAAACGAGAGGAGCTCTGATGGAGAAGGGCTAAGTTAGATTTGGCTTGGAATTATTAGCTTGGGTGGAGTGTCCTTGAGTTTTGCCTTTGTTAAGATAGATTGTGAATATTATAAGATATGTGCTCTTAGAATTCTAGGAATGGAAGTGTGTGGGTAACGAAGGACAGTTGGAAGGGATCTTATGACATCAAGGCCACAGTTGTAATCTCTCTTTCACATTTAATATGATACAGTAATATAATTCTTTCCTATAAAGATTGTTGTGTTTTATTGTATGATTCCTTGATCACATACATAGGTTTATATTGAGTTTATGCTATTACTATCACTTTGATTGGTTGTGTTATTTTTCAGGTTCATCATTGTATGAACATTGAAATAGAGCTAGGATGGCGATGGCGAGAGGAAACGGCATTTAAATGGTATGTCACCCATCCTTCTTTAGTTAGTAAATTCAATATTTAAAACTTAAGGAAACCGTCATGTTCTGGTGTGTTTTTTTCTAGATCTAGGTGGATCTAGGGAGATCAGTTAGTGTCCGCACCTACCGATTTATCCAATAACAAAAAACCCTTGTGCAATGTCTTCTTTGGAAGTCCTCCAGAGTTGCCCTTCCTAGAGAAAGGCTCTGTTAGTTGCCTTAGGATCTGCTGAGACTTGTAATCTGGCAACGATCATGCTTGATATGACCGACTTAAAACCTCGTCCTCCTTACCACGTGGTGTTTCAGATAGTAGTGGCTTACACCACCAAAAATTTTACTCGGAACATTTTCCGCACAGTGGTTGATGAGGGAGAATCGACATGCGTGATGTCTTTGGCGTGTTGTAAGGCCATTGGCCAACCCGTTTTGTCTCCGTCACCTACTCTTCTTACCACTTTTGATGGTCATTTTTTCTGAACACATGGAATCATCCCCTCTTTCCCTGTGCAGTTAGGGGGAAAGACCATGTGCATTGAGGTTGAAGTGGTTGATGCATCTCTCGACTACAATCTCTGTTTAGGAAGGAGTTGGACCTATGCTATGCAAGCAGTGGTCGCAACAGTTTTCTGGGTCTTGTTGTTTCCACACGAGGGTCGGATCATGTCCATTGATCAGTTATCCTTCTCTTGTCCTAACCCTTCATCGGGGGTATCCATGGTCCCGATGATTGATAACCCTTAGCCTGGCATCGTCAACGTAGGGTTTGGTTTGTGCCCACCTTTGATGGGTACTTTCGACTACCTGCCTCCGACCGACAATGTCCAGTACATATCAGTTGTCCCTGACCAGCATAGGGCTGAAATCTTTCAAATGTCGTCGTTTTGCACGAATTACTTTAATTATCTGTGGAATCTTCCTTCCCCATCATCTACAATGGAAGGGACAGGACACCATGGCATGGCCATGCCTTTGTCCGTGGTAGAAGTTGCGTACTTTATAGTCCAGCAAGCTTTCGCCGACCTCGATCTGACTCCCACATAGAAGTTAGATCCGGTTCTTGAGCCTACTTGGGCTCAAGGTTCCCTCACTAATATTGATTCTTTAGACTTAGTCTTGCCCTCAGACGAGGCGATTATTGAGGCAATGACTAGTCCGAAAAAACCCTTGGATGATCTCCGTCACAGATCTTATTTTCTCCTAGAGTTAAGAAGAATTGAAGCAGGAGAATTCACTCTGACTATGACTGGAGATAGGGGTTTTCCTATCAATCCTTTGGCTACGCACGTTGTTTACTATGAAGTAAATATGTAAACCATCACTAAAACAATACCTATTGATATCTCTAGAATCCCTAGCATCATGGAGAATATCTTCGTCGAAGCAGATTGCTCCCCCGAGGAAATTTGAATCTACATGGATTTATTTAAATAATTTTGTGACGTGTTTGCCTGGTCTTACGAGGAAATGCTAGGCATATATCCAAGAATTGTTGAACATGAAATCACGATATATCATGATGCCAAGCCGGTCTGGCATAAGCTTTTTCCAGTTAATCCCAGGAAAGAAGCAGTTAGTAAGGCTGAAGTAGAGAAACTACTCAAAGATGGTTTCATCTACCCCGTTCAATTGACTATATGGGTGTCAAATCCCGTTCTAGTCAACAAAAAACAAGGTACGATTCATGTATGTACAGACTTCTATGATTTGAACAAGGCCAGCCCAAAGGATAATTTCCCCACGTCGTTTATTGACCAAATAGTCGATAAATGCGTAGTTTGTGAGGCCTTTTCTTTTATGGATGGTTTTTCGAGATACAATCAGATACAGATCAAACCTGAAGACCAACACAAAACCTCTTTCATTTTTCTGTGGGGTACATTTGCTTATTGGAAGATTCCTTTTGGTCTGAAAAATGCTGGAGCCACTTTTCAGCGGGCCATGTCTTTTTCTTTCCACAATCTCAAAAACATAGTCGAGATTTATCTTGATGATTTAGCATCACAATATCGCAAGAGAGTTGATCATCCCACACACCTTCAACTCATATTTGAGCGATGTCGCTACTACCGGATTCACTTGAATCCAAACAAATGCATTTTTTGTGTAACATTGAGTCGTCTGCTTGGTTTCATAGTTTCAACAACATGGATCATGGTCGATCCTATAAAGGTTGAGGCGATAGTTCATTTGCCTTCCCCGTGCACAATCCCTTAGCTTTAGAGTTTACAGGGAAAAGCAAACTTTTTATGGCGTTTCATCACAAATTATGCTGAGATCACAAAGGTTTTTATGTGTTTACTGAAGAAGGACATTCCTTTTCATTGGGATGAAGCCGCTCAATGTTCTTTCAGAGCATTGAAATGCACCCTCATGTCTGCCCCTTTGCTTCGGCCACCCAATTATAATAAAGATTTCTTCTTGTACTTGACCACTGCAGAGTCGACCATCGGCATGGTATTGGTTTAGAAGGATGATTTTCTCTCATAATACGTGATTTATTACTTGAGACAAGGCCTGGTTGGACTGAAACTCAATTATTCCCACATTGAAAAACTTGCATTGGCAAAAGTTCATGTCGTCCAGCGGTTTCGTCATTACATCTTGTTTCGCAAGACCACTTTCATTGCCATTGTGAATCCATTTCAATATGTGTTGACACGACGTGTAATTGGTGGAAAGATTGGTAGATGGATAGTTATCCTCCAAGAATTCGACTTGGATTTTGTCTCGGCAAAATCCAAAAAGTCGTTGGTCTTTGCGGAACTCAGCTCGGAACTTCTGGTCGAATTAGGTGATGTTATACCCAAGGAGTCACCTATCAAAGGAGACATGTTTCTTATCACATCTTCGGACCCCTGGTATGGATATATACTAGTCTATCTCTAGACTTTGAAGTGCCCCACCTTTTCTTCTCATGATGAGCATCATTGTATACGCCATCAGGCCAAGAACTATCTCATAATTGAGGACACTTTGTATCGTCGAGGTGTAGATTGCGTCCTTTTTCGGTGTCTCACTGATTAAGAAGCAGAAATGATGCTTAACAATTGCCACACTGGATCATGTGGCGGTCATTTGTCTGGGTTGGAAACAGCCCAAAAGATTCTATGATCGGGTTAATTTTGGTCGACATTAATCAAATATTGTGTTGAATCGGTCAAGAAGTGCCACCTGTGTCAGATATTCTCTCAGAAGATGCGGTCACACCCTGCTCCCATGTTTCTCGTCATCACAGTTAGTTCCTTCACCAAGTGGGGGATTGATTACGCTACATGCAACCCCCCTTAATCAAGGGGGTACCGTTATATCATCATAGCAGTAGACTACTTTACGAAATGGGTCGAGGCTATGCCAACATTTAAATATGATGGCGAGACAATAGCTCTCTTTTTGTTAAACCAGATAATAGCAAGGTTCGACACCCCGAGAGAGATTGTCACTGACCATGGAAGTCACTTTCAGAATAAAATGATGTCTGAGTTAATGTTAAATATTGGGTTGAGGCAAGAACATTTGTCACCCTACTACCCACAAGCGAATGGTTAGGTGGAAGCTGTGAATAAGTCCCTTAAGACTATTTTACAGCGAACGATAAATTCATCCAAGTCAAATTCGCATTTGATGTTACTCCGTGTTATGGGCCTATCGAACGTCTGTTAAGACTGCAACCAGTTTCTCACCTTTTCAACTCGTTTACAGGCTGGAAGTAGTCTTGCCTATAGAGTGCCAGATCCCGTCTCTAAAGTTGGCAGTACAGTTATTGCCAGACACTTCACCACTTGAAGAGCATTTATTATATCTCGAACAGCTCGATGAGTAGCATCGTGATGCAGCCTTGTCTAACGAGGCTCACAAAAAAAAATTAAGTGTCAGTATGATCAGTCTGTTCATCCTCGGATTTTCTTTGAAGGCGACCTTGTCCTAGTCTATGACCAAGATAAGGATCCTGTGGGGGCAGGCAAGTTCAAACCCATGTGGTTCGGACCTTTCATCGTGAAGAAGGTTCTAAAGAAGGGCACTTATCGTCTAGTGGACTTTGAGGAAAATGCATTGGCGGAGCCTAGAAATGGGCTCTACCTCAAGAAGTATTACTCATAGGTGGGTCGCCTTGGGTGACTTCTTGTACATATATATAGTTCTTATACATTTTCTTTTTAGTTTTTTTTCTTTTTGGTTTTATGGATGTGTCATTTTTTATGTCATATTTTTCACTGTGGCATATGTCAAGTGAATCAGAGGTGTTCATTAGGTTCACGTACGGCACTAGCCGGCACACTCGGAGGCTTTCTTTTGCAGCTTGGGTGATTTTCACGCCTCAGGGCTAGTTTTTATCTTCAGGAGGTATCTATTTAGGTGACGCCACAAACAATGTCACCGAATACAGCACAGTCTTAGAGTTGCTTCGTGACTATTTTTCGCATAGTATCTCTCACCTACAAGTCTACTTAGACGCTCAATTGGTTGTGTCCCAGTTAAATGGAGTTTACCGCGTTTACGATCCTACTCTAAAACGATGGTTCTTTAGGGTACATCTCTTAGAACGAAGCTTTGATTACATTACGTATATCCATGTCCCTAGGAGATTGAATCAAATCATAGATACTCTAGCTAATCATGTATTAGATTGGCATCTTTCACACATGTAAGGAAAATCACACACACGCACATGTAAATACATTTGTAAAATAGATGTAATCCATAAGATGTAAAAAGATGTAAATATGCATATATATCAAAAATATCAGAGTACATGGGTGGGCACAAGCACCTCAAAAATATGTCCAGTAAGAGTCATTGGGCTTATGCCCTCAAAAATATAAAAAAGGTGCCCCGGGCACGTGAGTAGTCTAGCCTATCTAAGGGTGGGGCCTGTTGGCCCTGCCATAATGAAAAATGGTGTTTGCCAAACACAGGAAGAGATGGACCCAGGTCTATGGTACCCCAACTACGTGAGGTTGCATTAATGGTGGGAGATCCTCAATATCCACCATAGGGATTGTACGAGTGAGCGTGGTGAGGCTCCGCTCCACCCGTCTCAATACTCTCTCAACCTATTCGATTGGAGGCCACCCTGCTATTGTTGCTCTGGCGGGTCCTGTCTCTGGTCAAGAACGCCACCTAGTCCTCTAGAAGTTTGTTGGACTCACTGGTCCCACATCTGTACATAACAGATACATAGTTGTCAGATACTCTAGTACACATAAAAATGATATATATAAAAAGAAATAAAAAATTAAATAACTTTGAAAAACAAACATACCTATCCCTCCTCACTCCGCTCCGGGAGGTACAGGCATGTCAGGATCTCTAGAAAATTTGATCCCGACATAGGGGTAGTCCTCTATAGCTGGAATCTTTTAAGACCACTAGTCAAAAAATTTATCATCGAAGGCCATGATGGTTCTCCCTCCATCATGTCGTGGCAACAGTGTCACCCATCTGCATAGCGTTGGGAGAGAGGCCTCGTGCCCTCATATCGTCTCTCGAGGACTGAGACTGGGTACCCTCTCGAATAAAAAGGAACATAAAATTGTCCCAAACCCGAAGTTTCGGTGTTCTTGTATCTGATACTCTGTTAGTTGTCTCTTCATGCAATCCAGCATGGTTGTACTCCAGTCGAAAATTCGTGCATTTAAGCATTGTACTGCACAACGCATGTGCGCTCGAGAAGCCTGATGTAAAACCGCAGATCCAGTGATCCACCCAATGAGAATAACTATCACTTTCAGTGATAGGTTGTTGATATTGTGTATAGGCACCTGAGAACCTACTTTCTCAGTACCAGCCTCGCAATGGAGTCCAATCAACTCCTCAGTGTTGTGAGGCCTGGGGGGAAAGTACGCAAGTTGACTGGATCCCATCTCTTCGAAAGACTAGTCAAGAAGTAAATTTCTTCAGTCATTGGAGTCAATGACTACCCTTCGATCATAAATTCCTCTATGTCGAGATGCCAGTAATCTATCAAAGCATTCAGCAACCTGGGTTGAGCCCTCATAAACAGACACTAGAAGAACTTTAACAACCCACATTGTGATAAAACAACGATAGAGGTAGGGTCTTCTAAGACCAAAAAATCAATGTCCTCATGCTCCCTCTCTCTCCAATGAACATACATCCTGCAAAATGACAAATTTATGGAGAGTTAACTCTTGATTTTTTTATTTTTCCACTTATTTGAGGGTGTACCCGGGCTATTTTGGCGACAGTCGCGTGTGTACACAGAAAAATTATCTTTTGCCTGCGTGCACATGTGGGTTGTGCTTGGACAGCTCACGTACACATGGGGCTAACCTGTTTAAAGGTCAGCACCCCCCAAAAAAACAAAAATAAATGCAAAAAAGGAAGAATGAAATGCAGGAGGGGCTAGTTTGTACTTACTTGGTCCAAGTGGAAGTTTGTTTCGTCCACTGAAGCTCCCAGAATCAACTCTTTTGGCAAAGGGGTGTTTTTTACTTTCCTATCAATTCTCAATTTACAATGGTGATAATGAGCTGCCAGCTTCTATTTATAGACTTTTTGGCCCCTTTTTGTCATTTTTTGGACCTTTTTGTCATTTTTTCTAGCTTGAAAATCATTTAGTATGGTTCTTGAATTTCTTCGGGGATGTTAAAATACATGTTACTTTGGGTATTTGGAAACTTTTTGAGAGTTGGGTCATTTTTGAAGGTCTTTTGGTAAAAGGTCTTTTGGTAAAAAGTCATTTTTCCAACTTTGTGCATGTAAGATAGGATTCCACCTCCACTTGTTGCACCTCGTTGTCTTTTTCACTTTGTCATAGGATCGATCCCACCGAATTACGACACGGAACCCTCACTCCTACTCTAGAAGTGTCGTAATTTAGTGGTAGAGCCTACCTTCACATGGATTCCCTAGGTAGATCCTGGTTGCATTTTGGTGTCCATGTCGTCGCTAATGATTATAGGCTCGGGAGTCCTTTTTTAGTCGTTCCTGATTGCGAGTTTGAGCCTCACTTGAATAATTCATTATCACTTTTGACCTCACCCTCAGGACTCTCAAAACAACGGGTCTTCCTTTAAGCCCTTTTTAGACCCTCTAAACATGAAAAGATTTTCGAGCGATCTTGTTTCCCTTCACACTCGTCAAACTAAAATTCGAAGGCACGTCTATCTAGCGGTAGTTTACCCCTTTTTTGGTCTGGACGGTCAAATGTACAAACAAAGGTATACTCTAGGAGCCTTGGTTCTCTAGAAGAGTATTCTCAGGTATAGATTTAACCCTTTTTTAGGCCTGAGGAACTAAATTTACAAAAAATGAACCCCCACGGAGTCCATAGTTAAGCTCTTTTCAAACCCCCTAAAATTGAAAAGATTGTCGAGTGACCTTGTTTCTTCACACTCATTAAATTGGTCAAGAAGAACATCCCTTACAGAGTCCATAGTTAAGCTTTTTTTCAGACTCCTTAAATATGAAAAAATTGTCGAGTGATCTTGTCTTTGTCACACTCGTTAAAATGGTTTTGAATCGACGTATTTTTGGTGCTAGTTTACCCCTTTTTCGAACCGACTAGACTACCTTCTAAAAAGGTACCTCAGTGGAGTCTCCTTTTACGTTTTTTCAAACTCTCTAAAAATGAAAAATCGTCGAGCTTACCTTCTTTGGGCTCATTAAAATTACATTGAAGGACATTATCATTGTGTCTTATTAATCGCATTTGCATTCTTGCGTCTTTGGCCTAATTTCGGCTCCATGTTGCTCTCAACTGAACCATCTGAAGCATGCCTTATATGCAATCCATGTAGCACTTTGCCTCTACATCTTGACACCTTGACCCATGGAGGATTTTTCATGAGTGTCATTTTCCTGCATATGTCCCCTTGCTCTGAGCATCAGTGTGTTCCTTGCGCTTAGAACTAGTATGTCTGCGACACTCGTTCATCCTTTGTAATGTACTATTCTTTTATTCTTTTTCAAGCTTTCCAAAATTATTGAAAAAGACAAAAAAATATATATATATACCCCAAAAAGAGGAAGGGAAAAGTATTTTATTTTTGTTGACAGCACAATGAGTCGTCGTTGGACAAAGCACATCCTTCTGTTTGTTCGTCAAGATCTAGGATTCAATATGACCTTAGGAAGTTGTTCTCGCTGCATAGAGTTGTGTCCTCCTCTATTTGGTTATCCTTCCAAACATTTGGAGAGTTCGCATTGCCTCCTACATCGTGAACTTATGTCAATGCCATGATACCTGAATCTCATCTTTTGTCGTGCTTTTGTCCAAGGGAAGTTTTACTAAACTTGAGTCATCCCTTCTACAGTTTGTCTCTTGTCCTCATGCCCGACCACCCCGAAATAGCAATCAAGTCCTTGTTCGAAATCAATGAAGTTTTCTTCCTGATCATCGAGATCCTCTTGTATGTTCCCGACGAGCCATCGAAGACCTCTGGGTAGTGAAGTCATACACAGATATTACACTCCTACCCGAGTTTTGAAGATTTTTAAGTTGTTGCTCAAGCTCTGAAGACCTCATCTCCAGCCATCAGGCGTCATTGGCTTCTTAAAGATGGATACTATACATGTATATCTCTTGATTTTAAGATGTAGATTCATTGTGTATAGTTCACGGCTACACTTTATATAATTATATGACATGGATCTGCAGTGTATTTGATTTCCAGCCATGATTTTATTTCATCTCGAGCATGGGTATGCCTGCCTCGGTGAGACAGATTGTTATTTTGCAGATGGCACCTCCTGAACTTTGGTCCCTGGGCTCACTCGCTTCATACATTGGTGAAGATTTGTAATGTATTTCAGCCATTAGATGTTATTCTGACCTCACACATTAGGGGGCATCTGTTATAACCCTAAATTGCACCAGACATGCATACCTGGTATCAGGCCATCTTACTTGCTATATTTTCCAAGCCATTACTAAACAACTCTTCTAAAAACCATTGTTTTGAAGGTGTATGCGCCCTACACCACTACTACCCATGTACACACACTTGTTGCATCACTACATCTTGCGTACACTCACAAAAAATCACAAAAAATGAAAATTGAAAAGGGATACGGGTCTCTAGGTTGTTACTTAATCAGTTGACCGCTCATAGTTAGTCACCCCAACCATTACTATCTATTTTGGCCTATAAAAGAAGGTGTTGGGGCCACATTCTAGAAGAAGCACGAGAGCATAGAAACTCTACCCATTTCAATATTCCCCCTTTGCCCCAATATTTTGCAACCACATTGTGAGTTTGATCCAGAATTCCTTCTTCCTCCTTTGCAAATCCTTGCCATTTCCCTAGAGAGAACTGAAGAGGATAAGAATATGTGGAAGCAGTTGGTGCATGGTGAACAGGAGCCCAGGACCGAGTTTGAGGAGCAGTGTCGGTCTCATGTTGTAAACAAATTTTGTGAGGTTAATATAAAGAAGTATGTTTTTCGTCCCGCCAAATGACATCTTAAATCTTTATGATTTGTTTACATGTCTTGGTTATGATGTCTAACCCACTAATCCATACATAGAATGCATGCTTGTAGTTTCTTGTTTGTCTTTTGGTGAGTGCAGGTCAGCCTTGGGAGGAGACTTGTAGTTGGGAAACAACCAAGCACAAAGGGATCGACATCGAATGCGGAGTTTAAGGTATGCCTACCGGATCCCTATACTTTGTCTTTTATGCATGATTGTGGGGTACTGTCAGAATAGTTGATAAAAAGTAGGAGACTTTAGACGGTTAGCTATGTCTGCACTTTAGAACCCTGGTGTAGTCCCTAGAGGGGTTCTCCCGCTATAGCACCCGTTAAGATCTTTCCTTTGTTGTTGATCTTGTTGCCCAGTATATGCAAACATCCCATGAAATCCATTGGAAAGCAGCTAAAAGGATACTTCGCTATGTTTGTGGTACAGTTCAGTTTGGGATACATTACAGTTCAGGGGAGACTCCTTTATTGGTTGGTTTCACTGATTCATATTGGGCCAGGGACCCTAATGATCGGAAGTCTACTGCAGGTTATGCTTTCAGTCTTGTTTCAGAACCTGTCACTTGGGCCTGTAAGAAACAACATGTTATTGCACTTTCTTCAGCAGAAGCAGAGTACCGAGCAGAGGTAAATGAAAGTTAGGAATCCTTGTGGCTTCAACGGATCCTTTCAGATTTTGGATTCGAGCAGCAACATCCGACCAGCCTTTGGTGTGAAAATCAGAGTGCCATCAAGTTCTCCAAAGACCCATTTAAACATCAGTGTGGAAAGAACATCGAGCTACACATGCACTTCATCAGAAAGCTCATTCGTGATCAAGTTATTGAAGTGCTCTTTTTCCCTACAGAAGATCAAGTTGCAGACATTTTCACAAAGTCTCTTACAGAAGCGAAGTTTTCCAAACTTCGATCTATGTTAGGAGTTTAGGAAGTTTTTATTAAGGAGGGATAGGCTCTAATGCCTCCTTCCTTCTCCTATTGTGTCAACATTGTAAATCCTTCAATCTTATCCCAAGTTGTTCTTAAGGGGGGATGTTAGGATATTAAGACACTTAGGAATTAGTTAAGAACTACTTGGTCTAATGTGTCGTTAGGTAAAAGTTTGTTTCTTTATTATGCCTTAGTATGCATTTGTATTTAGGACATTTGATGGTCACGATATGTTCCCGACAAAGAGTGATCTGACGGTTCATACTCTCCTCGATCTTAACGTTCATTGATATGTGGCTTAACACCTGATTGGTCATGTTGGCACAAGGGCAGACCCGGGGTTCAATGCTTCAACAACGCACCAACAAAACCCTAACTACCAGCCCTTTCAGCAACACCTGCGAAGCAGATGAAGTCTCACCCGAGTTAGAGGCACTGGGGGTGTGTAGGACTCAGGTGTCTACAACCAAGCTGCGACACAAATCTGTGATTACAATACTTAGCAAGGCACTTAGCCAAAAATATGCATAAGTTCTTGAATCTCATTCACATCGTAGATCAAACCCTTATCACAGAATAGCACAGTAACAATCAAGATCTAACACTTCCAATTACTTATAACACAGCATTATCTCAGATCTAGCGTTCATTCACATCATTAAGCACTAAGATACAACATCAAATGCATTCATTATACAGAACATCAACAGCAATAAGCAACTAATCACATAATCAACATCAACAACATCGCACAAATCACATCAACACGGGATATACATGGCTCACCCCAATGTCGGGTTATGTCCGCCAACTTCTTCTTCTTCTTCTTTATTAGTCTGCAATATATTACATGCGTCTGCTCCTGTGCACAGAGCCACAAATCCAAGCCTCGCACTGGATAGGTGATCTACGCACGGTGCACTAGATCCACCTTCCTCAAAATCAGGTCAAGGCACAGAGCCAACTCCTTGATAGCACAAAGCCTTACACAGTTTGTCTGCACAAAGCACTTACAACTTCTTGCACTAAGTCGATCACAAGTAACTAGTAACTACTTCTTACATCCTTAGCTACTTATTTATATCATTACAAAAAGGCCTAATCATGGTTGAACCCATGGGCCGACATCCCATAATTGTTACATAAACCCTAATAACCCTTTGTTGGGTCCACAAGCCCGCAAAATGAGTGAGATCCCACGATCTCTGCTCTGCCTCGGCGCTCCATCTTTGAACAGGCTATCGAAGTAACAAAAGTGGACAAATACGACCAATGTTCTCTCAAAACTTGGTCAAGGGCCAACAAGCCCCCAACACTCACCTATGACTCGTACTAAGACACTCAAATATGGGTAGGGTTTCTTTGAAGGCCTCAAGCTTAGCTCGATCTACCTCGACCTGTTGCTTCACTAGAGCCTCTTGCTTGGAGAAATTTTGAATTACTTGCTCTGTAATAGGCCCTTCCAAGCATTGTTCTACCATCGCAACTACTTGGTCTAGCCGTGAGCCTTGGCCTTCAATATCTTCAAAAATCATGCAGGCTTCATCCTGCACCGGATGGAGTCTCTGTGTCACTTTCATGACTTTGCTCTGGATAGCAGTAACCTGTTGTTGAACTATGTGTTGTTCCTGTGATATTTTCATCTTCTCGACTACAGTAAGTAGCTTCATCTGTGATTGCACGGTGGACGCATGTTGCTTCGCCTCCTAGAGTTGTGCTTCCAATTTCCTCAGCTCTAGATCTTCTGCAAGGCGCTCATAGTTTTGCACACTTTGATCACTCAGTTGCTTACACTCTGAGGTGAGTGCTATGATTCTTTCTATTGCGTTCCTGACAGCTTCCTCCATTTTGTCGCATACTTCTTGCGGAGTGCTCAACACTGCTTGGATCTCTAGCTCCATTACCCTTTCTTGAAGTTGTTGAATGGCCTTAGCGAGCTTCCCCACTTATATCTTGGATAAATCTTCTTCCTCCTATTCCAAGCCCGTCACAGAGCAAAGTTCTTTAGTCACTACCTCTTTGATCCCAATCTGATCTGTGAGTTGTTGGTCTTTTTCTTCATGTATCTTCGCATTGTTCTGCTCGAACTTCGCCTGAATTCCATTTTTCTCCTTCTGCGCAACTCTAAGTTTCTCTAGGACCTCCTCCTTTTCTTACTTCAAGGCCTCTGTGGCCTGATCCTTTTCTTCTTGGACTCGATGAAGTCGAGCCTCGGTTGCATTCACTAATATTCGTAACTGGGTGGGCTCATCCCCCAATTCTATGATTTCCGTTGAAGAAGGCGTAGTAGGTACTGCGTGGTTCGAATGGATAGCTTGTTATATGTCCTTGAGCTCCTTCTCTATTTTGTCATACAGTGTTTCTTGCTTCACTTCGTGTCTCTATAGGATATCCTTTGAAGTGTCCTCCACAGCTGGGATGATGAGATTGGCATCTTCCACTGTGAGAACATTCTTCGATTGAGGCTTATTGGCTTGGGTCTTCTTTCGTGTTGAGGGTTTCTGTGGGGAAACCTTCATTTTGTTCAATGTTTTGGCCTCAGTAGGAGGGCCCTTCGGCAGTGCCACTTCACCTTTATTTGGCCCTTAGGTGGTGTCACTTTTCCTTTATCTTTCTTTTCTCCTTCTTCCCCTCCTTCTTCTTTGTTCACTTTGTCTCCTCCTCCTCATGTAAGTGAATTGGGCCTATTTTCCTCTGAGGCGTTGTCCTCCTCATTGGTTTCTATGTTGTGGACATCCTCCTTTCTCTTCTTTTTCTTCTGTCCATCATGTTCGACCCAGGTGACCAATGGACTTCTGATGATGTCAGGGTCGGAGAGTTTTTCATCTTCGACCGGTACAAGGAACTTTGCTGGCCATTCCTTAGTGATCTCTTCCATGTCTTCATCGGTCAAATTATAGTAGGATTGCATCTCCTCCTTGCTTTCATCACTATGCACGATGATGTAGATAAAGTATCAATCTACGCAGAACTTCGCTAGCGGCCTGTACTGATGCAATGTATTCGGGGTCATTTGTGGAAATGCTTCAATGGCACACTTCAGCTATAGGTAGTAAGCATGGAACACTGTGTTCGATTGCCACTGTTGCGCCATATCATTCGTGTACCACAAGGTGGAAAACCTTGCGGCCAACGGCTCTGATGGATCAACTTCGGGAAATGTCACTCCTTTTGTCATCTACCAAGCTACAAAGGTGATCAGTACTAGTAGCCAGCTAAAATGAAATTCATATCCCTGATCCTACGCTTCGCGGCAGTCCTTCTCCAACTCGTTGACGAGGTAGCTCTCCCAGTTCATTTGCATGCCTTCTACGCACTTCCCTGCGAGGTCTACTACAAATCCAGTAACCTATGTCGGGCGGTTCGTTTGGACTACCTTACCAGCTATAAGATGACAAGCTAGGCGCATTGCATGGTCCTGGATGGAGGCTACCTTGTAGCCTCGCTTTCCCTTCTCTACATCACCATAGTATTCCTTTATACGCTATGTCAAGGATCAATGTAAAGTATTCCCTAGGTAGAACTGGTGAGGGTCCGGTCCCTGCATGCTCAGTCCTGTGATGAGGTGGATCAGCGTTGGATCCACAGTGATGTACCTGTCAAGCCAAAGATACCCTCCATGGTAGCACGACAGGAGGATTTTAACGCAAGCGTTAACCTCCTGATGTCGGTCGAAGTGGGGGATATTCATTACATTCAGGATCGTCAACTGCATAAGCTCCTTTATCCACGGCTGGGAGACTATGCGCTTCTTCTTCCCAATTGTCTTCACAAAATACCTATGTGGCGTGAGCATCACATAGTTCTTCCGGTCTCCTAGGTTGAAGTTGTTATTTAGAGCTGGAATATGTCCTAATTGGGGTCCAACTATGCATATCCCTTTTGGGAGGTATGCAGTGATCAACGTGTATTCAAAATCCCGTGGGATGTTGTCGCGGTTAACCGCGCCAACCAAAGGTGGGATGTAGTTTGGTAAGACCGACGAGATCTGCTTTGCGTTAGCCAAATCGTCACAATGTTTTCTTCGCTTCTCAATCACGGTTTGGCTAGACCGAAGTGCAGTCGAGGGGGATGTTTGCAATCCTCTATTCGACGATACTTGTATTCCTACAGACCTAACTCTCTCATCCATGAGGTCTACAAGTATCTCCTCCACAGACTTCTCTGTTGCGCTACGTTTTCTCGACATGCACACTCGTAATCAAATAACTCAAGTAGGTGAACAGACAAATGAGGTAATCAGATGGATGGCAAGGTCTAGAAATCACAACGCAATACAATGGATTCTATGTTAGCTCGGATATGACAGTTTGCAAAAAGTGATCCCTACACAGCGTCTGACGGGTTAAATAAGCAAAATTGTTACGGATTCCTCCAATGGGTAGGAATGCCTCAATCAATACGAATCCATCATTTATGGCGCGGTTTCAATGGTCCAACGGCGGTCTTTCCAACAAAAACTGCATTTCTAGCTGTTCTGGAGCGTCATTCTAACGGTCGGGGTGCCTCCAACAGTCATATAGCTTCGTCGTGGCGGAGTCCCATTATGCATTGTTCTGTTATTCCGATGAAGTTCAAGTTCTACAGATCTATCTCCTGTGAAGTCTTCTCTGGAACTTCCCATAGTTTTTCTAACTTAATTTACTTCTTATTGGGCTTCCTTGCCTTCTTTCATGTGATCTGAGTCTCTAGATTCCTCTTTCCATTACTATTTTTACTTTCTCTTAGCCTAGTAGCTTCGCACTATTGATGTTCTTTCCAAGGGATCGGAGATAATACCTCCTTTCTTACTAGGTCCTGAGTGGATATACGTTCTTCTTGCATGGACAGGTTTTTTAAGTCTTCCTATGTTCTTTCAACTTCGACAGCTAATTCTCTGGCCCTCGGTTGTTTCGACTAATCCTCTTGTTATTCTATTAGTCACGCTATTCTTCTAGTTATGAAGTCCCTTAATTCTTGCTTTCTCTTTTCTATGGCTTCCTCCTCCTCTTTCCTTCTGATCTGGTCTTTCTCAATCCAAGTCTTTCCTAATAAAAGTGAAAAAGGGGCGTTGTTCTCAACAAACCTAATAACTTCAAACTCTTCTTTAGTTGTAGTTCCATGAGAAATCATAGGTATATTATTAACTCTTGCACATAGGGTTATCATCTTTCCTTTAAATAAGCCTATCCTTCCCAATGAAGGTATCATAGCAGGATTTCCCAAAATTTCCCAAGTGATTTCTGGCATAATATTCACATGTGTTTCTTCATCTAATACACAGTCTATGTCAAAGTCTTCTATTCTTGTAACTGTGCATTGTTTTTCTTTTAGGATCTCTGGTTAACTGATGTCTCTGTGATCATCCATTTCTTCTTTTAACTATATTAACATAGTCTCTGACTCTTTTTCTATATGATTCTTTAACATATCCTTAGTTTCTTGACCTTCTTATAGTATTCGTGTCTCATGTTCATCTTTTCAACTTTAGCAATCATCCTAGGGAAATACTCAACCTCATGACCAATAGCTTTACAACAAAGACAATGAGGGTTGATACCAGGGCATTCTTTAGCAAGATGTCCCGGTCTTCTACAATTATAACACAGTGTCAATCCTCTCTTTCTTTTAAACAATCCCCAACCTTTCCTGTACTGTGCACTGGGATCATAATGATGGACCTGCATTTTGCAAAAATTATTTCTAGGTTCTTGCATCCACTTATTAGTCCAAAAATTCTTTTTATGCATAGGAATAACATATTTTTCTCTATTTCTATCAAATTTATTCAGATCAACTCTTTCTTTTAACTGTGCCCTAGTTTTGAGACTAGGAAAAAATCTATCAAGCATACCTAGATTCATATTTTCGAAGCAAAAATTTCCACTTATCTTACCTTTACCAAAGCACAAATCTTTAAGATCTTACCTCCTTCTTTCAAATATGGTTTCTTTCTTAGCATTGAGCTTCACAAGTCAAGTAGAATATTGCACACTACAGCAACAGATCTACGCACAGAGATTTCTTTTCCTCAGTTCCCAGCAATCACAATTTCAAGTCTCGGCAATCGAATCATTTGTTGGCACAAGGGAAGACCCAGGGTTCAACGCTTCAACGGCGCACCAACAAAACCCTAACTATTGGCAACACCTGTGAAGCAGATGAAGTCTCACCCGAGGTAAAGGCGGGGGGGTTGTAGAACTCAGGTGTCTACAACCAAGTTGGGACACAGATCTGTGATTACAATACTTAGCAAGGTACTTAGCCAACAATATGCATTAGTTCTTGAATCTCATTCACATCACAGATCAAACCCTTATTATAGAACAGCGCAGTAACAATCAAGATCTAACACTTCCAATTACCTAGCATGTAGCATTAGCTCAGATCTAGCATTCATTCACATCATTAAGCACTAATCTACAACATCATATGCATTCATTATACATAACATCAACAGCACTAAACAACTAATCACATAATCAACAACATCGCACAAAGCACATCAACACAGGATATACGTGGTTCACCCCAGTGTGGGGCTACATCCACCAACTTCTTCTTCTTCTTCTTCTTCTTCTTCTTTATTAGTCTACAACCTCTTACATGTGTTTTCTCCTGTGCACAGAGCCATAGAGACAAGCCTCGCACTGGACAGGTGATCTGCGCACGACGCACTAGATCCACCTTCCTCAAAATCAGGTCAAGGCACAGAGCTAACTCCTTGATAGCACAAAGCCTTACACAGTCTATCTACACAAAGCACTTACAACTTCTTGCACTAAGCCGATCACAAGTAACTATTAACTACTTCTTACATCCTTAGTTACTTATTTATATCATTACCAAAAGGCCTAATCATGGTTGAACCCATCGGTCGACATCCCATAACTGTTACATAAACCCTAATAACCCTTTGTTGGGTCCACAACCTTGCAAAATGAGTGAGATCCCGTGATCTTTGCTCTGGCTGGGCTCTCCATCTTCAACCAGCCTGTCAAAGTCCCAAAAGTGGTCAAACACGACCAATGTTCTCTAAAAATTTGGTCAAAGGCCAACAGATCCATGATCTCTATTTAAAGATCATGGAGGGTCATTTGTCGATGATCGATTGTGAGAAACTCTCTTGTAAAATATCTATGTAATCTTTTTCTTTTGCATTAATAAATTGTTCCAAGTGATCGTGTTGGTTGGGTATGTGGATGTTTCCTCGTAGGGGTTTTACCACGTGAAAACATCAGTGTGTTGATCTTTGATCTGGTTATGTGAGTGGTTACTGAAGGTGTTCATCCTCTGTCGAAATACCTGTGTTGTAGAACAACCACTTGAGGTGAAGGCACAAAGAGACAGAACAGACATAACCTTGGTCGCAAACATTAAGAGTCTTGATGAGGAGTGTGTGAGGCTATGTGAAGAAAGCATGCGGATTTGGACACAACTGATAGTGAATCTAGAGCTGAAGGAAATCAAAGAAAGAGTGAGAAATGTGCAGGAGAAGGAGCAAAAAGCCAATGAAAGTATAAACACCCTGCTAGTAATTATGAATGTTCTAGTGAATGGTTTATGTCGTGATCCGCATTATAATGATGTTGTATAATTGAGTTTACTAATTAATCAAGGGCTAAGAGACACAGAATATTGCGCACATGGTATATAAGTATCAATGAACATGTTGTTGACCTCACATCCCCTCATCAGAAAATTGGTTCCTGCAGTCCCAGTAGATACCTCGGGTGAGACTTCACTTACATGCAGGTGATGTTGAAAGGGTCGGTATCTGAAGGGTTTTGTTGGTTAGATAACTTGAACCTAGGGTCTTACAACTGCACATCAACAATGACATCCATGAAAAAGTACCAAGTGGGTTCGGCCTCAAACATTCCAAACTCCTATGTGGATTAATTCTCACAGTAAGTCGCCCACCAATTTTTGACATGGGGGACAACCTTAAGGAGTGCAAAGGTGACATTTTCCCTATCAGAGAAATTGTGGACAGAGAAATAGCCTTCTAGTAGGTTTAGTCATTTTTCTAAAGCATCTGCATCTATTTGACCTTCAAATACAGGAATATCAAAATTAACTTATACCTTGAAAGGGGTGATACCTCCAAAGTGACATTTGGTTGAAGGTGTTTCCATTGTTGTTGGCAACCATCGAAGGATCTAGGTGAAATTATCCATCATCTCGTTCCTCTATCGTGCGAGGGCTTCCTAGAGAAACAGTTTGATAGGGTATCTGAATCTGTTGTCTCTCTTTTCTTCTTCCATAGGAGGTTGTTTGGGCAGGTGAGAGTGTTCTTCCCCAAGCTCAACCAGTTCGAGACCCAACTCTCGATAGCATAACCTCATCGAGGACTTGCATAGAGAAACAACAAAGAGCAGATTGCTCTAATACCACTTATCCAGATTTATGAGGGAATGAAACAAAACATAGAAGTATGACAGAAACACAAAGATACAATAATACTCAATTTTTATTAATGAACAAAATATGCAGGAACCATAAAAATGCAGAGTGAAATGAGCTCGCTAAAATGGTGGTTAGCTTATCTCTAAGAAGAGATGTGACGGCTACGCACATTTGCGGGAAGATGATTACAATGAAGTCGAAAAGGCCTTTTAACATAAAACATCAATGAGAAAATCCTAAACATCCAAAACCCTAACCGCGGAAGATGAAACACCAAAAGGTTTGTGGGCCCCTATGCGGTTAGATGATACATCAACTTCCCGGGGGCATTGCTTTTGCATACAATCTTCATTTAGGATGCAGGACAGCTCGTTGGAAAGAATTGGCGAAGATTACAATTGTTGTATAGGGCCAGGGTATGCCAAATGTCCAAAAAATGTCATTTAGGGCCTCAAAACGACCCTAGAAGTTTGGGACTCGAAAAACTGCCAAGAAGATAAAGAACCGTTGAGCCATTGGAAGTGGTGGGCGGCCACCGATATCCACCTGGATCAGTTGTGTTGCCATTTGAGTTGAATTTCTTGAGAAATTAAATTCCTATGGATCAAAATGGTGGAATAATAGTGTGGCACATAACTATCATAAAATTTGGAGTAAAATTTGGAAGAACTTGAACTATTTGTAAATTCCATTAGAATTTGGATAATTTCTACGTGATTTCTCTTTGGTAAAAACCATTTCTAACGAGTTGTAGCTATATGTGGTTTGAAATTTTTATTTCAAATGCGTATTGAATGATCTGGTATGTGCTTGTGTAAACAAACATGGACAACAAAGCAAGTACGATACCCAAAAATGGCATCCTCTTTGCAATGTAAATATACATGGGAAAATTGACTTGAGTGAACAAATCATTGCAGGATGGCATTCTCTTGCATTAATAATCCCATTTGTGTATGGGAAAAGCATTTTTGAAGGGGATGATTGGTTCCAGAATTGGCAATCCTTTTCGCTTGTAATTGTGTTCGGGGAGAATGTTTTCAAGGGGTAAATCATTGGCAACTTTGGCACTCTCTATGTGTGATTGAGTGGAACAATTTCAAATGAGAAAATATTTGCCCTGGCAGCCACTTTTCATAGTATTTAATGCTTGACTAATTAAGAGGGAAAATCGTTGCCCTAGACTTGCTCTTCTGTTCCCGTTGTGTCATGCAAGAGTAAACGTTTTGAATGGGTAAATCACTACCTAATTTGGGTAGTCCATTTGCATTATAATTATGAAGAGGAAAACGATTTGCATGGGCAATTCGATGTCCAAACTGGGAAAGTTATTGGTATTGTATTTGTGATGGAGTAAAGCAAATTGTAGAGGCAAATCGATGGCCAAATTGGGCAGTCCCTGTACTTTGGAAACTTGTATTAGTGAACTGCTTTTTATGGACAACCATTTGTG
>ML780704.1:0-17712 GCA_009831015.1 Picea engelmannii | reverse complement strand
GGCCAAGGAAAGTGCTCTGATACCAATTGTTAAGTACCTGAATAGATCTACAAATATAATCACTACAAATACTGAATACACAATAGATCCACAGAGAAATATGTAAGAAACACACTTTATTATATCAAACCCTTGAGGTAGGGCAACACCATACAATGGATCCTATTATGGAAGGGATCCTCTCTTGCTCACTTGCCTCTTCGAGAGAGAATCCTCCTATTGAGATATAACTCACAATACAATATTTGTCTTCATCCCATTACATTTCTTGAACCCCTTTATATAGTGCTACCATCACCTAAGAACATTCTAGAGGATGAATCTTCTAGAAGTAGAACCTTCTAAGACGTTCTCTTACATTTATTATATCTAATTATAATAGTGAGCCTTATTTAATCATATAGTGGACCTAGTCTACCTTACATTGAATGGCCTCCACTATTATCATTATGGGCCCTCTGTCCCCCCCCACTACCTCTCAAGCTACCTAACATAACAATTTAATGTAACCAAAAACATGATGTGGGAGTCCATAATAGGGTGGTTAGCATGATGATGAGGAAGAAGTATGGGGTTTTTACTTTGGGGTGTAACACTACCAAGACTCCCAAGCCTAGTGGATAGAACAACATGAATTTCAATATGCCAAGGGGAAAATATATGTGGGATAACTCATGGAGGTGAAAATGCTACCGATTGATAGTGATTGAATGCAATGGAGGTGATGGTACCACAGAACTGGGTGTGGGGAACCTAAGGGTAAATGTCGAGGGGTATAACTGGGATATGAAATTGTTTGTAGAGGGCATGAGTGCATGGAACTTTTGAACATATACCTGAAGGGGCCATGGTATGGTTGATACTGAATGGGTTGTATGTTTTTGTAACAAGTACCTACACACATAAAAACCAAATACCTAGTGTGAAAAATATCTGAAAATAAAGAGCATATAAAAATTATTTGATAATCATGATAATGAGTATGCATACCGGTTATTTTAACATTGGCAGGAACAATGTTCCCTTGATGAAAATTTTGGGTGATCCCCAAAGGAGGCCAAGGGACAATGAGTTCCTAGAAAAGGTAATCTCTGAAGGAGCGTAGGAAACGATGAGTTCCTAGAAAAAGGAACTCCCTAAGGGAGACCAGGAAACCATGGGTTCCCGAACAAATGAATCCCTAAGGGAGGCCATAGAACAATGGGTTCCTAAAAAAGAAACTCCCTGAAGGAGGCCTAGGAACTATGGGTTCCCGAACAAGGCACTCCCTAAGGGACACCACAAAACAATGAGTTCCTGAAAAAGACACTTCTTGAAGGAGGTTAGAGAACCATGGGTTCCTGAACAAGGCACTCCCTAATGGAGGCCACAAAACAATGAGTTCCTAAAAAAGGCACTCCTTGAAGGAGGTCACGTTTCCCTTATGGGGGCAACTAAAAATGACCAAGGAAAAGGGGGTCTTGCCACAAGAAGTAATGAAACTATCTTGGTGGATCATTCTGATTAGGCCATGTGGCTTGTAATCACATGATGTATGGTGGAAATGAATACAAGGTGGTGCTATAATGGTTTCCATGAAGGGTATATGGTGAGATGGTTTTATGTCGAGAGATAGGTCTTATGGGACCAAGGTGGGAAGTGGTACTGGCCTCTATATTATGATATGAGGACCGGGGAAAGGGTTGTTTCCAAATACCAAAGATTATGGACCAAAGGTAAAATAGCAGGAAGTTTAAAGTTGAAAATCCACAAAAGAGGATCTGAAATAGTGTATCAGATCCATTATTTTGTGTAATATCTATTGGGGGGTTTGGGAATTTAAACTATGTGGAAACATCTCCTATATGGGCATGATTGGTCATCATGGAACTGGTGTCCCTGTTATCCCTATCAGTGAGAAGATATGATCTTATTTGAGAGGGAGTAACGACCTTATCAAGGAATATAATATTAGAGGGTGCACCAATTGAATTGTTAGGACCTTTCCAATAGTGGATATGAGAACCTAGATGGAGGTTATCACTATAATCACTGAAAGAAGTAGTGGCCTCAAATAATTCTTCGTCTTCTAGGAAGAATGTGGTTGAGAGTTCATGGTTTATTTTGGGTTTGGGGGAAGAAACAAGCATGGATGCCTCCAAGGATGAATGAATCCGCCCAGCCTCCAAGCCCAAGTGGTGAGGAGGTGGTTCTAGAAGCATGGGATCATTTTTAAGGGGAGTGGATGTTGCACGACCAGTGGCAGTGAACACATAGTGCATGAACTCAATGTGAGCAACATGATGTGAGATGCTATTCTGAGAATCTTGTGGGGGGGGATCAATGTAGGAGAGTTGATCGATTGTGATGATGTGTCCCTCATGTGGGAATATCGAAAGAGTGAAGACACCACAACACTCATGGAATAAATGAAATCATGGCCAATGAGAATATTGTAATCCATTGGACCATCCATGACAACAACATTGATCAAAATCGTCTTACCACCTAACTCAATGGGGAGATTAGGTAATATCCCTAAGGGGGAACATAGTCTACCATCAAAGGATCTTAAATCGACCATCGATGGGATAAGAGTAAGGGATCCTAGTTTTTCCCAAACTGATGAAGACATAATACATGAGGATGCCCCATCATCTATTATACATTGACAAACTGTACGGTTTTTAACGATGATCTGTGTTTGAAACATGGTAGAAGATGGCAATCGTGCTTGAATAATTTGATCCCAATAAGGGTGATGGCCTGTGATGGGTGTGGGTACACACTTTCATTTTCCTGACAAGGATAAGGTCTAGTAAACATTGTGGTACTAGAGGTGGAAGGGGTGCCCCCAAGTTTACATGGCTGAGCATCAATCATGAGGTAGATTGGGTGTGAGGGGGGGTTACCCATTTGAGGGGTAACAAATGATGTCGAGGTGCATGGAACCTCACCTAATGGAGTAATGGGTGCATTATGGGGGAGGGGGCATGTTGAAGTAGTGTAAATAGAAATACTAAGTTTAATGTATCACGTGCGCTCCAAACAAATTGCTTGGACTAGATCTGGAGTGAGTTCGGGGCACTGATGGGCTGGGTGACCATAGAGCTCACAAAATGGGCAAGGGTGATTAGTACATGTATGGGTGTTTCATCTATGCTTGGTTTGATTGTAGTTATGGTGGGCACTATGAGTGCCCCCATCTATACAAGAATTTCCCCCATGCCATGGGCACTGATAGTGGGTGTTTCTCTTCTTACCCCTTGTGAGTGGTGGATGACCAATATAACTAGGAGAGGGGGCCTAAGTTTTTCCTAACTGGGAAGAAGAGGATGGGGTCCTATATGGTATGTTTTTTGGTCCTTCCATGGTGGTTGATGGTTGGAGAGCCAATTCCTGAAGAGGAATGCCTACTAGATGGGTGGATTTTTCTGGGTATTGGTGCCCAAAAAGGTGGATCCAAGCAAGGCTGATCCTAGGACCATGGAACTTACTGGTGTGTGTGATGGTTGTGATGATGTGTCATCCAAATTGGGAACACCTCCCAAGATTGAAGGGAGGTTTCTCAAACTTCTATAATGACAGGGATGTTGTGGCTCCCCTATGATTATGGACTATATGTAGATGTGTGTAAGTGGTAGTGAGAAGAATAAATGAACAAGTTCTTCAGTAAACGCGGACTATCTCAATAATGTTTTTGACAAATGTTTGTAGTCAAACAATGGTAATCATACATAAACATCTAACAATGTAAGATGGTCAATGGTTATTTATCTACGTGGAAGAATAAAACAAAATGCACATGTCCTAATATACCTATCGTCCTTCATCTAAAAAAAGCATTGGGCCTTCCAAAAGCACTAAAAAATAGGGCATGAATCCACCAGAAGAGGATCTAGTGAAGGTATGAATAATTGATTATAATGAGGGGTGAAGGGGTCATATCCTGAAAGGACCAATGATATTTCCCAACAACTGTTCAAAATATGATTAAGGTGCGGTTGTAGCCCACAATTTCCTACTGGGTAGATAAAACCTAGATTGGCCACTAAGTTACCTCGATCAAGCACACAATTTAGATTTTTGGCCTCATAAATGGGTCACAGGCTGGATGCTTTCCAAGGGTTGGGTGACCCAAGGAGGAACGCACAAAACAATTGGACCTCGACCTTCTACCTTTCACGGGTGTCTCCTTGCCTTATGGTGTAGGAATGCTTGATCAAGAGGATTTTGGTACCCTATTTCACAAATTTCTAAGTTTTAATGAGAAAAGGATAATGGGGAGTTATTTGGATACCTATCCCCAAAATCATAACTTAGACTACAATTTTATTTTGGTGTTCCTCTTGTGGAGGTTAGAAAATGTGTTGTTTATGATTGCTTTTAGGATGTGAAATGGTCTGTGAGGTTGGGGTCATGGGCCAACCTCGTTGTTTAAAAGTGGTGTGACCAAAAGATCGACTCTAAACAAATGAATCCCTTCTGATTCTCCTAGATCGCTTACGGGCATGGGGAGAAGATCATACTACGATTTCAAGTATCTAGTAAAAAATCTTTCGAATATGTCATAATGTTGTGTACAAGAAGTGATCGTGAGTGAATATTTTAAATACATTAGTGTTTTGAATTTTAACATGTGGACATTGCTTGGTCCTTCACAAATCTTGTTTATCTCTAACTTACTAAATTTCACAAACATTCCTTGCAAAAATTGAAAAACCCTAGGTAACTAGCATGGTGGACATGTGGGTCCTTAATTTTGAGTTTTTAATCTCCCTAGAATGTTATCTAATCTAATAAATATTTGAAACCATCCCTAGATTGTAGACATGTGGGCATGTATGGGCCCTTACAAATCCTTAAACTTCCTACGTGGTTTACTCTAAAAAATTGAAACTATCCTAAGATTGTGCACATGTGGGCATGTATGGGCCCTTACAAGCCTTTTAGATTATGTTTCAACAAAGTAAACTAAAGAGGTATTGACCTGTCCTAAAATGATTGAATTAGTTGCAAAAATGAGAAAACTAAGAGGTATTGGCCCCTCCTAAAATGATTGATTTTTAAAGGGAGATGGAGATTTCTTATGCAATTTTTTTTTTGATTTCCAAGATCACAGAAAGGTGCAAGGAAAAAACATACTCCAAGATTGACAAAATAGTCTCCTAGTCCCAAATTAATGTGGTGTTTTTGCAAAAGAAAAACTTTCGTTTAAAATTAAGATGCTAGACTAAGCCATCCATGTGGCAACAAATAAGAGAAAAGATAGTGTGGTTCTTTTTAATCTCCCTAGATGTCTATGTGTGACTAATTATCTATGAAAGAATGAATCCCAAGCCTTCTTTTTGTGGATTTTACAAAGTGCATAAAATAAATCTAAACTATTTGGATTTTTTTTACACAGTCGTGCGGATCCGCGCGGGTTTTCTGGTAAAAAATCCATGCGGTTTTGCACAGTCAAGACGTCTGTTCGTCCTGAACTCGCGCACATGCATAAAAATGGTGGGTCAAAAATTTGAAATGAATTCAACCAACACAGGGCTGAATTGCAGTATATGAAGGGTAGGCTAGGCCGGTTTGGACCTTGCAAACACTAGAAAGTGAGAATAACAACTCTAATAGCCTACTTGAGGAGGAATTTGGATTCTAGTCCCCAATATGGTCGCCGATCTGTTTGGAGATTTTGATCACAAGGGTGAGAAAAAAGAGACCCCTTTGATTGCCTTCGTAAGCCAACAAAGCAACATAGAAAAATGGTTAGTAGGTTAGTGAACCCACAAGCTAAAAAACAAGAAACAAAGCGACATAGTAATAACAAACGATGGAAACTAAACTAATAAAATATTAACAAAGGATGCATGAAATTGAACACAAAGAATGGTTACCCAATAGAGAATGGTGTTTGAAATTGAGAACACAAAGAGGACAAATATGGGATTTATGAATCCCCTATTCCTCCTAGGGGGGCTCTTGAATCCCTCAAAGTAGAGCTATTACTCTCCTATATTTACTTGACAATGGTGAAGAACTCTATGGAAAAAATTTCTAAGAGGTAAAAATCTTTCCCTATGCTATACTTGCCCAAGATATTCTTGAGAGAACAAATGGTTTCTCTAAGAGTATTTGGACAACATAACAATGCAATGAACTTCTTCCATTTGTGCATACAATGGCCCTCTATTTATAGAATCATAACAAGGTATTTGATAGCTTTCTCCAAGTGTGAATGGGAGGGATTTTGAGGTACATCCCATCATTTTAGTCATCCCAAGGTAAGATTTTGGGTCGATCTTGGGGTCTTGTCTTGAATTACATCACCCTAGAAGTGGTTGAGGCTCGACCAAATTCATAGATGTGCCGTTTCCGCATCCACATGGGGTTTTTCATGGATAGTCGCGCGGGCCATGCATTTTCGTGTTCGGAGCTGTTTTGGCCCACATGAATGTGCGTGTGCTGGATTTGTTGGAAGTGTGCACAAGTTTACGGGTTTTTTGCATAGATTTGGTCACCTTGTTTATAATTGGTTCTGTAAATATTGGAAGTATGCTGTATCTATGCTGATTATTTCTTCATCCATTGTTTGTATTGCTATGAGAAGTTTTTTGGTGATAACACTTATGTTTTTACAAAACAAGTTTCACTTGTTGTGCAAATCATTGTGGAGGATAATTTTGCATGAGATTACCTTAGTCATTTATACTTCTTTCTATTATTACATAGTCTTATCCATTGTATATTTTACACCTTTTCCATTTTATAGTTTGCACCTTAGTAATTTTAATGTATTTTTTATAGTTCATTTTTTTCCTTCAAAAAATAATTTCTTTATTCTATTCATATGAAAATAAATATACACTACAAATTCCATATGAATTGCAAGATAGATCACCAAAAAACTTCTCAAAAAGGTGATATAATATATGAAATAATCCCACTCACTAAATCTAAAAAACGCCAATGGATTATTCCCCTAGTCATGAAACAAATCATAATATTCCTTTAGGGTACATTACAACTGTCCAAAAATACATCAAATATCTTCAAAAAAGGAATCATCATCGAGACAAGTTTGTAAAGGGATCATCCAAGGCTTTGAATACATAGGACCCCTCCACAACAGTGAGACAAACCTGTATGGAATTGAAAGAAAAAAATGTGTCTTGAGCATGAAATTTTCCCCTCATTCAAAGATATAAATGCTAGATTCGTGTACCAAGGCCCATCCTCTGTTTCCTTTGAAATGCATGAACCAACTATTAGTTGGAGTCCTTCCTTTGAAAGAGAGTTATCTTTAGAGTTATGTTCTCTATAAAATCATGCAAATAAAATTTAATTAAACACTGAAAAATTATTGTTGACCTCATAAAGTATATGAATCGAGACTAGATTATCCATTTACAAGACTCGTAACTAATTTATGACCAATGTTGAATCCCCAAAATCTTAGAGATTTGTAACTCCTCTAGATGAAATGATTTTTAGAAGAATTTTAATAGCCAACAATTCAACAAAATTATTGGATCCCCCTCAAGACCTTCTTTAAAGTTGATATAATGGGTGTCATTAAAGTGTAAAACCCCCCTAGTCCATAGCACAACATGATGCCTTGGTTGGCTCCATCAATTAATCCCCAAATATATATTAGTCAAAATCACGGGATATAATCCTTTGAGAAGGAGTCTTATAAACATGTTCGAAGCTTGAGAAGATAGATCTATCCCGTGTTGCACACTGCAAGGGAATTTTGAATTTGTCCTCAAATATAACTATGTACTTGGAGAGCCAATTTCCCAGGCTACAATAATATTCACGACTTTGAAATCCTTCAAAGTAGGGGTTTTCCCATTTTTTCAAGCATAATTTCCTCTACAAAAACTACTTGCCATCCATCTCACACCTATGAGATGGTCCATTTCAGAACACTCCGACTTGGCATAAGGACATGATATTAGGAGGTATCAATAGTTTCAAGCTCTTCTTTACACAAGATGCATCCTCTCGAACCATGTTTATTCCTTCTCTGGAGCACATCCCATGCGATGGATTTTTCTTTGATAGGAAGCCACATAAATATTCAAGATTTGAGGGGAGATTCAATCTTCCACACTGATTTCCACCACCATCAAGAGTCCTTAGGGATGTCTAGAGAAAACATAGCCTTGTATCCTATCTTTGTAGGCAATACCCCAAAGAAAGATTTTTGGACCATACTAATTCATCCTTTGTTTTTTTGATGCGAACATGACTAACCTTTAAAACTTCTATATAGGCCTCCCATTACTCATTTTCAGGAATCCCAATTGGTTAGCACTATTCCATTCTTGCTTCAAAATGGTAGAGTGCTCATTAGATGTTGCTTTCCAATTAGGGTAAATTTGAGGTCTAAAATGGTCCTCCTAAGGAAAATAATAAAACAATAGCTAAAATGATAAAATAAGAGTTATGAATCTTCAAAGGGAAAGAAAAAATACTAAATTTTTCAATCATATTTTTGACTTATCTCCTTATAGGTTTACTCAAATTTCAAGTGCACTTGTTGGGTGCTTTAATTCTACATCCAACAAGTACCCACTCTACATACTTTTGATAGACTCGTAGTGATATAAACTAGAAATGCATGAACACAGATGTTTCTTAGTGTTTTTCATGTATTTCCAGCTTTTGCAGGTCTATCAAAAGTATGCATAGTGGGTACTCGTTGGATGCATAATTTAATTCTGCATCTAATGAGTGCATACACATTGAATTTGAGTAAACCTATAAGGATGTAAGTTGAAAATACGATTGAAAAAAGTAATTTTTTTTCTTTCCCTCCAAAAATATTTACCCTTATAGTTGTCATCATCATCTTAAATCCTATTGTTTTTTTCAAAGTTGATTTTGATAATACATTTTTTATTTAGAGGCCCATTTCTGACCTCAAAATTCCCCTAATAGTGCCGAATTGAAGATACCTTCCCTATTCAAATATATAATTACTTGGCTTGATAAACTATAAGGGATTTTGCACCCATCCAAGGATCAGTTCCAACCCTAAACTTCTCACCATTGCCTTCTTGGATAACCCATAACCTATCAAGGCAAAGACAAAAATAATAACTTTCCACACAATCAAGGTGTTATGGATGCTCTTGGAAGGGCTTCTAATCTAGTCTTCCACTGATAGGGGCCAATATATTTTCAAAGAACAATTTGATTCCATGGCTAGTCCCTAGCAATCAACCTCCATCAACTCTTAGTTGCTAGAGATTTCCTAAGACCCCAACCCCCATATATTTGGGTTTGGCAATTGCTTTCCATTTGTCTAGTGGAATCCATTCTCTCTTTCTGTTCCCAGATCATAAATATTTAAATCTTTCCTTCCTAATTTTTTCAAGGACCCTTTGGGAATAAAGGACATGGAGTGCTAATAGATAGGGGTTGCTTCCAAGATTGATTTCATTAGGATTAGTCTACTCCCTCTTGATAACTATCTATTTCACCATAGATTTATCCTTTTTTCCACCTTAGCTATCAACAATTTTCAATCACAGACTCATAATCATTTGATTTTATAAAGAACCTCCACACTTCCTCTCTTTCTTAGTATCACACACATGACAATGAATTCAATGGTGTTAATATTTCTCCTATGATTTGCATGATTCTAAATTGTTTTTATGTTTTCATCACCTTTTGCTAACCAAAGAGATTTTGTTTTTAACCTCTAGGTGGCCTCTGTCTTTGCTGGTAGCTTCCTTCCATTTTTTTTATGAATTCATTAATTGTTGCCTTGAACCATCATTTAAACCTCTATCGATCTCAACGTTGTAGAGGTAAAAAATTTGATCTTTAATTGATGATAAGATTTGATCAACTTTTTTTTCTTTTCTCATGGGTCCAGGAGGATATAACATTTTTAATGCCTTTATATTAGCAACAAATTGAACACTGGTATATTTCTTAGTAGAAGCATCAAATGTTTCCACTATGGATGGACCAATTTAACAAAGTCCTTATCATCTATCCATCTTGAGCTAAACTCAAACTAGCTTATTGGTTTGTTTTCCCTGACTACAATATGAAGGAAGATCGAGAAAGGATCTAAATCTCCACCGAATTAAACCCATGATCTAACTCTAGTTTTATCATGCAACAAATATCGAGACTTCAAAAACTTGTCAAGTCTCTTTTCACCCTATCTTCACCAAGTAACTTGTTCCAGTAAGTGGGGACTAATTTAATATATTCTATGTCCACTGAGGATTTTTCTTTTAGTTTGTTTGGGGAAAATCCTGCCAGTTGATCCACTCTAGTAGCCATACCCCATATCTCAAGTCTACTAATGGTAACATTTAGAACCCCTCAAACTATACAAAATTATTTTCCAAGTAATTCCTCTGCCATTATCCCTTCCCAATACACCATCCTATTGTTGTAGAGTCCATATATATTGACCACCATACAAGATGCCCTAACTCCAAGGAGTGGATTTATACAACAATCCCCGAATCAAGGGTAATAGAAATAATTAGGCTATAGGAAGATCTCTTCCACCCAAAGGCCACTCCCATTAACCTACCCACATCATCCAAACTTATGAAATCCTAATGTCTCATAAAATTTGAAAGGTGCTCTAAAGGCTTTGCCTCTTCTCCCATTGTTTCTTGTAACATGACAATATATATTTTAGTGAGGTCTAGAAAACTCCTTAAGGTAATTGTTTTAGAGGGAACACCCAATCCCATGACATTGAAAGTCATAATTTTCATGGGAAACCCACCTCAAGGGCTTGGTTTGCTCTAAGGGCTACCATCACTAGTCATTTGTTTCCCTTGAAATTTCTTGTTCCTTGCTTTATATTGAGCTAAGGAGATATGCAATTTTCTCCCTTTGCTAGTCTCTACACCCTTTTTTAACCCATCCATGCCCAAAACCCTTAGATATTATGTATCCATTCCCAACATAACATCATGTCTGGGCCTAAAAAACATTTGTTTTGGTATAAGTTCATGGACTATTATCTAGATTAAGAGGGTTTGGTGATTTCCCCATTTAAAAAAACTAGAGATAGTTTTTTTGGATCCCTTCCCAATTGCTTCTAGATCATCAAGTTTCTCCAAAAAAATGGATAAGGGTAGGATAACTCCCCTTACCCATTAAACCTTTTTGTAAAGGTAAAGGAGATAAAGCCTTACTAATTTTCATGTTTCGTTGGACATAAATAACTATTGTCTCTAAATTAATTTCAATATTCATAAATTTAAAATGCTAGAACATGTGCTTACCTAACATTTTGTGGTTGTCTTCATCGATGAGGACCTCCATCCCATTCTTGAGAATAATTTTTTCTTTGGATAGGTTTGGAATAGTGTGAAAACCCATTGCCTCCATTGGACTCAAATTTACACTTGTATCAATAGAGTTTCTCTCCAAGAACACTTTTAAGAGACCACCCATTCTTGAGATCACTGAGCTAGATACCTCTTTTGATGGTGGAATCCCTCCTTTTTTCATGGGAGTGGTCAAATCCTTTTCACCACCATGAACTAATGACTCCTTCCTTATCCCAAATTTTTGGTAAATTTTAAATTACATTCAATTTCCAACTTCCCATAGTCATGACATCATGCACATGTGAAAGGCAGATCCACATAGTCCACCGATTGACACAAATGTTTGTTTTGATATTCAATGGATATTTCATCCGCCAGACCATATTTAACATCCCATTCGATAAGGATGCAAGTGATCGTACATTGTTTTGACTTTCGATAACTATTTCTAGATTCTAAGAAATTACCCACACTATTCTATATATCTCAAAACACATCTAAAGTCTAGAAAGACTCCATTGGTAAGCTCAATATTTTCATCGAAAATGAGTGGAAGGTAGTGTTCTTCCTTTGTGGGTAGAAATAAGGGCTCAACAATTTCAAGGATAGGTGATTGTGGCCCCACATTACCCTTCTACCTAATACCTTTGCAACATTAGTTTATGATTAGAAAACAAAGGCACACCATCCCCTCACCAAAATATGATATTCTGGAACATAGCCTATGAGAGGTTTCCAGAAGTTGGTCATTCAATCCACTAGGTTATTTTCAGAAAAAAAACCTATCTTGAAACCTCCTTGTAAGAGATATGTTAGCCATGTCAATGACTTGTGGAGTTTGATATCCACTTCCCCAAAACAACTAACCTTTTGCTTATTTTTCTTGCACAATTTTCGACCAAATTTTCCCTTGTTGGTAGAGTATAAATCGTGTTTTTTGTTTCCACAAGAATCCATGACTCCTTTACCTCCCCATAAAATCCTTCCAAAAAACTACCTTTTCCTATTTCACTCAGCCAAAAGGTATGACTCCAAATTATCTCAAGGCTCACATCCTTCGCTGAAATGGTTAACGGAGTCTAAAAAATATGCACTCTTTGCGAGTGAGGCATCAATACTAGGATTACTATGCATGCATCTAGACAATGAACAAGTTTTCAATAGACTCAAGGACAAGGAAGAGGAGTGTTGGTGCATTGGCCACTTGGTTTCCAAGGTACACCTCTTGATTAGTTATGGCTTATTTTCCATATAAATCTATATCTCCTCCCTGATAAATCCCTTTGACAATAGGCGGGTTGAAAACCTTTGTTTTTTCCATCTCCTCTAAACCTCCTCGTGGATACACCACTTGAGTCTCCTCTAGAAATCAAGAACATGAAGGGACCTTCATGAAGATTAAACACCCTTCGAAGGGATTGCCAATGTAATCAACGAGCTCCTCCTCACGAGCCATATTAAGAAACCCACATAAGCTTCATCTTCGTAACAATCCACTTGATCTATTTTTTCTACACTGAACTTTCTCATTTTATAGTTCATGACATAGCCATTTTTATATTAAGCTTTAATATCGGGAAATGCCTATATTTCTTAATTTTTTTTGGATTACCTTTCATTTATCACAAAAGGTTAATTTCCCCTTATTTCGCATTATGGGGGAAAGGTTATCACTTTCAATTTAGTTGTCTTTGACTTAAATATTAGCCATGTCAATGACTTAGGGGAGTTTGATATCCTCCGCTAAAGCATGAATAACCTTTTGCTTCTTTTTCTTGATGCAATTTCAACCAAAGTTACCCTTGTTGGTAGAGGGTAACTCATGTTTTTTGTTTTCACAACAATCCATTGACTCCTTTACCTGCTCGAAAAATCCTTCCAAAAACCTACCTACTCCTAGTTCAATAAGCCAAAAGGTATCCAGATGATCACTAGGCTTTCATCCTTTTCTGAAATAGTCAATGGAGTCTAAAAAATCCGCATTCTCTGCAAGCCAGACATCAAGACTAGGGTTACTATGCACACATCTAGATGGTGAATGCATCTTCATTGAAATCAAGGAGAATTCATGGCATTTCCTTGTAGGACTATTGGTGCACTGACCACTTGGATGCTGAGGTAGACCTCTTGAATTAGTTTTGAAAAATATCATATAAATCTATACTTCCTCTCTTGTAAATCCCTCTAACAAGAGGTGGCTTGAAAACATTTGGTTTGTCCATCTCCTCTAAACCCCTTCGTGGATCCACCACTTGAGTCTCCTTTAGGAACCAAGGATATGAGGGGTCCTTCATGAAGAGTGAACACCCATCGAAGGGATATTCCATTTAGTCGATGAGATCCTCCTCACAAGTCATATTCAAAAACCCTAATAACAACCTTCATCTATACAACAATCCACTTGCTTTATTTCTTCTACATTGACCTTTTTGGTTTTATAGTTCACAACATAGCCATTTTTTTTATAGTAGGCATTGATAGTGGGGAATACCTAAATTTCTTAAAGTTTTTTTGAACTAGCTTTCATTTATTATGAGAGGCTAATTTTCCTTGATTTAGCATTATGGGGGTATGAGTAACACTATTCAATTCAGTTTCCTTCATCTTAAATGATATGAGTGGGGACTATCTATTTTGCTAAAGGTTCCTAGGACTTTCCCCGCACTCAATTGATGTTGTGTGTGCTAGTATGCACTCACAAGCATGAGGAAAAGCACAAGCATGCCACTTGGTAGGAGTTGACTCTAGTGGAAGCAACATTTTTCTACTTGCTTTTGATGAACCAAATATCCACTCTTAACTATTCCATAATGTTTTTTGATGAGGTCGTTTGGAATTGGATTAGTATGCATGATATACTTATTAGTCTAGTTTAAATTGAACTTAGAAACACCATTCATGCCTTAGCCATTAAAACAAATGATTAGGTGCACAATAGTGTTAAGTTGCTTTTAAAGTTCATGTCTTAATAGCCACCTTTGCAAACATTGTGTTCATTTTAGTGAATTGTCTTAGCTATTTTACATGAAAATGTATTGACTTGATATGCTGATTGTGAACTTATCATGTATCAATGTTGAATGGAACATAATCATTTTTGCAATATAAATAATTAGAGAACAAATTGCATTTGGCCATTTTATAGTTCATGATTTAGCCAATTTGTATAAGATTTGGGTTCACAAGAGTGTTAAGGTACTTTTTAAATAATCTGTAAACTACCATGGATATTCCACTGGAACAATTCGTCACAACATATCTTAAACTATTATGAAATCTTAGATTTTTGTAGTTTATTTCCTTAGATCCCAAATTAGTTAATTACTAGCTTTGCTTGAATTTATGACATTAACTGAATATGAAAATGAAAGAACAAGAAAAAATTTACACACCACCATACAATTGAACACAAGATGTATCCTGGGAAACTTAATATGGGATAAAATCCATCTAGAAGGTGAGGCCTATGCTCTGGTCTCTTTTCTTCAGTTATGGAAAGTAAGTACAAAGATAGAGGCACTCACGATGGAGTTTCCTTTTACACGATGGCCCAAATGACTGCTACAAAATCTCCTACCTCCTCTAATATGCTCTCAAAATACCACTCCTTGGATGCTTTTCTCAACTATGGAACAAATACACTACAAAAGAAATGGAACCCTTTCTCCTCCTAGCGGCCTGATATTTAACATAGCCTGATAGCCATCTAGGGTTAGGGTTTTGACTTCCTCAACCCTCAATTAATGATAAGGTTTTGAACTTATAGAATCTTCTTGAAAGTCCACACATGGCTATCCCCACACTTTTTGAGTAATAGGGTTTTACATGGCATCCGTTCGTACCATGGTGGTAAACATAATAGGTCAACTTGCGAGATACACAACTTTCGCATACGAACTCCGATTGAGGCAATTATTGCACCTTTTAAAAGGTATTGGTGTGTAGAATATGGAATATTCCACCAAATTAGGTTTGTACCAAAAAAATTCCATTTGATGCCTCAAAATATCTCCATAATATTTTAAATGTTTTTTTGGACCCAATTTTCCAAAGTGGGACCTATCGCTAAAATGGCTTTGCAAGCTGATTCCTCCAATTTTTTCCACCAAGAAAGTACCGAGATAGATGAAAAATTATATAATGATCCAATCTAGATCATTAAAGTTCATGCTTTAATAGCCATCTTTATAAGGCAATGTGTTTATTCGAGTGAATTTCCTTGTCCATTTTACATGCAAAATGTATGAAAATATTGTGCCATGTGCCAATCTATTTGAGATTGTATGGAACATTAAACACATTTGCAATACAAATAATTGGAAAAAAATGATAAATATTATTTTCATTAAGATCTTTGGGGATTCATTGCTACAAAATTTACATGTATGATCATCCACCACTACATTTCATACAATTCTCCATGTTAGATATTTTTCCGATATCTTTCTCTCCATATGGATTGTAGCGTTTTTCCTAATGTAGGTATTTTTACTAACTTGGGATGGGAATTTTAGTCCTATGTAGCCAAGCCCACCCCACAAAACTCTCTTCTTGTAGAACCCTTGCTACACAACAATCAAATCATACTGAACACAATTTTTTTTTTTTTTGAAAACAAAACTAAATCATAATTCTAGCTTAATGATTAAAATGTCAACAAGAAGATTCCATCGACCTAAAAACATAGAAACCAATTCCCATGTCAATAAATTGCATGTCACTACATCACCACTAATAACTCAACTATGAGTTCTTAACCATGACCTAAAATCCCAACTCCACTCTTAACCTTGTCCATAACTTATTAGTAGAGAAATCCCTACATGCTCTCGCTCATAAGCCGAAATCAATATCAAGGGCTACCAATGAGTCCCTTTCCATAAGACAATATCATAGAGGAAGGACTTCACACTAATCCATTTCTCACAATCCACTTTGCTTTGTAGATAATTTCTTAGATAACATACTCATGCCGAATGCAACAATCAAATGGAGGAGCATAAGTACTTTCCAACTCCATCAAGAAAATATTCAAGCAATAGAAGCCATTATCTTCCAAACTCAAACATGATGAAAAACGCCGACATAGGAGTACACAACTTATAGATTTCATACGAATGTGGAACAATTGGCTTCAAGAGTTCAAAATCTTCTTATTTCATTAAGAGTCAAAAGCATAATACTCACAGATTTCAAGCTTAAGGAATTGTTCATAACATCAAGAATTTAAGGCCTTTCTTTCTCATCACACCATGTAAATTATTTTTGCAAGTTCAAGATCCTTTTGACACATTGTAACCTACATTATCATTTCAAGTCACACAACACTATCATCATGATAATTACATCATAATAGTTAGTTTTATACAAGCTATATGAGCCAAAGAGATTTTAACTTGTCAAGAAGAGTTTTTTTAACTTCAATGACAAAACTGACAACACTTTGGTAGTGCTTACCCACCTTAGTTATTATTAGCTCAAGAAAGCATGATATTGAATACTTACTAAATCTACAATATGACTATCAAGTAACTTGAAAACAACAAATTTAAATGCATTAAGAGAGGGATATGCTTGTCAACCTTGACATTACATTAACCACATCAAAGCAAAGTAATTCTTAACTCATAAAGTAATGGTGCAAGAACTACATTGCATTGCAGTCATAAAACTTTAAGGCTTGCCTTCATTACTTTAATAACCTTTTTTTTAAAGGTATGGTTGTCATTAACATTCCACACTAGTTATACCCATAGGGATGAGTTATTCATTACCAATTCAAAATACCATTATCCAATTATACAGTAAATTATTAAGTCCACCGAGCTAAGTTTTACAACAACAATCCATTGTCTCATATGCCAATCATAAGGATTATTATTAAACACAACCTAGAAGAGATTTTCTCAAACAACTAAACTCTATCATAACATAAATTAATTTCTTCAAGCTACAAAGAAGGGGCTACAATTTTTCTTTCCAAACAATTCAATATTTTTATTCATAGATTCAAGGAAGAGAATGCTCAAATCTTGGGCAACTATTTTTACAGTATACAAATTGGTTCTTTCACATAAACTTACAATCCCAAAGAAAATCTCAGTGTGAGCATCCATTTATCCATAACATTTAAACTACTCATCTACAAATGCAAAACCAAATGAATGTCCAATTAGGACACCAATTTGTTCATACAAATCTATTCACTCACACTCAAATGGATTTTCCAACAAATGATTTATCCCACCATAAAAACAAATGGACCGCCCATTATAAATTCCAACATACAAACTAATTTCTCCATACAAATGCAGTGTGCATACAAGTTCCAACATCCAAATAGGTTTCTAAAAACAAATGGACTGTCAATACAATTTGATTTCTCAAACACAAATGGTTGTCCATAAAAAGCAGT